>QMIH01000675.1:101481-129169 GCA_003987875.1 Clarias batrachus | reverse complement strand
TATATATATATATAAAGAAATCAGTTGAATTTGAATCAGCAGTTGGCTAAACTCTGTAGATGAACAGCTGAAACAAATCCTAAAAGAAAAGAGTTTTAATGTTTGGGTCCTTGAAAGCTTAACAAACATGGTTTCCCTGAATGTATGGAGAAGCAATAAGGAATTGAATACATGATACAAAGCTTAGATTCATCGTGTTTGCATCATTCCGAATATCTAACATTTTAAATCATATTTTACGAAATCATATTTATACTACAGGAATAATTTTCATCTCATTTAAAACCTGTAACAAAGTGAAATACAAGCGTCTACTTTTGTTGATTAAAACTTATTTTTGCTGGTTGTCACCTTCCATCAATATCTCATTTACATCAATTCTTACCATCAAGCCTTCTCAACAATAGAACTTTTTTTTCTGTTACCATAAACGTATTCATAAATATTGTTTAGATTACTCTGAATTGAAATGAAAATGCAATATATTAAGCAATTTAAAACATCAGTCATACATGTTTAATTGCAGGTAAGTTGTATGTTCTTTAAAGCGGGAAATCAAGAAGTAGTGATTAAGGGTGTGAAGCTGTGAGGTTTGGTGGAAGGCACGTTTTGAGTGCTAGTACTCATTAGAGTGGGTCACACATGATTTACAAATGTGCCAGAAATAACGCCGACAATTAAGAGCTACCTACACCTCCTACACACGGCACTCGACTTGCTCTTCTCACTCACTCAGGAGTCATAGGTAACCATGGAAAAAAAAGAAAAAAAAAACTCTTTGCATGCAYGCACACAAACACACGCACAAATACACACACACATACTGGGCTCCAGAATAGGCAACACTAATAATCCTTTGGGAACAAAATCTGCTTGTTTGATAGGTTACAACCATAATGAGATTTTTTATTTAGATAAATATGCTTTAAAAAGGTGAAAATCAAGTGCGTGATTTGGAAGGTATTGGAGTGGATTTGCATTTGTGTGTTTGTGTGTGTGCGTGTGTGTATAGTGGAACGAGCTCGTATTGTCCAGCAGGGAGTTGGCTGATTTGGGGTAGTTGGTTGTGCGATTTTGAATAATTTAGCACTTGTAGGATTTGGTGAGTGAACAACATCCACCGATATCATAGAACACCGCTGTGCTCTCATCTGGGCTGGTAATGTGTGCGCTTGTGCCAAAAACTGTGCCAACACACACACACACACACACACACACACACACTAATACAGGTCCTGCAGCCTTCTGTCTGCTTATCTGGAGACTCAATCTCTCAGTCCTGCTGCTACATAGGGCACTTAGTGCCACTTCCTTTCTCTAAGCGAGTATCTCTCACTCATTTTCTCTCCCTCAGATCCTGTTCAGTCCATCTGATTGGCTCCGTTTTTGGTTCTAGATAGCTGGCAAGAACCCTTTTGTGCCCGCTGGCGAGCAAATCCAGTCTTTGGAAATTTTAGCAAACTGTTACACCATGAAGGAGAGAAAATAACAGGAGGAGAGGGAGAGAATGTGACAAAAAAAAAGAAGAAGAAAAAAAAAACACCCCCTTCCCCGGGCCTCAGAAGCCACAATTGAAAATAAAAGATATTATTTTCAGTTTTATGCTCTTGACTCTGAGGTAAACTTTGCTTTAATTTGTGTTTGTATTTCTTTATGTCTGTTTTAATGATTATTTATAATTGATTATAATCTTCCCTGCTACAAAAACCAGCTTGGTCTGGCTAGCTACCAGCTGCCAAAAACATGCTAAGCTAGTCAAACCGCTAAAAACAGACTTTTGCCAGCTGGAAAGTTCTTTGCTAGCTTCCTTACTGCTTGAATAAACTGATCAATATCCCTTTGAGATTTTCTAAAAGTCTTACAATTTATGCTTTATTTATTTTTTTTACTATTATTATAATGATAATAATTATTTTTTTATTGAACTTTGATGTAGCATTAGCATCAGTGATTCAGAAACAATTCCCTTTCTACTAACTTAACTAGAGCTTTATTTTGGTATCTGGTAGCTAGTCAGCTAATTAACATGAGCTAAGCAGACATGACTATAAAAAGGATTTTTAAGTTTAACTATTAATAAATGCTTCAAATATTCACTGGTACCATTAGCAATCTAAAATAAGCATAAGCTAATGTGACAAGGATTCTGACAGGATTTTTCAGTATTCATAAATGTTTTAAATCTTCACTGCTAATAGTAAGACTATGAATTCTTCCTGGCAGATTNTATATATATATTGTGTATGATTTGTTTGTTCATCACAAAGGCATACACAAATACACTGTGATTCACTGTGGTGATTCACTGTGGTGTGCTCATGTGTAGTGGATTATTAAAAAAAAAAAAACTTTTACAGCACTTTCTATGAAGCTCATATTCATAAATCATTCCTAATGTGATTAGAATATGTTGTAAGTTCTGTTCTTAAGGGTTTTGTTTTCGTGTGGATTTTAACTTCTCTAGAAAGTAAGAGTTTTTTTCTTTTTCTTTCTTCTTTTGGCTAAGATCGAGACGCTGCAATGTGGATAAAGAGAAATATTTWWWAAAAAAAAGGTTGGAAACTGCCATTTGGAATAAGTGACATAGCAAGTTTGTGTTCCAGTCTCACCATGTCTGTGTGTGTTTTGGCTCATGTGCATTTGATAATGTCATCTTGTTGCTCCTCTTCAGAATATTCATAACAGTAGGTGATGACAGATAATAATTCACAAATTGTTTTTTCCAACTTTTTTGGAAACTTTGAGGAACATTTTCTCTGCCTCTCTTTTGGCTGTTTCTTATTAATTATCCTCCTCCCATGGCTTCTGGGCCTGTTTGCAACCTGTCAAATGCTTTCAGGTGTTTTTCAGCATATTGTTCGGATTATTCCTTGAACGGTTGTCTAGGGAAAAAAAAATTGTCTCTCTAAGCAAAAAAAGGTTGGTGTGTTAACAGAGGCTCTAGACACAATTATGGGATCATACTTCAGATTGTTGTATCTCATTACATCAGTGAAAGCTTGTGAAACGATCTTAATATGTTTAAGTCAAAACCAGGACGAAATTTCTTTGAACAAAAGGTGTAAAAGCAATTGACAGAAGACTTGAAGCACAGTACGGTCATGCATTTGAATTTTGCAAACATTTTAAAGACTGCCGTACATCAGTGAATGGTGCACCTGGACAAGGTGGCTCAGAGTCCACTGCAATCATTCCCTTGAAGTTTGGTGTGAACTTTTACACATGATCCTTGCAAATTGACAACTTTCTTCTTTCGTTTGGATGACTGAAGGTGTTCCTGGAAGACTAAAGTCTGATCATGGCTCCGGGCCTGAGAAAACTTTCTACATTGATGGTATCCAAGCACTAGTGAAACACTGGGATGAGTGCATTAGTCTAGCAGGGGATTATATAGAGAAATAAAGGGAGTTTTTACTCTCATTACTGTGTTCTGTTACTCTGCACAATCAAAAGTCCTGGTTTGACACGAATTCCACCTGCATTACCAGATTTCAGTTAGCTGTGAATACACACAGATGCACACACACCCATCATATTTTCTTAGACAAGTGATCAATAGATATTAATTTCTAGCCTCCCATCTAATATCATAAGCTGTTGGATAATGACCGTGCATCACACTGGGAAAATTCCAAAAGTTCTGAGTGAGGACTGAATTAGACTTAATATGGTATTTTCCATATTTTGTTCCCAGAATACTGAATTGATATAATTCTCTCACATCTCTAAGTGGTGGCCTTATAGACTGCGGGTCACCGTCCCTGTTTAGGGGTAAAAACCCATCTTTCTCCGCCATGCCACTCACTGTGAAGAGCACAGCTGAATAATGCAGTGGGAGTCAGCAGGCCAGAGAAGATTGATATAATTGATGTGGATGAAAATGATTGAATCCACTCATGGCATGAAGAGTGTGCTCACGGCAGGGGGTTTCGGCTGACCCGGCTGACCCTAAAAGTCGTCACCCCTCTCCTGTAATCCCTCTTGTCATTTTATTCACAAAGATGGAGTGATGAGATACTTTTAATAGGTCGCCATGTCACCTGGTCTTTTGTGTATGTGTGCGCACAYCGGTGGTATTTTTCACAAAGCCCTGGGTGTAATGGAGGCTAATGACTCTCAATGGCTTTGGCCGATACTTACCGAGAGGTCAAGCTTCCGCCAGAGAGCCTCATCTTCTATGAGGATCTTTTTTAGTGGTGATTACCTCCTGGAGTTTTGAGAAAAACAGTGCTTAAAGGGCCATATTAAAATAGTGCCTAAGTGCTGTTTAACAACAGGAATCTTGGTAAGACATAAAATTCTTTTACGCAGCATAAATATATATGGATTTGCTGAATTTGACTGAGCTTTTTAGTAATATTAGATCAGAAATTGTATTGTATAATTTATAAAGGTTATGAAAATCAAGACATGCTCCTACACTTGTTCTTCTTCTTGTCTTCTTAACGCCTTCAGAAGAAAGTAAGGAAATGATCAAACACACAGTGACCCAGCTTTAAATGGCTTCTCCGGTATTTAATTCTAGCAATTAGCAGTTTCACATTAAAATCACCATCAGCTAATAAAGGTCTGTTTGGGTTAAATAGCATAACTCTCTAATCATAGGTGCATTTTGCACATGAACAGCTTCTCTGATGGCTTTGTATTCTATCAGACAGCCAGGAATTCCACCTCATTTTGACTGAGGTGCATCACACATTCACTTTTGACTCATGCTCCTTTTATTTCTTTCTTTCTTTTCACGTCCTGCTTCGTCTCGTCTACCCGCATACCTTGTTAATGTGATTCTTTATCAAAGGTCGTTGAGATTAATGAAGTTTAATTGAGGTCTTTTTTTGTCAAGCAGAAGTAAAAAAAAWTTTTAAAAAATCAGACTGACATTATGTTAAGATTTAGTCTCAAATTAGTTTTTCTTTTCTTTTTTCCCCTCTGTTCTAATGAACATATGGCATGTCAGTCATAATTAGGAACTTTTTTAAAAAAATACAAAGCTGCAATAGAAAATCATGTTTTTTTTGTAGAGCTGCAATAAAAATAACACAAAGTTTGGAATTTTCTTTTAATCAGTTTTCTTTTAAAACCCATTAAAGGTCTGGTGGCAGTTACAGTATATTCTTCATACTGTATAATCACATGTACTCTATCTAACATTCTATTCCACCCCAGAGATTGTATGTACTGTATGTAACACCTGGATAACATCTGCCAATAATGTCATCAGGATGGCCACTCACCTTAGGACTGACAGGTTCTCAGAGATGAACTTACACTATTGGGAGGAGTAATGTTATCCTTGTAGAATCTGAGCAAAGTACATGAGGCAGCTGAAGCACAGACTTCCTGGAGTGGTACAACTGTAAATAAAGCAAATAAAGAAGAGATCCCCCTCGTAGACTGGCGTGCCACAGCAGGAGCTGGGAGTATGAGCTGGTGATGTTCACCACCCAGTGGGCTAACCTTTGCTTAGAGCTGCCTTTCCTTACATAAACAGATGGTCTGAGGACGAACTACATACAAGATATATCTACATTAAAGCGTTCACATGGGGTTGTCACACTTAGTCCCAGAAAATATGGCTCTAGTTACAGATGTTAACAATTACAGATGTGTTGATTAGTTGATCTAGTATACTTTTCCTGTTCCATTTGTAGCGTACCTTGAGTTTGTTGCTGTTTGCTGCTATTCAGTACAACAGCATGACCTTGCTTGGGTTGTCCTTGTGTAATAGTAGAATTTGTTTGATGATCTGAATCATTTAAATATGACAAAAAAAACAGGAAGTGGCAAATACTTTATCATGACACTGTATGTTCAGTGTGCAGTCATGGCTGACGCTAATCATGTCCTCTGTTCTCCAACTGTACAAAATATCCATGTAATAGTTGCTCTTTACATACAGTACAGTATGATAGAACCATAAATGTGACGGAGTTGCTTTCGTAACAGAATTTGCTAAGAAAGGACCGATTGTGCTGGTTGTGGAATTGTAGATAAGACTTCGACGTCAGTTTTCCGGCTCAAGCATGTAGAACAAGCATGCTGTAACTCAGAAGTGTTTAATGGTCAGTTTGTGCTTTGAGTGGAATTCATTTGGGATGCAGCTGCTTATGCGCCTGCTTTTCAAAGTAGCGCTTTGTTGAAGGAAGTCGAGGCTCATGCGAGGGCAGTGGCATTAACAGCAGGCCTTAAGGTTACAGATTGATGAAAAGCTAACCCAGAATGGTATGACTGTTTTGCATAATGTATGCTCAAAGACTGGTCTAAAAGGTGAAAGTCAGTGAAAGTCAATGGGTATAATATTCCTGGCACCAAACTATCTGTGTGTTTGAAATAACAAGCTATTCACTATTTCCTATTCACTAGCAGCTAATGTATATGGAACAGAATTCATTATTGAGGAATGTAATTGCCTTTGCAGAGTCCGTTCATCATTCATGAAACTTGATTCACATTACATGTGTCTGTTGCCAGATTTGATAATTCAGTGTACTGTATGCTCCTTTGAAGATAATCTGGCTATGTCTATACTATTAGTGATAGCGGGATTATACACATGCACATACGTTCCTGCTAGGTTATTTAGCCAATAAATTACTATTGCATATATTTATTTAGTGGTTGCCATTTGATAAATAACAAAATATGTCTATGCATTTTAATTTTCCACTCAAAACCCACAGGAGTCATTATGACCCTTCAATAACTTCCTATGTTTAGCRCTTTACATCGTAGTCAGGGTCTGTCCAGGTCAAACTCCATATTCACATTCCCTCATTGCAACAAGTTTAGATTTAATGGGTTTCTGTAACTGTTGTTTAAAGAAAAAGGACCCTTGATAGAGTACACGTGGTGTGTATGATGTCCTGATACATAGATCTTAACCTGATACACATCTTAAAATCTGGGGACATGTAATGTGAAATTAGTGGAAATAATAATAACAACAACAACAATAATAATAATAATAATAATAATAATAATAATAATAATTGTCCACCACATGTTATCCAAACTAAAGGTGGTCAAACGAAAGTCTATAACAGTACTTCGTACTGTACATGCTACTTTGTCTCTTTGCTACTCTGACATGCTACACTAGGGATTAGCAGTCACACTGGCCAAATTTGTCTTTCTTTTCCTACACTGTAAACCCGATTAAGTTGGGAAAACTCAAAATATTTGAGGTAATCAGTTACATAATTTTTTTTTATTAATGATGTTTCCAATATCAATTTTTGAGTTTGTGCAGATAAAAAAAATGTTACAAACCATCCAGCACGGGAATCGAACCCGGCCTTTCCGCATGGGAGGCGAAACACTTACCGCTGCGCCACGAGTACTCTAGAGATTTTACATGAGTGGAAGTTTAAGTTTAACTTAAGTTATTGTTACTTACGTACTTACAATTACATAAAATATCAAATTTGTTCAGCTAACTTGAAAAGTGTCATTTCCACAAACTCATAAATACCAAAAAGTTYTGAATACTCCAAATTATTACTCATTCAATTATTTAGGTTAACAGTACTCAGTGTGTTTAATTACTTTGAGCATTAGGGTTTATAGTGTAGCTCATATACTGGTATACTTTACATTATAATGCGTACATACAGAATATGGTATTTAAATTGATTTATGGGTTTCAGTAATACAGTACCATGCAATAGTCTTGAGCCGCTCCTCATGATTTCATATTTTACTTTCAAATCCTGTATACTGTACAGCGTCATGGGGAGTTTAGGAGCTTTAGGGCACGAGGTGGGGTACACCACGAATGAGGTACCAATCAATCGCAGGACACACACACTGCGGGCAATTTGGAAACGCCAATTTGCATGTCCTTGGATTGTGGGAGGAAACCAGAGTACCTGGAGGAAACCTACCAAGCATGGGGAGAACATGCAAACTCCATGCACACAAACTYGAGGCGGGAATCGAACCCGGACCCTGGAGGTGCAAGATGACCGAGCTAACCACTAAACCACCATTCTGCTTGAGAAAAGTGTCAGTATTACCATATGTATGATATAGAAAAGGTGCTGTTTTTAACATTACATCCATCTTACTGGAAGTGCGTATATTGACCCTAGTGAATCAGTTTGGTGAGTAGCTTGAGTAACATTTGCTGCCCTTCGGACATTGATTTGTTTATCTAAATCGATTTACACATAATACAGAATCCAACCAATACACAATACTGCTAGCTCCCTGTTTCGCTATTTATCATAGAATATATTACTCAGTAACTTCTATAAATGATTCACTCRCTACAGTAAAACATTCAGGGTTACCAGTGGAGGAAGAAAGCTTTTAATAAAGGCCTTGAGGGCTTCAGCAGTCCTTGGATCACTAACACAGGGCCTTTAGTGTGCTGGGAATGAGATCCCAGTATGCTCTGCTTTCAGTTTCCTCATCCAGCTCCCACATTTCTGTTTTGACACTTTATTCAGACTTTATCTGGATTTAGAGTTGGGGGGTGCGKGCAAAGCAACAGCAAAACAAACTGGCAGGGTTTGAGAGAGCAGTGTGTTACAGGTTGTGCTCGTCCCCTCGCCCACGCAAAGCCTCTTAGTGCGTCTCTTCTAATCCCAGGTTGTGTGCGTGTGTGTGTGTGTGTGTGTGTGTGTGTGCCCGCGCCTGATGTTTGTGTTATGAATAAATGAACACAGATTTTGCCTCCCTGACCCAGTGAACTCCAGCACCACACTGACCATGAAGACTAGTGTGTTTCTCCCAATACTCAAGTCTATATTTGACTCTCATGCACACACACACAGGTTTTTGATTGTACAGTATAAAGCCTTTTTTTAAAAATTCTATTCCAAATCATTTATTCATTAAATTAAAACATGGCAGGTCATGGTTTTATATGCAAATAATCAGTGATGGTGTGGTATGATGTGAGTTTAATGTTACCACCTCATAATGCTTTTTGTATCATACCTTTTATACTTAAAATAACRTATAATTGATATRATAACACATTASAAGWAGTGCATTAATATAAACCTGTGATTTCAGGATACCTACAGTAGGGTACGAGTCAGGGTACATCCTGGACTGGGTGCCAATACGTTACATGGCACACACACACACACACACACTCACATGCTCATTTGTGCACTACGGAAATAAAGCTACCCCTTTCAGCTACACTTTCACTTCTCACTTTTCATCTCCCCTTCGATCAACATGCTGCCGATATGAGCCGATATATATTATGTGAACTCTTTCTTTCTTTCTTTCTTTCTTTACAATGTAGCTCATATACTGGTATACTTTACATTATAATGCGTACATACAGAATATGGTATTTAAATTGATTTATGGGTTTCAATAATACAGTACCATGCAATAGTCTTGAGCTGCTCCTCATTATTCCTTTTTTCTGTTGGACACAGACATGCATCAGCACATCACTCCTCCCTAATCTAACAAAATCCAACATATCTGAATGGAGTCGTTTATATAACCCTGCATGTACATGTAGAGAAGAGAATCTGACATATTTCTGTTTTTTTTTATTATTTTTTTTTACATAAATTTATAAAACAAACATTCATTCGGCAATGAACAGTTTGAAAAAAAAAAAAGTACACCGTTTTGTGTTGCTACAATATAGAAATTTCATTTACAAAAACACTTGCGAAGAGAGAGAAAAAAAAAAAGTGATTGACATCGTCGCCCCCTAAGGGTTATTAAGAACCAACAAGTCGGCGGGTTAGTGGTTGTAACGTTTCTCATGCGTTCATTCTATTCATCTGAAATCCAATTAAATTGTTTATTCTGTGTATGTGTGTGAAAGTGTCTTGGCCTGGTGTTGAGATGGGTTGCCAGGTCTTTTTGCCTAAAAAAAAATAATAAAATAAATAAATAAAATCTCACCCTGTCAAACCACTCCAGAATCATGACTAATGCTGGCAAATCTACTCGGGTTATATTCACAACGTAAAACTCTAAGAACAACCGATGGACGAAAAATCAACCCCCATTACCAAGTCCAATTTCTTGGGGAAACTGGATATTTACCAGGCTTTGCACATCCCTACCCTTTTACATGTACTATTTCCCATTAGCCGGTTAGCCTGTTTATTCCCAACAGTGTTGCTCCCACTTACTGCTCTGCTCATTACATCATATTTATGCGAAGCCGCTCGTCGACTCGTCCATGGAGCTGTAGGCCTTACTTGTCCTTCTCGGTTGTCTCCATGTCTCTCGCTAGCCCACACACTTCACGCAGACGTTTTTAGAAAGCAGAACAGCCCAGAATATGAATCAAATGTGGCACCCTGTAATTCTGAGTCGGATAGGTCTGAAATCCTCCGAGAGATTTTAGGCGTACTTTTCACAGGAGCCAGATGGCTGTGGGAGAGGCAGCACTGTATCACTGACATGGCAGAACAAGAAAAAAAACTGAGACAGAGACGCTCTCAATTACACACTTTAGCTTTATTTCACTTATGATAGTTATTTTCCATATTCCCTATTGACCTAATTTCTTACTGATGGTATTAGTCATATCAGTCTTAATACAGTACGCTCACACACACACAGTGCCGTTAACGTATTTACACCGGGAATTGAAGATATTTTCTGTGATGCAACGTCCCTTAATTTGGTTTCATCACTCAAGTTTAACATTCACTTAATAAAAGTGAAGGTTTTCTTTTTTTCTTTTTTTTTTCTCTTCCCCCCACAAAGTTTGACTCCTTCCTACTCCCTTTCTGTCTTGTTTTTATCTCTGTCCATGTTTTCTCTCTCTATGTGTGTGTGTGAATAAAATTGTGTTTACTTTAATGCTGAGTCATTAAGACGTAGCTGCGTTACATTTCAGAATGTCGAGGCTGACGTCAGTGTGGTCTTCCTGCTCCCTGTGTCAGCGCGTCAGAACAGGGAAGTCAGAGTCAGAAAGAGACCACTTATACGTCTGAGTCTTCTGCGTGACGTCCAGTGACGGACATCATAACAAAAAAAAAAGAAAAAAAGAAAAAGGGATGATAGAACACTGCGTTGTTATTTGGTTAACTCTGAGAAATGTACAGAACTTGTGTGTGTTCTCGCTCTGTTCCGAGAGACTGCAGTCATCAGCAGCTGCCTCTGCATTTTCCATCTGCTTCAGTGCTGGCACGTTTCATTTCGCCTTGCGCTAACAGACCGGCTTTTCTCAAGCACGGACTGTTCGTAAACAGCTGTGAGAACTAGCAGGTTTTGGATTAAATCTGACTTACATCAGACTTTAAAAAAAAAAAAAAAAAAATTTTAAAGGAGGAATCATTATAATCTGCTTTCCAATTACTCTGAATTTTTATTATTATCATTTTTTTCAAACTCAAATCTTTCTTTGATATGATCGACGCGACGATTAGGAAATGCAGTGAAGCAAATCAGGGCCACGTTCGAGAGTATAATCCATCTGTGAAGCATTGTAATCATATTGCGAGCTCTCCAATATAAATTTTGCAGCTGGCTGTTGCTCAGGATTTGCCTCCTCCTTTTTCATAATGCTGTGTTTTATGGCTTTCTGATGGGCGTGCTACATTTTTACGATGGTCTGCCAGAGTCAGGACATTCCCACTGAGCCTGTTGAATCGAACACTTTTCCACAAATCAGCATGGAAATCCAGAGCAAGGGTGAGATCACAACGCGAACATGATCGTCGTAAKAKTCAAAATGGYAGCCCAAGGTTAAAATAAAGGTAACAGGAAACCAAGGTCAGATTATCCAGTGAAGCAATGGCGAGACCACGTGGGACAGCAGAAGCAATCAAAATCGCAGGGGCTCCAAGGAATTCTAAAGCATCAGGATGAATCAGTCAGGTCTGAAGGCTAAGTGGGGAAGTACACGTACAGCTCCACGGAGACTCTTATTTGAGAGTGATTTAAAATGGTGTAGCTAATAAAAAAAATGTTTTTTTTTTTTTTTAAAACACTGGTTGTTTCTATTATTTAAAAGTCTTGGTTAAATTGATTTTCTCTCTAATTTTGTCTCAGCCAATTCCCACCCACTTGTCAGGTATTCCCTATCGTACAACACCTTCCATCTGGGAAGGCTGAAGATCTTCTTATTTACAATCTTCATCATGCATGAGCTTACAAAAGCCCGCTAATGACTAGTGTTGGTGTGATTGACAGGAATGAGGAAGCATGACGCCCCCCCTACTCAGAGAGCATGGAGATGGGTTTTGCTCGTATGGATTCCCAGGCATAGATAGTCTGTGGCATTGTCTGGATTCTAACTTGCGATGTCTGAATGATCAGACAGTCGTATTCAGTATTCTAATGGAATTTAAAATGCATCTGCAGTAGCTATGGATGAGGATGTTACGGAAATTAACATTTGCTGAATGGGTAGCATATATAGTCCAGTTCCCCTAGACCTGCATCGATGGATAAGCCTCCACTGGTTCTCTGTATAACTAAACGTCCAGGGTATAATCTAAGAAACGGTCTTTCAGAACTACCATATGCATGGATTATGGACAACTTATTATATTTCATATAATTTTATGTAGCCTTTGGGTTTGCTACAGGACGTGGCTAAAAAAACATCAAACCAGTTGACTGGAATTGCTTTTAGGGTCTGCTACAAAGCTGTTGAGAGTCAAAGTGCGGTTCTTTAACCATCACTCCATTATAAAAGCTTTATGATTTTCCAGTAAGATGTTTTAAAAGGATGTCCAGTGTATGGTCACTGTAGCCTATGGGACACCATGGTTCCACCCACTTCTGGAGAGCAAAATGGACATTGCTTTCCAGATATCAGTGCCAAAACCAGTCACACAAGCACTTTCAGCAAGAAATCCCATCTGATTTGATCACATCTGGTTATTCCACATTTCTATGAACTGTCTGCGTTGTGTTTCATGGCTAATATTACGGTGGCCGAGAAATGCAAAACAACTTAACAAAATGAAAACAAAATAACTAATTAAAAACCACAATAACAAAACCGAAAACTAAATAGCAAATTCAAAACCAAATGAACAAAACCCAAATCAAAATAACAAATTCAAAAACAAAATAACATTTAAAATAATTGTTAATTTGTTTTCGGTTTTGCTATTTTGATTTTGAATTTGTTATTTTGTTTTGGGTTTTGTTAATTTGGTTTGCACCTCTCGGCCGTTCAGAAACGAACCGGAAAAGGTAGGTATAGTCTGCGAATTAAATTCTTACCGCTGATTGGACGAGACATCTGTCACTCAAGATATACAGGAAGTACTGTAGCGGCGGTAGATTTGTGTGTGTATGAATGTGCAAACATGTACTGTCCTTATTGTGGTTTCAAATATGGCGTTCTGCCAAATTTTTGCAGTTCTTGTGGAATTTTTTTCTTTTAAAAGAGACACAGCAGTTCGCAAACTAATCTTTATACCGTGATATGTCATCAGCATATCCAAAATCACAGCATACGAATGTCTGTCCTCAAAGTAACGTTGAATAAATTCCATTTCCTTTCTTTCTAATGAAAAATTTTAATTATTTTCTTAGTTTTGCACACAGAAAAAAATGTTTTAAAATGAAGCAGAACACACAAGAAACAAAGTTAGAGACACAATTTCCTACTTCCTGTTTATCTTGAGTGACAGGTGTCTCGTCCAATCAGCGGTAAGAATTTAATTCGCAAACTATACCTACCTTTTCCGGTTCATATCTGACTGGCCGAGAAATGCAATACAAATTAACAAAAACCAAAAGAAAATAACAAATCTGAAAACAAATTAACAATTAGTTTCGGGTTTTGTTATTTTGTTTTCGGATTTGTTAATTTGGTTTTGAATTTGCTATTTAGTTTTTGGATTTGTTAATTTGGTTTTGAATTTGTTATTTTGTCTTTGAATGTTATTTTGTTTTCGGTTTTGTTAAGTTGTTTTGCACTTCACGGCCACCGTATAATATACAGTAAGCTACAAGGGTAAACTTATAACACAAGGCTGAATCTGAAATCCCTGTCTAACCGCTTAACAGTGGCACTACTTGGTGTGTGGAACAAGAGACTGTACACCCTACATGATGCACTCCATTCCATTTGGGTTTCAGTCCTGCAACAGGATAGTTAGTTAGCTATTGATTAAAAGTGTCCATTATAAAGCACAGCATATTCCATAGCGTCATCTAACTTGTAACTAACAGAAGCACTGACCAAATCCAGTAGGAATCAAATATTTGTACACCATCGGAATAAAAGATGTAATGCTAACAAAGCAAAGTTCCTCATCCATCTTGTTTCTCTTTTGAATAAGTTGCGAAATCCAGGCTATGAAATTCCTGGCTATGAAATACACCTTGAATGTAGTTAACAAGGAAAAGACATAGTAGTAATGTTAGTTAACGGTGCTTCTGTCACTATCATTCAAGCACCATGATGAAACTGGCTCTCATGAAGACCTTCCCAGGAAAGCAAGACCAAAACTTACATCTCCTACAGAGGAGAAGTTCATTTAGAGTCACCAGCCTCAGAAATCACCAATTGTCACATATCACTTGTGTAGCTCTATAAATAAAATAATATCTTATTTGTGAGATTTGGTGCTTAGTAAGACCGTGTTTAGCTGGGGCAAACCAAAGACTATGCAAAAAAAAAAAAAAAAACTTAGTGGCAAGCATTACATATGTGTCATCTATTAATCTCTTCAATAATGACCCTTTAGAAAAAAGTGCTTTTTCCACAGTGCTTCAGTATGCTATGAATCTGCAAATGGCTGTTTGTGGGTGTGCCTCATCCGAAGTCCCCTGGGCTTCATCACTTCATAAATGGACTGCACAATGGAACTGTGTATAAACAAGAAATTTGTAAATAGTAGCCAGGCAACAGGGAACAAACATGCGCTCACACTGGGAAAGTTCCTGCCGTGGTGTCTACTTAATAACCAGATGATTAACCTGATCTGCTGAGAGATGGAAACATGGGACTCTGGATGCTCCTTGCGCTTGGCGGTCACAGTCCACTTTTACACAGCAGAAGGGGTGGAGCCATCAGCGGATACCGCGGTTTGAATGTTCTTTTTAATGGCTGATGCGCTGTTTAATGTCAGAATGATGTATGTGGGTTTCTCAGATTGGAAACCCCCCAGGAAGAAGGGCTCAGAAAATTACCACAAACTGCCAACGCTGGATTTAAATATCTGACGTGGTCTAATGGCCAACATCTCGAAGTTCATAAGCAGTTTGTGTGTTTTGTGGATGCTGGCAATTTAAATAACAGCTGGGTTGTTTGGCCACTCGATGCATGCACTGTAACTGATATCACGCGGTGTGCAGGGGAGCCAAGACTCTGTCATGGAAGTAAGAAAATACTCTAAATCACAAAAAGGTCACGCAGTATGTACATTTCAATATACATTTCATTTATGTAAGCTCTCTAGATACTGTATGTAAGCTATAAAGATAAACATATTGGCTATAATGCACAGTACCAGTCAAAAGTTTGGACCCCCCTTTTTTTGAAGAGACACCATGGTCTTTTCTGATTTTATTACTGAAGGCATCCAAAATATGCAATAATCTGCTATTTACGCCCTGTAAACCCTTCAGATTAGGCTCTAATCTGAGGTGCTGTTTGTTAATTGGTGTTTTCTGATGCTGGTAACTTCTCTTCAGCAGATTTCCTGGCATGGTTTTCACGAGAGCCAGTTTCATCATGGTGCTTGAATGGTTTTGCAATTCGTGTTTTTGTTAATTAATTACCTAATGCCGTATGTGTTATTTCATAGTTTTGAAAAATAAAAAATAAAAAATCCGGTAGTGTTCTAAAATGTAGAAAGCAACTTTAAAAATTGTGTCCAAACTTTTGACTGGTACTGTCAACCACATAGGGTACACCGTATAGCTTAGAAATGTGCTAAATGTACTAGATCTTGTATGCTAGAGCTTATCTTTCATGTGCGTCATTCTGATTTGGATTATTGATGTTCAGCACAAGAAATAAAACAAGGAATAAAAAAAAAAACATTACAACTACATTCTCATCTTTACAAAATAATCTTGAAGCCTTGTCATAGGCTGTTGTCCAACCCAGTGTGTATTCCTGACTTGACATTAGAATTTGACCATGGTATGGGTACTATGGTTGTCCAGTCGCTACCATGGTACATAGTATGTTGAAAAAAATAATAATTATAGTACTCTGCAACTCATTTGTTGATAAAGTACATGTTCTACTATCAAAAATATATTATACAGTGACTATAAAAGTAACATTTATACTGTATGTCTATGATTGTTTGTATGTATGTATGTATGTATGTACTATAACTGATGGTAATTAAATACCATACTGTATGTCTTAATATTACATACAGTCATGAATGAAAGTAGATAAATATGGCCAGTTTGTACAAATATACCAGATTAGATATCTATCTGAACTTTGGTAAGTTTGGTAAATATGATGGTATTTACACATCAAAGTTCCCACACAGTACCAACCCTGATACTCTATAATGTTCTATGTGGCCTACATACCAAATTTAATCATGGGTTGTCTCCATGTTTCCAGGATAGGATTTAGGTCCATTTTTAATAGCTTAGCTTGAAATTGTCACTGTAGCACATTAACCATGTTTACTGAAATCACACCCTGGAATAATGTAAAAACTGAAAAGATATGATTTTAGCAAAAGTTAAACTTAGAAACGTGTCCTCCCATTCTTCACTGAAAAGTCTCAGCAGAGTTAGACAGCTGTTTGGGCAGTCAAGGGGAGAGACAGAGGAGGATTGTTGCATGGCTTCCTTGTGTTCATTCGGTAATAAATCATGCTAACTACCCTCTTCTGAATACCTACATACCGGCTGGTTAATGTTGCTCTGATTGACAGTGGAGATGGAGCATGCCAGCTCTCCCACAAAAGGAGAAAGCCAATTATGCTCTCTTGGGCCACTGGCTAAGGATGACTATGGCATCATTGGGATTTGAACTCAACTATGTGAAGCATCAGAATGTAAAATCTAAAGAACAAGTCTCAACCCCTAAACTTCATATACATTAATATTTAAGACGTTTTATTACCTGACCGTATCAGCAATTTGGTTTACTCATTCTCATAACTATTATTTATTGCTGGACCTTGGGGATTTCTGTTTCCTTCAGTACACTGTTTTTAGTATTAAAATACATTTTGTAAGGATTGTCATGTTATTGGGTTTGAAAAAGCTATGTATAGGGTTGGGAGTGGTACCGAGCTGGTTTTGGATTGGGTTTAGTCTAGTTTGGGTCTGGTTTTGGGCAGGTTTTGGACTGGCTTGTGGTCTGGTTTTGGGCAGGTTTTGGACTGGCTTGTGGTCTGGTTTTGGGCAGGATTTAGACTGGTTTTAAGTGGCCACTGGACAGCTGTTGCCATAAAGACCATGCAACCGGTCAAACAAAGAGCACATGAACAAAGACCAGCAATGGCAGAGTGAGTGATGTTTCAGAATGAGGAGCTGGCACTGGTGTTAGTTTATTTAACAATGCCAAAAGGAAAAGATATGAAGAAGATGGCATGACTAAGTTTTCCCTCAAATGCATTCATGCTGCTGCCTCAATGACCGTGAGCAAACAAGCAAACAGAGGGGCTGGGAATGAAATGGCATGTGATCTTGCTCAATTACAGTTTACAGAGGTAATCGCAGAACAAATACTGCCTCGTGTTTAAGTTGTGATTGGATATAAAAGAATATTTATGAATGTACACTTATGTAGAAGATTTGAATGGATATTATTGCTGTTTTATTAGCATGATTTCGGATGATGCTGATAAGCTTGTGGAAGCATAATGTGTGTTCAGGGTGCCATACAGAATGTTCTGTATCCCACTGCTATAACATTTACAAAAATGCATGGAAAGTACAAATAAAGTACACGGTGAACACCACAAGCACTGTGCATTTATCTACAGCACCTTTTATTAAAACCATTGTCCTTTGATGCTCAAGGCCCCCTCTTGCCAAGTATTATTATTATTTTTTTAAATGATGGCCTTCATCAAGAACAATGCTTACCATTCAATAACTATGCATCGCTAAGTAAAGTGATGGCATGCTGACCTTTCTGTGATGCACCCTAGCTTACAGGTTTGTAGGTGCCAGGATGCCGCATGCAGACTCTCAGTGGAAGAAAATTCTATTTATTATTCCCCTAAGGGAATTTAGCTGGAAGTAAGTGGGAATTGCATTCGGATTTGAAATATTATGTGTGCATTGTTATGTGCAATCTGTATTTTACATGTCATACATGCTGCCAGCTAACACATTACTCCAATCCTTAAGTTCTTGCACTGGAGGCTCTACTGTTCACAAGCCGCTCAATGGTATGGGAGAAAAGTGGATCAGGGATACAAGGCTGGTAAGTGTCTTAGGTCTGCAGGGAAAAGTCACCTAGTGGTGTCCAGAGTCGGAATTAAACATGCTATTATGTGGCACGCTGCTGGAATCAGGTTGTTTTGAAACTGCCGCCACAAACTTTCAAGACTATCCCCCCCCAGCCCCCCCAGTCCCTTTAATTAAACTGTTATTATTATTATTTGTAACAACGCGGGTCGCTGGGGGGACAGAGCTGCGCATAAATTGTTCAGAACGGGCAGATCCGCAGGCTGCTACCACGCGGAGGTCCGAACAGGCACAGCCGCGGGCATTTATACACGCGGTTGCCAGGCAACGCCGTCGTCAGGTAATCAGCCGGAACGAGCCGCACGAGTGTCCTGATAGCTCGGCACTTCATGCGAATATTACGTAGCACCGGTAAAGGTATCAGGGCCAAAGACAAGACCAAAGAAAAGAAAGAAAGACAAAGCTGTTAAAAGATGGAGGCAAACCTCCAGCCCCTCTCTCTCTCTCTAATAAATCCTCGGTAAGGGCATAAGCCCCGAGAGGATAAACATTTTATTTTTAGTTACCAGAGCTGCGTCCGTTCTCGTGTAGACGGCGGAGCTCTGTTTATTTTGTGTTTTCGTTTTCTTTTGTTTCCTTTAAGTTTCTAATGAATAATCCCACGCCATCTCCAAACGGAAAGGTCTTCCCGTGCGTATCATAAGCACTCTCACAACCACCTGTTTCATTCACCCCCCTCTGAAGGCCTGTGTCAGGGCTCTTATCATTAAAAACATCTCGAGGTGCGGCTCTCCATACCGCGCCACGTAACATTATTATTATTATTATTATTATTATTACATTGAATGCATATCTATTATCCTAATGATTGAAATTATTCACAGTTATTTTACTTTATTTGAATACAAATACATTTTTATTCAAGTACATTATGTAAAGCACTTTTGATTGCTGTTAGTATGAAATGTGCTACATAAATATACTTTGTTAACATCATGAATGTGCAGCTAAGAAAAAAAAAAGCAAAGGTTTGGGCAGGTGCCTCGGTTCTGTTTGCCTTAGTTATCTTCTCTTGCCATGTTTCAAAGCTATTTAATTAATCTTTTCATTCATTGTGTCATAGTTCATGTTGCAGTTTATCTTTATAATTTTACGTCTATCATACATGTTTTAGTATTTATAGAAGAAATTATTAATATAATGATAAATAGAGTAAAGAGAGGAAATTAAAAGTAAAAAAAAAGCTGCAGAAGCCACTACATGGTTGAACAGATCAAAAAGCACATAGCATATGTAATTTTTTTACATTACAAATGCATTCAGCTGATTCAAATTGATTAGGTGCAAGAGCTGCAATTATGCATAATAAAAGAATAGATTTGAGTAGCGTAGGCAGCATGCGGGCTTAGTGGGTGCTGGGTCTGTGGGTGTGTGAGCGTGTATACTGTATGTGTGTCCTGCTATAGTTCGGCATCCATACAGGGTGTACCCTGCGCCGTGCCCTAAGTCTCCTGGGATAGGCTCCGGGCACCCTGCGACCCTGTACACAGGATGAAGCGGGGTAGACTTTAGATGAGTGAGATTTAAGTATCAAATTGTGTTACATGTAGAATTCCGTCCTATTGAACACGGGGCCGCTGTGATTGAAAAAGTTATGTCGGTGTATGATTTTAAAATCCCTGTGCCCCTTTATGATTTTGAGCACCTGTCCTTCTTAACGGCCCTGACTGTAACTACACTTTACCTTCAAATATATTCAATGAAAAAATCTTTCAAATATTATTTTACGGTTAATGCCAAAATACATTGAACATCTTTTCCACGAGTCGTCCCGTAAAGAATATTTCAAATATGCACTTTAGTTCTACAATATTCACTAAAAACCTATTTTCTGAACATGTTGACCTTCATGAAATATTTGGACTATTTTGCGAGTCACATGCCGAACAATAAGTGTGAGAAACATTTGAATTTCCTGAACATCACAGGAAGAAAAAAAGTAATTTTTTTCATTTATCAATCCATCCATCATTTTTTAAATTATAATATTGTCTTAAAAGTTTTACACCATGTTGCCCAAAGTATTATTCGTAAATTATTTAATTTTAAGAAACAAGTATAAAATAAGTTAAGAGTAAATGATGAGAGTTAAATAATTATTATTATTTTTTTTTATATGCGCGAATGCATGGTTTGTGTTTGTGAGTGTGTGTCCTTGTGTGTGTCCCAGAGGGCAATTGTGCGTGCTTGTCTAGAGAACATTTCCCTGAGGTTTCCTCTGCATGTTTCTGAACTGTGCATCGTCTCCTCAAGCTCTCCACATACACTACTTTGAAGCCTATGAAGTGTTTGTTTGTGGAGGAACATGTGCAAGCACTTGCAGAAACGGGTCTCTGCCTCCAGAAACAAGAAGATCAGGGGTAATCGTTAAACTAGCAGTAGCTGGAGGAGTGAAGCTTTCTTTAGTATCTCTTCGTGTTTTTTAGAATATGATAGCAATGAATCTCGGCATGCATTCACTCAGCTTGAGAAGACAATCCTCTGGCCTCACTGTGCGTCAAAGATCAGCTTTGTGTTTTAAAATTATTATTTTTTTTAATGTCCGGTCTGTATGATTAACTCTAAGCTTTAAAGTGTTTTTTAAAGTCTCTCAACAGCTCGTATTGTTTTTCCGGATCAAACCGTAGTGTGTTTTATATTGTGCTGCTTAGTCAGCATTTACTCTGCCTCAACTGTCCAATGTGACCAAATTATTTAAAAATGATATCCATGTTGAGAAACTTTTATAAAAATAATTTTTGAAACATAGATATCTAATGTCTCCTCGGGCAAAAGAGCTCAAATACAAAGTAACGCATGATGGATTGTTCAGTTCGTTGGTGGTTCCAAGAACAATACCATTTTTCATTGTTTTATGCTCTTAATGGTGATTAATAAACTTAATGTATCTCAGCTATGTTTGTTCCGTTTGTGCTTGTTTGTTTAACAATGGATTTCAGCTTCAATTCACATTTTCTCCAGGAAATATCGCTAATATTTTGTTCACCCGTATGTCGAGGTCCTTAAATCACCTTCACCATATTCACCTCTTAATCCATCTATTTTTGTCCAAGGCCATGGTATAATGTGATATTTATTTATTTATTTATTTATTTATTTATTTATTCATTTTATGATAATTTTTAATAATTTTTTTCACACATGCCTTTTAAGTCCCTTACATTATATCAATAACATATCATATTGGTTCGTATAGATTAGTTTAATGTTTAATATACTGTACATCTGCCATGAAATAGTCTGTGAAGCCAATATGAATCAGAATCAGAATCTTTATTGTCATTGTAGCAATGAGACATTGTACAACGAAATTAAAGTGCAATTTTCCAGTGCAAAATAAAAACATAAAATAAAATATATACATACATATATATACATATATATATACATATACATATTTATATATATATATATATATACACATATACACACACTCACACACACATATATACATACATACATACCCACACATACATGTACACATATATACACACTCACACACACACATACTGTACATACACATATAAGTAAAATATAAGTGTAAGTAAACAAGATAAAATCCTAAACACTACATTGTCATTCATTCATACATACATATATACAACATATAAGACTGAATTATACTGTAAGCAATAATATGGCACAATAAGGCAATAAACCCTAATACAAACAAACAAACAAAACAAACAAACAAACAAACAAACAAACAAACAAACCATTACAGCCCTTTGAACATGCTATATACATGTTTTAATAAAGTATAACATGGACTGATCTGAACAACTGCAGACGCCTTTAATATTTTGTTTTTTTTCTCCTTCAATAAATAGCCACCCTTAGTGGTTAGCACTGTCGTCCTTGCACCTTCAGGTTCCGGGTTTGATTCCCGCCTTGGATCTGTATGCATAGAGTTCGCATGTCCTTGATAGGTTTCCTCTGGGTTCTCCGGTTTCCTCGCACAGTCCAAAGACATGCAGATTAGGATAAATGGCGCTCCTAAATTGCCCGTAGTGTGTGGATGAGCATGTGATGGAGTTGCACCCTGTCCCCACTTCATGCCCTAAGTCTCCTGGGATAGGCTCCAGGCCCCCCTCACAACCCTGTATACAGGACAAAGTGGTATAGACAATGAGTCAGTGTAGTTCATGTAAAATCATGTTGAACATTCTACTTTGTTATCTCCAGCATCTCCGTTATTAGACTTATAATTGCACTAGTTTACACATCAAGACTTCTTGTTTGTCTTTTTTTTTTCTACTACACCGTGCCATAGATCTCTGCTTAGCGTCCTTTGAATTGAGCCTCAGCTTGAGTGATGAGCCTCTATTTATTTCCCTCATTAATTTATCAACCGGGACAGCTTTGATGATGTCTGTGTGCACTGAACTGCATTCGTCGAGTAATAAACGATTGCCATTGATCAGCCTTTGCAGCTCTGTAGTTAAGGGAAATGTTATCTTATTTACAGCTTGAGGAAGAAGACGATTCAAAGCGACGGGAGTTTAAGTGTAGGTGTTTCAGGAGGAGGGTGATACGCAGCAGGCTGTATGGACCAGAGCCACAGAGAGATGTACAGTATAATGATGCATGTCTGCATGTGTTAGTGCGTCCCTACTCTATAGGAAAAAACCATCGCTTTCTAAACATGATAAGATGTAGTAATCTCTGGTGTGTAGCAAAATCCAAATTGTCTATATAGGCACACATACACACACATTTATTCAGACAAGCATCCTGGCTTTCACCTTTATCCTTGCCGTGGGAAAGACAGGCGTGTCTTGTCTGTTTCCTGTGTCCCCTGGGACAGAGTTGAAAGCCAGTACACTTGCCTGAATCCTCCACCATGGATTAAAGGCAGGCTTTGGAGAGGTGTCTATCGATGCTTGCCTTTGTGACTACGTGTGTATACATGTAGCGCATTTCATCTACAGTGCACAGTTAAAGGTGAGCTTTAGACGTGTCTGCTCTAATGTGTCCCACACACAGCTTTTCCGATTGGTCTTACCCTAAACCAGGGGTCTCAAACTCAGTTCCTGGAGGGCYGMAGCCCCACAGAGTTTTGTTCCAACCGTAATTAAAAACACCTGATCCAACTAAACAAGTCATTAAGGCTTATTTGAAAACTACATGGTATGTATGTTGGAGCAGGGTTGGAACAAAACTCTGTGGGGCTGCGGCCCTCCAGGAACTGAGTTTGAGACCCCTGCTCTAAAGTATAAACGATTTTTAAAAGACTTAAGGATATTTATTTCTTAGGTGGAGTTACATACCGTATGAAGAAATTCTTTGAAAGGCTTTCCAAGATGATAAATGTTYGTTCTAATTYAAAAAAAGGGACCTCGGTGCAAATAGGTTGGGGGGGTGCGGTAGATAAAAATAGCAAGGATGAACAACACTAGAATAATGACAGATCTAATCAAGACATAGAGGAAGCACAATTTCTCAACAAGAAGAGTCTACATGTCCGCAGCAGATCCTTGATAAAGCACAACAGAGCGCCAGAGCAGAACCTTAGAGCTGAGGATAAGAAAKCCTGCAGCCCCTGGGAACAACGTGGTGAGCCTGGATGTCCATGTGATGGTCTGAGGGTCTTTCCATTACAAAAATAATCTTCTTATCATCAGGACCATGCTTCTGAGCATGCCGTGCTGGTGATATCTCTAGCTATTGCACTCTGGATTTTGCGCCACRCGAACCTCATGGAGACYCGCCAGCACCACTGGAGGTACTGTAGCAATGCCCAGCCCATATACTGTACCACATACAGAACTTGTTCACAGTCAGTTATGTGTTTCCAGAAACATTTCTGCCAATTTCTATTTTCCAGGGAATTCTCCAAATTCCAAATTTTCCAAAGTGCTTTCTTGTCYACACAGAAATATATATATATATTTGTGCTATTGCAGATCAACTCCAGCTCTGCAAGAAACAAGACACAGTGCTGATGCATAACCTGAAGACATTAGAAGGAGGTGGGTTGTCAGACTGCTTTTGGAAATCAAATAGGCTTTCAGCTGTTAAGGCACTCAAGAGAAGTTTATTCCACCACCTGCTTGTTATTCTGAGCCTTAATGCTTGTCTTCCTCATGTCTTAAAAAGTGTTTTGTCAAACTGGAGCTGTACTTGTGAAGTAAAGAGTACGGGGGTATGATGATTCTTTAGACAGTTACAAATTCTAAGCTTCATGAAACTAGGAACATGAACTATGTGCTATGTAGTTATACAGTATCTGGAACTATTAAGGTTTGCCCACTAGGACAAACCAAACCGAACCTGCAGGTTCTACTATAGATATACAACKTCTGTCTTTTCAAAAGCGTACTGTATGGTGCAGCCAATGGCATTGTKGTTAGCTCTTTTGCTTCACACCTCCAGGGCTTGGGGTTTGAATCATGCCTTTGGTCTTWGTGCATGGAATTTCCATGTACTCTTTGTGCTTGTTGGATTTCCTTCCACAGTCCAAAAACATGCAGTGTTGCTTGATTGGTAMTTCCAAGCTGACCACAGTGTATGAATGTGAGTGTGTGCCCTATGGCACCCCATGCAAGGTGTAGCCTTGTGCTCTAGGTTTTCTGAAATCCAGAAACCAGGCTCCAGGAACCCCGTGACCTACACAGGACAAGTGGAATATACAGTATATGGGTGGATAAATTGGAGCATGGTGGCTTAGTGGTTAGTACTGTCACCTTGCAGGGTTCGATTCCTGACTCTGGGTTTGTGTTCACCTAAGCTTGGTGGGTTTCCTCAGGGTACTCYGGTTTCCTCCCACCATCCAAAGACATGCAGATTAGACTAATTGTCATTCCCCTGAATGTCGTGAATGTTGACCGGAGGTCCCATCATTGTATGGTCATACATCTACATCTACATTTGGCAGACGCCCTTATCCAGAGCAACTTACATTTTTATCTCATTATACATCTGAGCAGTTGGGGTTAAGGGTCTTGCTCAAGGGCCCAACAGGGACAACTTGGTGGTAGTGGGACTTGAACCTGGGACCTTCCGAACCGTAGTCCAATGCCTTAACCACTGAGCTACCCCTGACCCGTACAATGAGAATAGATACAATAGTGAGCCCACTATGTACAATGGCAACCATCTTTTCGAGTTTAAAGTCTAATGCAGGCAGTTACAGGATTTCATATGGAGGAACTTGAAAAAAAAAATGAAGGATTGAACATGTTCTGAGCATTTTTATAGTGAAAAAAAAAAGGTTTGACTCTATATACTGTAATATACTGGAGAATCCTGCATGGCTGACAACAATAAATGTCCAGACAATACACTTTCCAGTCTTCCCATGGTTCTCCTGACAAGACAAATCACTAGCTTGGATGCCCTGGACAAGCGGATTTCATGGCTGGGCTATTCATTTTCTATTTTTGTACTAGTCTGTCAGTGAAGTAGGTTCAGGAAACAGAAAAASACAAAGAGAAAAAAAAGACTCCTACTCTTGACTTTTTGCTATATACTGTACAGTAAATCTGTTTAAAATGTGCTTCAAGGTACATTGAAAGTATCTCTGACTGAAGAAACCAGCACCCACTAATTGCATCGAATCCCAACTCTTGCTTCTCTACACTGATGTGCGATCTAGCTGACACTGAATACATGTTTTACCAGGCAGATTAATTAGTGTGCACGGACAGTGAACGCACTTTAAGGACCATGCAAAGATGTGGAAACCCTGACGAAGCCGAACTAAATAGAACCGTCAACATRTYGGCCTACGCAACCTACAGTATCAAGAGGAAACGCACACTATCCAGACTCTATCAAAGTTTTACTTGTGATCCAAAGACTATTATCCAGGACTTGCTGACTGTCTTTTCAGTATGTCATTTAATGCAACGTGGAGTTTGTTAATGGCAATGCTTATCAACAGAAAATAATGACATCATCAATAACCTTATGATGTAGTATACTTGTGACATTAGCTACAATGAGGCGCAGGTTTCCGTGCGTCAAAACAACACAGGACTGGGAAACAGCTTTTACATGTCCAGTAAGCTCGCCAATGAATTTTATATCAGGCATTTTGTAGGATGGAAATGTCATACGCTACTACATAGCCTGATATTTTTGATACTGATTTTCTCATACAGTCACATGTTTTTTTTTTTTTTTGATGTGTGTGTGTGAGAGAGAGAGAGAGAGAGTGCATAGAGCTGTGATTTGGTGTGACCTAAATGAGTTTGGACATGCTGCGGGGCTTCTAAAGCAGTGACATTTTAATGTCTACTGTTAAATCCGGTGCTTTGTGTGTGTGATTGACGGTTAGCCGAGATTGGTAGTGGCTCCAAAGTGCACAGCCATCACCTGCAGAAGGGAAAAAAAAATACTTTTCCTCAGAATTATAGAGTGCTGAAAAGGACACATTTGTAATGGGATGAGAGAAGTTCCATTTTTCTTCCTGATGTGAGACTCCATTCACTGTGTTCTGCTGGAGATGGTGAGCAGATTACACCTCAATTACATCCGCCTCACCAACCACTCGCTCACATTACACTCAGCAGGCTTCGGACGTGTGTGTGTGTGTGTGTGTGTGTGTGTGTGTGTGTGTGCGCGCATGCTTGCGTTTGGGTGTATTCATAAATTCTGAAATATGAGTGGAATTCAAGTCAAACCAGGATTTTTGATTGTGCAGAATAACAGAACACAGTTATGAGAAATAAAACCGTCCTTTATGTCTCTATATAATCCCCTGCAGCACTAACGCACTTTTCCCCACTGCTTGGATGCCATCAAGGTAGAACRTTTTCTCAGTATTTCGGTGCCATGATCGGACTGCCTGCTTCACATCTGAAACGCTGKCCTCCCAGGAACTCCCTTAATGGCCCAAACCTGGAAATGGCTTATCATGAGGTCRGGACTGTATAATGGATGTGGCAATAACTTCCAGCTGACTTTTTATAATGTGCAAGTGGTTCAATCTCAGTTAGGATTGACATTCAATTCAGTTTTATTTTATATAGCAAAGCAGCTTAAAAAGTTGCTATGAAAAATATATTAAAAATAGTTTGACATATTTGAGGAAATATGTATAAATTATAACGACCAGATGGCAATAGGAGGAAACCTTACGAGGAACCAGACTCAATCCATCCTTATTTGGTTAATATCGGATTCACATAYATTCTTTAAAATCTTTTCACCRTCCAAATGTTTTAGTCTCCACATACTGTGCTTGAGGTCTTCTGTAAATGTCYATCGGTTTTGCTCTTTCAACGTCATCACAAGTCCCGGTTTCACTTGAACACCCCTCGTTCATGGACACCTTTTAAGACAACAGTGTGCTGTACAGTATATATATATATATATA
>QMIH01000675.1:64377-78014 GCA_003987875.1 Clarias batrachus | reverse complement strand
TAATAATAATAATAATAATAATAATAATATAATAGTAATAATAATAATAACCACAACAATAACAACAACAATAATAATAATAATAATAATATGTAGGAAAAAAGATTCCTAAACTTCTGCACAGTAATATGTATTCTAACTAATTTGCTATTTTTTGGTGTTTTCGTTGATCCATGTGCCATCCAGCACATCGGGTGACAGATTTCCCCCATTCTAGAGACATATCTGTTTTTATATACACACTTAAGGGAGGCAGGTTGCCAGCTTGATGCCCGATTGTCATTCAGACATTACGGGCTACAGTATTTGAGAACGCCAGTCAGCCTGACCTGCAAGTCTTTAGGAGGAAACCCGAGGAAACCAACCAACACGGAGAGAACATGCAAACATTACACATACCCGAGGCAGGAATCAAACCCTGACCCTGGAGGTACCAGGCTTCAGTGCTAACCAATAAGTCACCGTGCCACCATTCTAACCAATGCAGGTTAGTATACTGTATCATATAGTATATCACTTGTGGGGCATTTGTGGCTCAGTAGTAGGTGTTTCGTCTGCCATGCATCAGGCCTGAGTTCGATTCCCAGCCAGGGCCCAAACCCCAGCCACTGGATGCAGTGCCGGTTCCAAGCCCGGATAAAATGGGAGGGTTGCATCAGGAAGGGCATCTGGCGTAAAACCTGTGCCAAGCTTGTACAGTATGTGGCAACCCCTTGCCGGGAGCAGCCGAAAGATCAACAACAACATATCGTTTGTGTATTTAAATGCAAAATTTCCCAGTATAATTATTAACATGTTTTTTTTTTTTTCTGGCAACTTTGAAATGCTGAATCTTTAACGTCACATTGGAGTGCAGCAGGTTCAAGAGCCGCCACATCTGCTTGACCTGAGAGCATGACCTGCTGACTGATGTGTGTTCCATATATGCATCTGTGTATGTAAGTGTGTACCTCTTAGGGGAGATGCACTGCAATTTAAACTTGAAACAGAGAAAGTGTGTATTGAGAGAGTGTGAGTGAGTGAGTGAGTGAGTGAGTGTAAAGCGTCCTCTCGCTCTCCCGGTGCTTGTGCTCAGCAGGTTGCGTGAGGAGCAGGTGCATGGCAGGTGGCACCACACTTGTCCACACGTTCAGGTGAGAAAGAGAGACAGCTGGTGCCCTGGGCTTCGCGGTGGACAGAGTTCAACACTTCCTCTTTCACACACACTTCCTCAGCATGTGAGACACACCTCTCTCCATTCTAGCCTAACCGGAGTGATGTCTACCACCTGTTCAGTGTCTGATTAATACACAGTCTGATTAACATACAGGATTATATTATGACGTGGGACACTTTGGCCTCGAGTCTTAAGATAGGCGGGGGGTTTGAGTGATTGATTTCTGAATCACAGTGACCGAGATCAAGGGCTTACATGCATCTATCACTTAAATTCTTGGAGAAGATGCATCAWAAAAAAAAAAAAAAAAACAGACAGAATATAATCAGTGCTGTGTATGTTATGCATAATGCACAGTGTGATGAGAACTCACTAAACAGCTGTGAAGACCACTTGTTAGTGAGACTAAAACTAAGCACATCATGCATAGTGGCCACTGGAGGCAGTGCTACATTTACTGCATTTGACAGGCGCCCTGATCCAGAGTGACTTACATTTTTATCTCATTATACTGTACTATACATCTGAGCAGTTGAGAGATAGGAGTCTTGCTCAAGGGCCCAACAGGGGCAGCTTGGTGGTGGTGGTGGGATTCCAACCATAGTCCAATGCCTTAACCATCAACGCTACAGTAAAGGCAGTTAAACAAAATCTCTTTTTTTGCCACACAGTGTGTCTGTGCCTATGTGCATGTGTTTTATGTGTTAATATCAAGGTGTTGGTATGTCTGGAAAAAAAAGTCGTTTTTTTTTTTCTAACACACTTTTTAGCCTCGACTGTCTTCTTAGCTACTTTACTGCTCGTGCTATTATTAGATGTCTTGAAGAGTTTTAATTACACTTGCTCATTGACTCATTGTCTCCAGACAGGAAGAGCGTGTTAGCATGTTTTGATTGCATTGCGCTGGGAAGAAGATTCAGCTCGGTTTGAGACCGAGGAGATAATTGAAAAAGCACCGTGTTRTAACTTGAAGATTTAACAGCTGCACTTGAGTCGCTTAACCTGAAGAATTCTGTACTCTTAAGGAAGTGTAGTAACACTATTTGAAAGACATTTACCCTGGGACTCTTCTCGACACATTCACGAACGGTGGAGAAATATTTGTAAAGTGGTTAAGGATGAGAGAAAGGAGTGGAACGTCATAGAATGTCAAAACTTGTAGAAACGGATGTTCAAGGGCTTAAATGTTTGTAAGCTGTGGTTACTATACTACTATAAGTTCCTTGACTTGAACATGTTGACTAAGCTTTAAATCATCACCTATGCAGTGTTTTTCTCCATTCCATTAGATTGATTAGATGAGAAAATTTTTTATTGCAAATGGAAATTAACCACCACTTTAATTTAAGCAGTGAGATGAAGTTGATTTATTACACATCGCAAATGTGATGGAGAAGGATCATACTCTGAAAGTTAGACGAAGACACTAGATTCTAGATAAGGATCATGTCAGGGGCGGGGCTGAACGGGAGTGAACCCAATTGCAGACAGAAAGCCTTTCTGAAAGCTTTAGTTTGAAGGCACAAATAAGTCCCAATGTGCAGACTCAGCAGGAGCACAAATACGGCAGGGAATGAAATGCTTGTGACGGCGAAACACTCCTGTCCGATATCCACATACGCAGAAGTGATCACATGTCTGCAAACACACACAGAGATTGCAGGGAATAGCACTAAACGAGGTCGGAGGAACAGGCAGGGTCGGTAATAGTTGTCCAGCGGTGAGAAAAAAAACAAATCCAGAAGCACGTACCGAAATCAAAGTCCGTAATGCAGGCGAGGTCATACACAGAAGCAAATCCAAGCAGTGATGATAATCCAGAGGGCAAGGCACGAGACAAAATCCAGGAATACAGGCAGGGTCAAACACAGAGGTAGAAATAACTGGAAAAATCACGAGTGACAGATCAAGAGGCATGCAAGCAAGATACTTCGGCAATGAATGGAGTTCTAAGCTTCTTTTTAAAGGCGTGGTAGATTGTTAATAGGTTGCAGGTGCATGGGGTTAATTAGCTGAAATCATGACCTGGATGTGCTTGGCTGATTGGGCTGGCTCGTGACAGATCATTTAATTCATATAAAGGCAATCGTAAAGAGCATACACAATCATCGGTCATAATATTCTCTGACTCACACACTCACTTATTCTCTATACTGCTTATCCTGTACAGGGTCACTGGAAGTCTGGAGAATAGCCAGGGCGACTCAGGGCACTAGACTGGGTACAACCTGGATGGGGTGCCAATCCATCTCAGGGCTGCATTATAGCATTACAACGCAGTAGCCCTTTGTGGCTCACAGGGGTATAACTCCACAAGACCTCTAGGGGTATTTTTTGTCTGGCACGAGGATGTTGGCAAAGGATCCTTTGGATGCTGTTTTTTTGGGTTGCGCTATCCATAGATTAGACTTGTTTGTCTGGTGCATCCCATGGGTGGTTGATTGGATTGGGATTTGAGGAGATTGGAGGCCAGGTACAGTAGGTTGCCTAGTCTGCTGGCCTTGGTGCATGGTGGGCTGTGGACCTTTCTATCATGCCCTACATGCTTGACTTGTTGGTGAATTTTGGTTCTGCATTGGATTTTCTCTGGGATCGGACCAGACAGACTCCAATCCTGTATTGTAAATGAGCCTTGAGTGCTCGGGTCATATAGTTGTGACAAGTTCATGATGAAGGCAGATACAAGTGTACTGTAGATACTTTTTTTAGGTCTAGTGCAAACAAATCTTTCAAGGAGCCAAAATACAGGCCAGAAACACTACTGTGGCACACATGTGACATAACATGTGACAGCTACAAAAACAGAAGAACATCTACAGTAGAACATGCATAGAGCTGTTAACAAGGCCTGTTGAGACCCAGGTGAGAGTGATTAGTGAGACAGGTGACACAAGGTGCTGATGGGTAGTGTACTGTAGTTCTGTGCCCTTTGGCACTACCATGCAAATAGGCTTGTTAATTCCTTATTTATAGATATACAGTAAGACACAACAAATGCTGTCACATTACGTCAATATTAAGAAAATGTATTTTCTTATTATCTCTTAATTTATGAGAAGAAACCAATGATTACAAAAAAAAAAAAAAAAAACCCTGAATGTGTGATCTCTAGTAGGAAACGCAAGGGCTATGACAACACAAAAATACATGTACAACCTACAAAAAAACAAACACAGACTCAGTGACACTAAAACCCAGAACTCATTACACAGAGATTAACAAGACATGGGTGGATATATAAGGGCCATGTGATCGAATCTGGGTTGATGGACAATGTAGTCCAGTCTGTCCATGGTGCTACCTTGACGATATCTTACTTAATATCTTACTAAAAACAAAGAGCATGCTGCTGGAACATGTGGTTGTATCTGGGATAAATGTTAACTGATAACACGAGCCTTTAAGGTTATAGGTCAATCCATACTGTATATTCTAAGGCTAATAATAACAATATTTTTCATCGATCTAGTAATTAAAATTATATTTTACATACAAAGTCAAATCAGGACTTTTGATTGAGCAGAATACCAGAACACACATATACCTGTATACAGTACGTATAATCCACTGCTATATACCAATGCACTTATCATAGTGCTTGGATACTATCAAGGTAGAACATTTTCTCAGTACGCCAGAACCATGATCGGACTGCCTGCTTCATGTCTGAAACACTGGCCTCCCAGGAATTCCTTTAATATCCCAAACATATGGCAATGACTTGGCGTGAGATCAGGAGTGTATTCAGGATGTAGCAAGTCAAGTTCCTGTAATGTCCAAGTGGTGTTTGTGAATGATTGCATGCAGGGATGCTTTAAAGTAAGGTAAGTAAGGGCCCTTGAGTGGCAGGGGACCCTTAAAAGTGCTAAGACAATTGAAATAGTTTGGCTTTGTGGAAATTTGGGCATCAGGGGTAGTAGTCTTTCAAGGGGCACAGAATCCCTAAGAGTCTCGTCACTGCACTGTGCTTAAAGCCTTCATTCAGGAGAAAGTCTCGGTTTGACTTGAACACCCCTTGTATATTGAGGGACTACTGTATGTAAGGAGATTTTTGGTAAATTTATGGTAGGAGTACGATTGGTAGTAAGATTTTAAGGAGCGGGACATTCACTTATGCTATCATTCTGCGTGCGCTGTAGTGTAGGTGTAACACTACACTAACATGTACAATCTCATGCTGCAAAAAAAAAAAAAAAAAAAAACACTTGTTGGGATGATGCTATAGAAACCCGCCAGTCTTGTCATATATATGAAGAAACTCTTTTCCTTTCACAGTAAGAGTAGGCTTTGCATCTCTCCACCGGGCGATGAATCTCGGCTGGCTAGCGGCTTCTCAATAGCGGCGTTAAGGACGAGTTCTGTGCCATAGGCTGAGTTATAATAGAGGCTATGAGTGCATCAAGCTGAACCAAATGTCAACGTCTCTCCCATGGGCCTCACACAATAGCCATCTGTTTTTGTCTCCTGTCGAGATTTTCTCGCCGACAAACCAGTAAACACAAAGCCGCGTCTCTCTGCATGCTTTTACTGTCAGGGTCTCCATAGAAACCAGAAGAAAAGGAGTAAAATCCTATTCGACCTCTTGAAAAATCACCTTTCATATCCGAGATTTAGAGAAGCACGGGAACAAAGCAGGGAACGAGAGTCCAGGGGTTCTTCACATGTGGAGTGCACTTTTCCAACCAGCTTAATAGTTACCTTTCTGGTTCCTCCTGAATGGAGGCATGAGCAGATGTGTGCAGAGTCCAGGCGCCGCGTACACACGCAGGACTGTTTATTAGAACCAATGCACACAGGGTTTCTTTGCTTATATACAGTATGTGTTCAAAAATCAGAGATTTCATTTTTAACCCATTGCTTTAATTCTCCTGTATGAGGGGTATTAAGTGTGCTTAATCAAAGTGGTTCAATGAGTTCAGGTAGAAGTTGTTTATCAATGGGTTTCTCAATGATGCTTTTGAATAGCGGATGTTCTGGTTTTTCTTGTAACCTCTTTTGAATGTGAAAACCCATTTGGAAGCTTTTGTTTTCATACTGCAGAAAGGGGAAGCTATTGAGTTTTGGTGAGGTGGCTCAAAAAGAAAAAAATATTGTTGCTTTAACATTTGCTTTTACAATGTGCTCCTCCAAATTTTCCAGATCCATTGGTTATCATTTAGAAAAACCACTTTCCCACCTGTGGATCTGTTAAACAGTTTCACATTTACAGTATACTGTAACCACCACTGTGAAAGAGGATCTACTGTATGATGACCAGCAATATTATGCAATATTTAACATTTCTATTTACTTTTGGATTAAGTTCTCATATATACCTCATATACAGTATATTTGGCAAATTTGGATTTATTTTTTGAATTCTAGAACAATATTCAACAACAAAAACAGTCACAGTTGTTATTTTAAGACATGAATATCAGCTGTTCTGGAAAAGTTCTGGCAAGAAGAGTATTGTGTCGAGTGCATTTGCAAAACCCATCAAGCACCATGATGAAACTGGCTCTCATGAAGACCTTCCCAGGAAAGCAAGACCAAGGCTTACTTCTGCTGCAGAGGAGACGTTCATTTCGAGTTACGGTACCAGCCACAGAAATCACTAATTAATGTAACGGCAGCACCTCAGATTAGAGCCGTTATGAAGGCTTTACAGAGCAGAAGTAGCAGATACATCTCAATACATCTCAACTGATCAAAGGAGATGATTGTATATTTTGGATGCCTTCAGTATTGTTTTACAATGTAGAAACAGGATAAGAGCTATAGAAAGTGACTGAATGAATGGTTTGTGATTACAAAATGCTAATTTGCTTAAAAAGAAAAAAAAAAAGCTTAAAACAGCTTCTAAAACAGCATGGGGAGTATAGGCGATGTTACGTACTGACCCTAAAGGCATGTGAAAATAACCCACAGGGGCCTGCTATAGGCTGGCATTGCCAGTCATGGTGTGAAATCCTGTGTAAAGAGTAAATCTGTTCTGCCCCGAGCAGTGTAAACAGTGGCCCATCACTGTTTGCTTGTTGACACTGACTACAGTGCATGCGTGTCAGGCAGCCGAGTCCAGAATGTAAGCTGTTTAACAGGTTGTTTACGCTTTTCGTATGCATCCGTAGCCGAATCTCTGCTCTGAGGCATATGGATTTCAAACACAGGGTCCGGCTTTGTGCCCTGCTGCAGGGGAAGGCAGGAGGATGAAGCAACATGGGACAGTTATGACTCTCTGTCAGTCATGCATGAAAAACAACAACAACAACAGAGGCCTGGGTCATGCTGACTGCAGGGAAACAGCAAGGCGAGAAAAGGCAGCTTATGGACAAAGAGACGACCTACCGTTAGAGTCGGCGAGTAAAGAAAGCTTCATTATCCTCTCCAACCCACCACCCACAGCCTCTCAGCCCATGGCTGCGAGCTAATCAGAGAGCCTCTCTCCAGTTATTTTTCATCCAGGGATGGAATTTGAATAAAACCAGCACTGTTGATGAATCAAGTAGCCATCTGAATCATGGGATACGGTGATTTATATTTCCTCTCAAAGTCATCATTAATAAACAATTACATTTCAAGCCCAATTTTATTTGGTGAGCAAATCTAACAGCAAAATAAAATCCCAAGGAGCAAGCCTGAGGTGACCGATGCGAGGGAAAAACTCCCTGAGATGACATGAGGAAGAAAATGCAAACCCATCATTCTTTTTTTTTGTAAAATTGTGAATCATCATAGTATAGTAATTAATACAAACCATGTTCAGAATGAGCATTCTGGAATGAGGAATTACATGGTATTGAGCAGCACAGGATGCAACCAATGTTGCAGCTTGGATATTAAGATAAGATAATTGGGTTTTGGAAAGTAAAACCCTTTACTTTATTTTTCAATTCAATTTAATTTATATAGTGCTTTTAACAATGGTCATTGTCTCAAAGCAGCTTCTTAAAATGAGAAGAAAACTTATGGAAGTGTGGATGAGTAAGAAAAATGTGTTTAGATAATCAAGCCAAGGGTGTCGGCGACGGTGGCAAAAACTCCCTGAGATGGCAATAGGAAGAAAGCTTAAGAGGAACCAGATCCCAAGGAACCCATTCTATATTGGGTGATTACGGGTAACAGGAATTATATACCGACATCATGTGTGTTAGGCTGCTGGAAGTTCAGTATAACAAAGTTGTCCAAGTTATCATGGAGTCCAGTTCAGCACAGGGATGAGTCAGAGGGGTCTGGATCTCTGGGAGCTCAGGAGCAGCATGTGTAGATTCAAACCATCATGAAGCTGGAGCTGGAGGTGGTCCTTCTGTGGATGCCAAGATCAGGATCCTCGCAGGTTTGGTTTTTGTCTATTGCAGCTGGCACAATCTCCAGATGCCTCGGGATAGGTAGAAAAATAAAGAACAGGTAGAAAGAATTAGCGTAGTTGCTGTTCATGATATTAGCAGCACTAGATAAGGGTGTGCATTTAGATCTACTGGAGTACAAGGTTATGGAATGAATTATGCATATGCCAGGTCCGTTTGAAAACATCCTTGACAACAGAAGAAACTATTCAAACCACCTGTAGAAGTCATGAACTGACTTGGGACTCGTGATGAGTTAGTAGTTAAGGGGTCTCAAACCGTATCCAGGAAGGGCGACAGGTTTTCACTCCGACCAAGCAGATACCACACCTGAATGAACACCTGCACCCACACCAGTTCTTTCTGGATTAGATTTGAGACCCCTGATTTATGGCACTTGGCAGATGTGCAGATCACTATCCACAGTGACTTACATTTTATCTCATTACACATATGAGCAGTTGAGGGTTAAGGCTCAAGGCACCAACAGTAGAAGCTGGGTGGGATTTAAACCTGAGACCCTAAAACCTTATCCACTAAGCTCCTACTGCCCCTATCTACTAAACATCAACTACGAATGGTGGTGAGCAGAAAAAAACATCTCCTGTTCCTGATGAACAAGCAAGGGGCAGGAGTGGAAAGGAAAAAACCTAGAGAGGATCCAGACAAAAAGTTGAAACCATCCTCATTTGGTATAAAACCATAAAAACAACCATAAAACAATCCCTGCTACACCTAAAGGATTATTAGGAACACCATACTAATACCTTTCGCCTTCAGAACTGCCTTAACTGAAAGCATTCTTTAGAGATGTTGGCGCATATTGATAGGATCGCATCTTGCAGTTGATGGAGATTTGTGGGATGCACATCCAGGGCACGAAGCTCCCGTTCCACCACATCCCAAAGATGCTCTATTGGGTTGAGATCTGGTGACTGTGGGGGCCATTTTAGTACAGTGAACTCATTGTCATGTTCAAGAAACCAATTTGAAATGATTGGAGCTTTGTGACATGGTGCATTATCCTGCTGGAAGTAGCCATCAGAGGATGTGTACATGGTGGTCATAAAGGGATGGACATGGTCAGAAACAATGCTCAGGTAGGCCGTGGCATTTAAACGATGTCCAATTGGCACTAAGGGGCCTAAAGTGTGCCAAGAAAAGATCCCCCACACCATTACACCACCACCAGCCTGCACAGTGGTAACAAGGCATGATGGATCCATGTTCTCATTCTGTTTACGCCAAATTCTGACTCTACCATTTGAATGTCTCAACAGAAATCGAGACTCATCAGATCGGACAACATTTTTCCAGTCTTCAACTGTCCAATTTTGGTGAGCTCGTGCAAATTGTAGCCTCTTTTTCCTATTTGTAGTGGAGATGAGTGGTACCCGGTGGGGTCTTCTGCTGTTGTAGCCCAWCCGCCTCAAGGTTGTGTGTGTTGTGGCTTCACAAATGCTTTGCTGCATACCTCGGTTGTAACGAGTGGTTATTTCAGTCAAAGTTGCTCTTCTATCAGCTTGAATCAGTCGGCCCATTCTCCTCTGACCTCTAGCATCAACAAGGCATTTTCGCCCACAGGACTGCCGCATACTGGATGTTTTTCCCTTTTCACACCATTCTTTATAAACCCTAGAAATGGTTGTGCGTGAAAATCCCAGTAACTGAGCAGATTGTGAAATACTCAGACCGGCCCGACTGGCACCAGCAACCATGCCACGCCCAAAATAGTTTAAATCACCTTTCTTTCCCATTCTGACATTCAGTTTGGAGTTCAGGAGATTGTCTTGACCAGGACCACACCCCTAAATGCATTGAAGCAACTGCCATGTTATTGTTTGATTAGATAATTGCATTAGTGAGAAATTGAACAGGTGTTCCTAATAATCCGTTAGGTGAGTGTATCTCTGTACTATAAAGTTGAAAGTTAAATATACCAGGAAATGTGATTGAATTGATATAAGGCACACTTTGTTGATGAAGACTGTTGCGAATCCAGTCACATCACAGACCAACACAGAAAAACTGCTCACATCAGCCGAGGAGWTCCTCCATTATCCACTTCCCACAATCATCCCAAAGCAGACCACATGGGACCATCTTCAGCACGAGCTAGACACCTCCATGAGGYGMGAACTTCAACCAGACGTGTGGCACCAGGATGCATCATACTCTGTCCAAAAGAATGACTTGCTTGAATTTATGATAAAGAAAATCTCGCTTCATTTCACTTTGAGTTTATTTACTTTGAATTCAGAAGTTCAAATGTCTGCAAAGTGTTCATCTAGTTTTCATCTTCAGGGAGCTGTCCTGTCCTTGAGAAAGAAATAAAAAAGTCTCCATTTGCATATCAGTGAAAATGCTGATTAAATCTGGTTCAGGAATTTTCAAACAACAAACTTAATCAAAAGACAGCAGACTTACTTTTCCAAAAAGAAATGGTTCCGATTTGGGAAAGTGCTGCTGTAGTGGCAGTAGCTGAAGAATTTGTGTCCGTACAGCCATAATTAATATGATGTGGTGCCATTTAGATCGGTTTATCCAGCCGTGTCTGAGCAGAGCGTCTTCTTCTTCTCCCCCTCTGAGAGAGACTCCAGTGGGAACTGCGTTTCCGTGCACATGACGCCTCTCAAATGAAACATTTACAGCCATGTCCGGCATGAGGGCCACGCTGGTCTATGTCTCAAAGGCAATTAGAGAGCTTAATTCTCTCTGATGCTGCTGTGGAGCTGGAGAGGATGAAAGAGCCTCCACTGGGGCTGATCGTAATGCTGTGCTCATCATGTTTTTGGTGGCATACTGACAAACGGAAAGTCTTATGCTCTAGGGTTTGTGTCACTCTGTCAGGACTTATATTCTCGAGCCTTTTACTCCTCTGTCCTCGCTCTATAGAGTGGAGAATTATTATCTCCTCCTCACATGTTGGGGATGTGGGACCTTGTCCAATTAAGCAGTAGAGTATGTCAAAGAGCTACTTGTTGACAGCTTTGGAGAAAAATAATCAATGCGGTTTGCATGCTTCAGGTGAGCCATTTTAGCCTTTCTTCTTCTTCTTCTTCTTCTTCTTCTTCTTCTTCTTCTTAGCAGCCAGAGAGAGAGCGAGGGAGAGCGAGCTGGTACAATACCAAACACACCTCACTGACCTTGTCACAGGAGGAGGTTTGAAAGCACATGCCGTTATATAAGCTGTCTGTAGAAAGACAGTTGCAGCAACCGCAGTGGTCCAGACGAACTCGCTGACCTCTACATGCATCCTTCCCTCCCTCTGGGCTCGTCTACCTGAACGAGAGCGGATTAACATGCCGGGTGGGGAGGAGGTGTGAACGGCGCTTCTGATAAAAGTACATTGCATCTATACTTGCATTTCTCTTCATTTTTAAGAGGATTTTCATTTGAAAAGTAGAAGTAAATATGTGATTCTATACTTCTACGCACCGGGGTTGTGCATTCTTCATGAATACTTATACAGTTATTCATTTGAAGGCATGTTATGTAGTATATTCTGAAAAACTATACAGTTTCATATCTTTTCTTAATTTAGAAACCGTTAGGTATACAAAACAAAATGTATCTAATTTTTCAAAGATTACAATAAGGCAAATATATAACGGTATTAAATTTATTTCTARACCAAGTTCAATTTCAAGCTTCACCTAGTGGCAAATATTTGGCTAAATCCAAGTATTTATTTTTAAAGGGAAGCAAACGGATCTGCTAATAGAATATGAAAGCCTGAAATGAATAAAAATGTCTTGAAATAAGTTTTTTTTTTTTTTTATCTTTGGAGGTAAACATATTAAGGAACAATCGATCAAGTTAAATAGATTAAACATGCAAATATGTAAATATTGGTATTTTACATGTATTAAAGTATCATACTTTGGCATAGCTTCCCTTTTACAATAGAATAAGATGGAAGAGCAAACAATGATGTTATCTAAAGCCAGGAAACTAAGTCCGTGCATCATCATAATCATCATCATCATCATCATCATGTATTACATAACGTGTACCAAATATAAAAATAACATATTAAGCAATATTTCCATTGTTGGACTTTTAGAATTGGTCAAACAACAGGTGGGTGCTGGTGAAGGACAATGTGGAGAGAGAGAGAGAGAGAGAGAATAGGAGGAGGAGTAAAGAGCACAGCAGGAGCCCGAGCAGGACATTGCAAATAACTGTGCAGTGGAGCTTCTCTTTCCAACACTGTTGTTGATTTGGAAGGAGCGTGCTGCTCTTCAGGAAGCATGGAGCTCTGGAATGCTTCTGTTTCCCCCTGGCCACCACAGCTGTTTCCTCCCATCAGGCCCTGCAGGAGGCCAACACATCGCTCCCAGCTTACAGCTCACATACAGACTGACATCTCTCTCTCTCTCTCTCTCTCTCTCTCTGTGTGTTTGTGTGTGTGTGTGTGTGTGTGTGTGTGTGTCTCCACATTGTTCAGCAGGGGAAAGTCATTCCTCTGTCATGAGGTCATTTTCAGATCTTTTGTCTTTGATAACAGATGCTGAAAATTTAGAAACTGCTGGACACTCACTAAAGAGTAGCAAATAATAATAATAATAATAATCACCATCATCATCATCATCACCGATTGGTAACTAACACAAATGTAAATAATAATATATTCAATCTTACTTTAGTATAAAAGGCTGCTTTGCTGATCATTTTGACCTCTCAAGTTGAAATTAAACCTGAATCTAGTGATGAAGATATTTTTGTCGCATTATTTTGCTTTCCAAGCATGAAAATGAACTTCAGTGTAGTTTATTACACTTCTTTCATATCCAAGTTTCTTCATATGTTGCTTCCAAAGAGCCACACTTTCTTGTATTTTTAATATTGACGCGAGGAATAGTTCTCCAGGCTTCCCCAAGGACTCTTTTTGGCTCTCATTTTCACACATTCTTTTCGACAATCCAGCAACAACCAGCATGTCAAAGAAAACCAGAGAACCTGGATGAAACCCATGAAAACAAATGGATAACAAACAAAAATGTGAACAAATGCTACACACATACAGCAGTAACCTGAATTTAAGTTAGCCTAATCTGCATGCCTTTGGACTGTGGGAGAAAACTCGAAGTACCCAGAGGAAACCCACCAGCCCACTGTGCCGCGCTATATATATATATATATATATATATATA
>QMIH01000675.1:36444-61220 GCA_003987875.1 Clarias batrachus | reverse complement strand
TTTTTTTGAGAACGGCTTTTTATTCAGACCAGACAAGGTAAATAAATGAAACAATCTATTCAAAGAAAAAAAAAAAAGAAAAAAAAAAACCCCCATCAGTTTGAAAATAGCGTCTGGTCTGATGAGCTGCTTTCAGCATTTGGAGAATAATTTATAAGGGGTGTTTGAGTCAAACCAGGAGTTCTCGTGAATGAAGGCACAAAACCGATTAACATTTACAGAAGATCAAGCACGATGATGAGACTCTTAGCTGCAATGAAACATTTGAATGTTGTAAACATGTTAAAGACGGCTGGTCATTTGTGAAAGACGATCCTGGTCGCGGTGGCTGGGAATCCATGCAGTTATTCCTGTGAACATTCAGCGAATGGAACTGTACACACAATCATTCAACAATATCATGTTTAGGCCATTAGAAGAGTTCCTGGGAGACCAGTTCATTTGGAGAAAGCCAATCTTGACTGAGAAAACTTTGTATCTTGATGGTGTCCAAGCACTAGTGAAACRCTGGGAGAAGTGAATTAGTGTAGATGAATATGACTGGATAAAACCCAACGAAAGCTGAGATGGTTCTTATTTACACAACTAGAGAACTACGGTCGCTACTTTTTTCAGCAGTAATTCCTCAAGCCCTTGGTTCAGTCCTCTAAAATCCTTCAGCAGTTGATGGACTTTTTTTTTTGTTTTTTGGAATTTTCTCCCTAATTTAGTCGTGTCCAATTCCTCCCCGTCACTAGGGGGCTCCCACATTAAGGCTACTACTACCACTCAGCCGGGAGGGCCGAAGACTATCACGGGTTTCCTCTGAACCACGTGACGCCAGCCGACCGCATCTTTTCTAACTGCTCGCTCGCGCACCATTGGGCGCAGCATAACACACTCGGAGGACAGCGCTATCAGCTCCCTCCACTTGCGTGAGCTCACAGACGCCCCTGAATGGCTGTAGAGTCGTGATTAATGTGGGAGCACTGAGTACCTCTCATCCCTCCACTCTGAGAGAGCTCGGCCAATCAGCTCTCTCTAGCCCTCCGGCTGCGAGAGGTTACAGCGTCACCCGGGAATTGAACCCGCGATCTCTGGATGATAGAGCGAGCGCTTACTGATGCCTACTTTTAAATGTTCTTGAATCTTTCAACAATTAATTGTAAGCCTTGAAGGAGCTATTACTGTAAGTATTTTCTGRATTTAATATGAATCCTGTTTTTTCTTTTTTTTTTTTCCACTTCACTATATAGAATGCTAAGGATAAGCCTTTTCACATCACAAAATGATGTTCATCGCATTGAATACTTTCATTTGAATCCTGGTTTAAAATCCAGTGCTGGACCCAGACGTATATCCAGTACTATATAGTCAGAGGGTGTATAATCTAAAYGCTCAGCTGGGTTTGTACCAYGTCCTTTACCAGCAGGCTTTCATCTATAGCCACTTAAATATAGCTCCCTTTAATATTYCTTTCCATTCCTTCAAAGCGTTCCTCTGCATTTGTGCTGTTGGAATCAAAGTCTTTTTTTTTCAACTCGACATACCATATTGTCTTCTATACTCGGAGAAACCGACGTGACAAATGCCAGAAACGGAAAGACGTCTTCTCGTTTGACGTCTGAATGGAAAATCTCAGCTAGAGCCAAACGGTTACTAATGGCACCGGCAAGGCAGCATGAAAACACAAACAGGATGCTGCCACAACCTTAAATGACATTATGTATGGGTGTGATGTAATGGCCTATGTTAGTTCTGCAACACTGTTTATCTGACCTCCTTTCTCTTCTATTCAGTTATTCTGTTTATTATCCTCAGGGCCTGAACTGCACAAATGAAATTTATATTCATACAGCACAAACACTGCTCGATAAGCATGATTTAGCAACAGGTTCGAGATCTCTGTGTGTGTGTAAGTCAGAGTTAAGGACACATAAATAAACAGTAATATAGTTTACATAGAAATTGCTCATAAAAGGAACTCAGGCAATTTATCACAGAACCATTGCACATAAATGGAAGTAAAAAAAAAGGAAAGAAGGAAGGAAATGTAAAAATGGGATAAAGTGTAAAAGAAACATCACTCAAAAATATCAAATATACAAAATGAGTGAAGTAATGATTAAATCAATAAAGTGGGAAAGAAGCAACATTTAAAAAGAATATTTGAAAATAACTGAATGAATGAATGAATGAAGGAAGGAATAGGAAACAAAGAAAACAAGTCTTATTGTGAAATAAAAAGGAAAATAAATGAATAAAGAAATATAAAAAAAAGGGGGGGGGGATTTGTGTGAAACTAACAAACATCAATCAAAGAAAGAAAGTGAGAAAGAAACGAAAGGAAATATTGCAAAAGGAAAAAAAGTGGAATGAGGGAACATCAATTAATCAAATAAATATCGCTCACTCGCTCATCATCTATACCACTTTATACTGTATGCAGAATCGTGGGAGGCCTGGAGCCTATCCCAGGAGACTCACGGCACGAGGCGGGGTAGACCCTGGACKRGGTGCCAATCCATTACCACTCATTCCCACACTATGGACAATTTAGAAGTGCCAGTCATCCTATTCTGCATGTCTTTGGACTGTGGGAAGAAACCGGAGTACCCAGAGGAAACCCACCAGGCATGGGGAGAACATGCAAACTCCATACACACAGAGGCGAGAATTGAACCTGGACCCTGGAGGTGCAAGGCGACACTGCTCACCACTAAGCCTAAGGAAAGAAAAGCAATAGTTAAATGTCAAAGAAAAAAAGAAGTTAAATTGCAACCAACCAACCAACCAACCAACCAACCAACCAAACAAACAAACAAACAAAAAACACCCAACAAATAAATAAATAAATAAATAAATAAAAGAAAACCACTCACTGGGGCATTAAAGAAAAAGAAAAGCTAAAAAAGGAAAATGACCGCTTGACTGTCACCGGCCCTCATTTTTGTTACCTACCCAGTTACATTTTGCCTTTTTTTTTTTAGCGCCAAATTGTTGAGCAACACAGGAACACAATCTACCATTAGAAAGCTTAGTAACTGCAGAGTTCAGATATCTATAGAATTGTACAATAGCTCTTACAATAGACATAATGTCTAGATAATAACAAAAATATTAAAAAAAACTTCCTAAGGTCATGCTGCTGACCTGAAACAATGGGTATAGCTCTGTTTAGAGGTGTATAATGCAGGCAGAAACAAAACTTGTTATGCTAGTCTCTGTGCCATGAATGCCACAATTTTTCTGACTGTTGTATACAAAGTGTCAAAAGTCTTAGATTTCAGATGAGATAAGCCACATGCATGAGGACCAAAGGACCAAAGAATGCGGGAACAGTGACCATTATAAATCGGGTATGAAATTCTGCGGTGACAGTTAAGAGGATGAATAAAAAGTTGCATACTATGAACWATGAGTAAGCACACCAACAAATAGAATAGAATAGAAAAGAAAAGAAAGAAGGAAAGAAACAAGGAAAACTTTCTTTTAAGAAGCATCGCACAAAGAAAAGCCCCCAGTGGATTTATTATTTAAGGACACACTCGCAGTGGGGAGGAAGTTAAAAACTTCAGTGCCACTCAGAGAGCTGCTGTGATTTTATCATGTGTATGTGATGAAAAGGAATGCTTCAAGCTTCTGATGGATGACAGCTGTCGACTGTTTCAGCTTCTCTAAGCGTCATTTTCCGTCTCTTTGTATATTTGTGTGGAGGTGTGCATAATTACGCATGCGTGTGAAGAGCAAATTCTCCATAGCGTAGGAGTGCGCGGGTAATAAATTATTCCGCATCGTCTGCCGGGTTGCTGACTCGGATTGACATAAGCCCTTTTGGCATTCCTACAGAGCAGCAGCACTGAAAAGTGCAGAGCGCTTCACATGTAAAGGGAATATTAGATTACAGACATGGGGAGTGACTGGGAGGGACAGGACGCGGAACAAGCTAACACAATAACACAATAAGACCATTAGCCGGGTTGGGTCTCAGCACAAACTTAGCCAGCTAAGCATTAGCCGAACTATGGGGTTGCAGGAAGTCTGAAATCAAATGCCCCCATGCCCTTTACCCTGCTAAATCACATTTTCATGCTCCTCCACCCCTCCCACTGCTCATGGTGCCTTGCTTTTTTATTTTATTTCTACAAACGCATTCCGTGAGTGTAGCACGGGCCTGTTCAACTTCAATGTACAGTGACTTGAATGGCAAAGACTTAGGATATATGAGCTGGGCAAGAATACTTTAATCACAGGCTACAGGAGGTATTATTATGTTTTATACCAGACCGTTGTTCAATTCTCAATTCTGAATGGCCAGAAGGTGTTGATTAATTTTTTATAAACGCAGCCCTGACAGTAGTGCCAACTGTAATTCAAATCATACTGTAGCTTTGTATTTATGCGTGCCATCTAATACGCTTCTTGTTTCTATAGTAACAACATACAGTACAGTGCACAGGGTCTTGTACAGTGGGTGCTCCACATGAAAAGAGATGGTGATGTTCTTTTAAAGGAGATACTTAGAAAGATGTTTTAGTATCAGCATCATGGGGAATTGTCTTCATTCATCTAAAAAAAAAAAAAACATTAGCGAGGTCAGGCACTGATGTTGGGTGTGGAGGTCTGGGGTGCAGTCAGTGTTCCAGTTCATCCCAGAGGTGTTCAATGGGGTTGAGGTCAGGGCTCTGTGCAGGAGACGCACATTCTTCCACTCCAAACTTAACACAATGTATTTTATAAAGGGAAATCTTAAAACTACAGCACACACAGGCAATTGTGTGCATTTAGGCCCTTGGTTATCACACATATAATGCAGATGCTTTAGGAGGTTAAATAATTATCATTGGATTGGTCCCTTTTATTCTGGCGTCGTCACTGAATCAAATAATTTGATCCAGAAGATCTGGAACAGATTTTGCCTAAGATGGCCTTCCTGTCGTAATCCACCCAATTTCTCCATTGGTGCGGAACCTCATTGGCTGGGTTAAATTTGAGCAGATGCGGGTTAAAGACCCAACAGTGGCAGGTCTTGAACCCCCTACACTTCAATCCACAAACCAGAGCCTTAACCTTCTGAGCCACCACTGACTACATTGAGTGGTAATCTGTTGTAATTTGAGCCATTTCTCTTGCTTTTAAACCATTTACTTMCTCACCGTCTATACTGCTTTATCCTGTGTACAGGATTGCAGGGAACTGGAGTCCCCGGGATCTTAGGAGACTTATTGCAYGATGCGGGGTATACCRSGGACAGGTATGGGTGCAAATCCATCCCTGGAGGTGCTTGCTGGGAGTGCTAACCGCTAAGCCACCTAATGTTTTACTGCTAATTTTAATAGCCATGTCTGGGTACCAGTTGTACATTCAGGATTTGGTTTTTATATAAAAAAAAAAAGTTTTTTTTTTAAAAAAGTGATTTTTTTTTGTAATATGTTGCAACAACAGGTTTACATTCTTAGCTTTGCTAATCACCCCTAATAATCCAAAGTTAAAAAGGAAATTTTGGCACTGGACTCAAACCTTTAAACTCAACTACGGTTTAGATCTGGACACCATACTTTGGACACAGTCCAGCAGCTAAATCAACAGTTGGCTCCCATCGTTCACTGCAGTCAGTGTGACGGCTCCCAGAACTGATGAAATTCAGTCAAAACATCCATAACTGTAGCAGCATGTCAGTGGAGATGAATAATGGCACTTGCATAGTATGGTCTAAATCTGAGACTGATTATTAATAGCACACACTSCGCTCCGATCAACATGAGTCCTCTGTTTTATGGAGCTAAGTGAGTGAGATGCAGCATGTGGTTGTGAAAAATACCCCTGACTAAAAAACACATTGTGCAATAGCTTGTCAGTTGATCTCCTACCATGATTGCACTGCTTGCAATTTCCTAACCAAATGCACTTGAATTGTGCTAAACAAAGTGGCAGATAGCTTTCACCAAGTGCCTAACGCTATATTTCCATACACTGCAGTCAACACTAAACAATACTTACTGTGGAGCGGAACAATAGCATTGACAGTTGACATACACAGTAGTTATTATGAAACATATACTCCTTGTAATAAATACATATTTACTAACGTCCCTCTGTATAATGCACTGTCAAGCTTTCGAAAGCAGTCTGTCAAGCTGATTGTCCATCACTTACTAGAGCCTATTATTTAACGGGGGGTTGTTTTTTTTTATTTTAGGATTTGTTTATGCATACTCTCCTCCCTCAAACCTCAGGCAGAAATGCTCGGTTTGTTTTATATCCCGTGTCGCTTGGAATAACCGTTTGTTTAGTAGTATCAGCAGGATTCCCAGAGTTTAAGGGCCAGGCCATTCTGTGTAAGTTCTGGTGGATTAGTTTAAGGGGACATAGACCTTCCTTCCCATCTTTCTGCACTTCTACCACAGACCTCATCACCTTCCTGGGGGATTTTCATTACCTCCTTACATTTATTACCATTTCCCCAGCTAGATCTGGACACAGAGGGTTCCACTCCTGCAGCCAGAGGTCTCGTTCTCTTCCAGGACCCAGTCGGGTATCCTTAATGTCCTGTAGATCAGGGTTGATAGACTCTAGTAGGATCCAGATAGGGCTGGAAGGATGGAAAACATTCCTCTTTTGTGCGTGGTTAGGATGTCTTTTCAGCTGGGATGCTTAAGAGATATTGTAATGGACATAATGTCTTTGGGAGCTAGTCTGAGAACTGGATAGCATGAACATATTTGAAAAGTAATGGGTGTTTAAGCTTTGGGTTAAAAGTGCTATGCAATCGCATAATTTCTTATGATCACCAATCTTCATGAAATATGATTGGTCAATACCAATACTCACATACGATGGCAGAGAAGTGCAAAACAACTTAACAAAATGAAAACAAAATAACAAATTAAAAACCACAATAACTAAACCCAAAACAAAATAAAACATTCAAAAACAAAATAACAAAACTCAAATCAAAATAACAAAATCCAAAACTAAGTTGTTTGCACCTCTCGGCTGTTCAGAAACGAAAGGTAGGTATAGTTTGCGAATGAAATTCTTACCGCTGATTGGACGAGACATCCGTCACTCAAGAGATACAGGAAGTACTGTAGCGGCGGTAGATTCGTGTGTGTATGAATGTACAAAAATTTGGCAGAACGCCATATTTGAAACCACAATAAGGACTATTGTGGGTTCAAATATGGCATTCTGCCAAATTTTTGCAGTTCTTGTGGAATTTTTTTCCTTTAAAAGAGACACTGCATTTCGCAAACTAATCTTTATACCGTGATATGTCATCAGCATATCCAAAATCACGGCATACGAATGTCTGTCCTCAAAGTAACTTTGAATAAATTCCATTTCCTTTCTTTCTAATGAAAAATTTAATTATTTTCTTATTTTTGCACACAGAAAAAAATGTTTTAAAATGAAGCAGAACACACAAGAAACAAAGTTAGAGACACAATTTCCTACTTCCTGTTTATCTTGAGTGACAGGTGTCTCGTCCAATCMGYGGTAAGAATTTMATTHGYAAAYTATACCTACCTTTTCCGGTTCATATCTGACTGGCCGAGAAGTGCAATACAAATTAACAAAAACCAAAAGAAAATAACAAATCCGAAAACAAATTAACAATTAGTTTTGGGTTTTGTTATTTTGTTTTCGGATTTGTTAATTTGGTTTTAAATTTGTTATCTTGGTTTGGGTTTTGTTCATTTGGTTTTGAATTTGTTATTTTGTCTTTGAATGTTATTTAGTTTTCGGTTTTGTTTAGTTGTTTTGCACTTCACGGCCACCGTACTCACACGGTGGTGTAGTGATTAGCAATGTTGCCGCACACACCTCCAGGGTCCAGGTTCTGTATTCCCGCCTCCTGAATTCCATCGATACTCAAAGGCAAAGTGTAGACTGTAGTGAGCTAGGTGGAATCAAGCAGCCATGTTTATGTCCTCAGTCCTCACAGAACTTAATACTTCACTGCTACTTCTGAGCATCACAGCTAACTACATTGTGCCACTCCCACTAATACATTTGTGTACAATCAATACATACTACCTTCTATTCTCACTCGGGTCATAGAACCGGGTTTATAGACACAGTATAAAGATACTGTTCATAACTGTATCAGGTCCCTCTTATTGTAGGAGAATGCTGTAGTACCTCCTGTTTTTGTTTTTTTTACAAAGCACATTTCAAAATCAGATGTGCTATAATCAATATTGGATTATGTTTAGATCTCTGTCTTTCATCTTGTCCTTGATCATGAGTCCACATTTTATCTAAGCTGACTCAAATGCATTGGGTGTATACAGTCTTGTTATATTTTAGGATAGGTCGCATCCCTGCATAATTTTATGCTTAAAAGTGGAATGTGAATGTTTATAACTGGAGGACAGCTCCATAGTGTGTCCTGACAGCACTTGAGTGTATCTGTTCAGTTTTAGAGAAAGAAGAAATAATCAACCTCTTAGTGTGGGTTGTGTGAAGAAAAACCCTATCTGAGGTCACTGGGACTTCACGTCAGTCTAAAGGAAGACATGCCAATCTGCGCGGGTCCAGATGGGTCAACCCGCGACTCCCAGTTCCTCTCTTGCTTTGCCTTGGCCGCTTTCCATCTCTTTCACTCCCTCCTTCTATCCGACAGTCCAAATGAATGCATGTCTCTTTCTCCTGACCTTACTCGCTCCTACGCTGACTCATTTTCTTGTGGTGGTTCGCTCCCGCTGCGTGTCTCTCTGACGCTGAACCGACGTGAACTCTTACTTTATTACTTTTCTTTGCTCTCCATCTCCCCCTCTTGCCCTTGTGCTGGCAGCAGCTGCTACCAAAACAACAGCTGGACTGAAGTCAGCCAAAGAGGGCAGGAGTGGAGCCTCATAATGCAAGAACATGAGAATGAGAGATGGACTGTGCTAAACAAAGTCTTGGATTTCCATTTGCAGAAAAAAGTAGGTTGATGGGGATCCAGACAGAAGGAAAAATTGCACCAGGGTTTAGCTTTTTCAAGAACTTTCAGAGCTCATGAATGTATTAGTGGGCTCCAGTTGAAACCAACACCTCATTTTATAAGGACATGCTTTAAACAGAAAAATGTGAAAAACACATCAAGGAAAGTAAAATTAATTTTACATTACAACTGACAATGCTTTCAAACACTGTTTATATTTGTGGCATTGTGGCATCTGGGGGTCAGGGGTAGCTCAGTGGTTAAGGCATTGGACTACAGTTCGGAAGGTCCCAGGTTCAAGTTCCACTACCACCAAGTTGTCCCTGTTGGGCCCTTGAGCAAGGCCCTTAACCCCAACTGCACAGATGTATAATGAGATAAAAATGTAAGTCGCTCTGGATAAGGGCATCTGCCAAATGCCTAGATGTAGATGAAGCCCTTGGACTTTTTGATGATTTGACCATTTATTGAACAGGTGTTTTTGGGACTACAATTTAAATTTTTGCCAACATATTTACTCAGTCATGTTTCAATCGTATGTCCAAATAAAAAAGAAAAAAAACTTTCAATATCAGTAATTAACACTACTTGAACCTATGACTAAAGCCTATTAAAGCACCCTTACCCTGCCCTACATGGGAACCACATCCAATATATAACTTGGAATGGGCTTAGGGGCCTTGGAATCAATGACGGTGAGATTTAGGCTGTTTTCACCTCCAGGACTTTGGGCTAGATCAGAAAGTTCTGTTTGTTCATTTAGTGTCTACACCAGGGGTCTCAAACTCAATTCCTGGAGGGCCGCAGCCCCACAGAGTTTTGTTCCAACCCTGCTCCAACATACATACTATGTAGTTTTCAAATAAGCCTTAATGACTTGTTTAGTTGGATCAGGTGTTTTTAATTATGGTTGGAACAAAACTCTGTGGGGCTGCGGCCCTCCAGGAACTGAGTTTGAGACCCCTGGTCTACACTCTGTACTTTTCATGAACAAATATCAGGATAACATGCCTGGGTCCATTTGAAAAGGTGTACGCATGGTATGGTGTAGGTGCACAGCTTCGATCTCGTATGGAAGCCACATGTATCTAAACATGATAGTGGACCATTCAATAGAATGTAATGTCATCCCTAACCATAATGCAAGAACATGAGAATAATGATGGTGAGGGAAATCATACCTCACTTGTTCAGTTTAAACAGACCAAGTCTTAATAGGTATAATCCATACCTCAATATTTCAGAACCAGGTGGGACAATAAATAATAGTAACAACTTGTATTTATTGTTTTCTTCATTGGAAAGTCCCTAGAAGATTCACTGAATATCAAGAATATTGAACATCTGAATAATAAACTTAGCATTTAAATAGTTTGATTATTTTGCTGACTCTAGTCTAAGGGTCAATGGAATATACACTGATCAGGCATAACATTAAAGCATTAACATTGCTTATCAATTATACACCAGTAAACTGGTGACAGGATCATGGCTCACCCACGCCCATGGGGACCAAAGGCCAGCCAGTCTGGTCCAACCCCACTGAAAAGCCAATGCAGCACAAATCACCAACAAAATGCAATGCTGTGCATGATAGAAAGCCACTAGAACAGGTCCCAGCAAAAATCAACAATTTTGATCCACAGAAGCTACACCCTGCAACCCGCAGCACCCAAAAGATCCATCACTAATGTCCCAGTGCCAGACACCACAGGACTTTCCCAGAGGCCGTGCATAGTCATACTCCAAGTGGCCAGAGCTGCCCCATTGGCACAAGAAGAACCTTACAACTAGATGGCTATAATGTTATAATGTCATGGCTGAACAGTGTACAGTATTTTCCAACTAAATGCACTCATTACAATATGGTTTAAATTAATGGCTTTGGAGAAAGAAAGATTCTTCACAGTTTTGTTTTTTTTCCACATGCAAACAGCTAGCAAATCTAACCCAGTCCAGTATCCAGAACTTTGGATACTTTCCAGCTTTGAAGCCACAAGGCTTTGGCGCTATGAGGCTGATGTACAAACAAAGTAAGAAAAACCTAAGACCAGCAAAATAAAGCATGCACACCACATGTCTCAATCATCACACCATTTACATTACTTGATAGCTACCAAACTCTGGTTCAACAAACATATCACTGTTGATTGACTCTTGGGAAATTAGTTTCATGTTTTTCATGATTTGAGAAAATAATAATAGCTAATATGTTATTAATCATTTAATGTCTATATCACATGTTAACCAAAGCAATGTGGATGACCTCCCAGTAGAGGCAACTACCATGGTGGAGGTGACATGACTGGAAATAGTGTATTCCCACATTTGGGTATTAAATTATATTTTCTTTTAGCATTATTCAGCCTCATAGAAGTATAGTTGACATAATAATTGAAAAATGCTAAACAAAGTGCAATTAATTGGTTTCACTTATCAGCAACAAGAGACGCCATTAGACTCAAGCTACTTCTTGATCACAGCATTTTCATTTGGATCATATATGATTAGATATGAGAGATCAGAAAGATTAGCCTATCCCAAGTCCGGTATTCCCTCTCTAACATTTTAGGTTTTGGCGTCTTCCAGACGGTTAATCAGTGGTTTTCAGATCAGCGTCAGTCACATGTTATACTGTCATATCCTCACAAAGCTTCACCGATGCAGCTGTCAGCTGCGAGAGTGAGTCACAAGCTCAAAAGCAGGGTCAGTTCTCCTGTCTCACTGATCTACCTCTAAACACGCACTTGTTCTGTTCCACCGCTCCACCCAAACCACAAAGAGCTGACACCAGACACGTCCTCCTACGCTCGCCCACTCTGTGAAAGGCAATGCTATCCAAAACGCATCACCTTACACCATTTAGCTGCTTGGTAACTCTAGACAACGTCCAAAACCATTTGGAAATCTATTAAATAGCTTCAACACCATAGACCAACATTTGGTGGATTGGCTTTGGATGTAGGCTTATCCTCTTTAGTAGTCATTTGTCATCCATCTGTTTTTGTCAACCAATTACTTGGATGTTGAGTCAGGTTGATATATGTAGTTTACAACCGTTAGAGCAGCACTTGAAAGGTTATATAATTGGCTGTGGTTAGTAAACATAGCACGGGGTTGCTTCTGGCTAAGTCACACTGACAGTGATTGCATAAAGCAAGTTGTGCTCTTTTGTTTTTTCCTTCTTTTTTTTCCTTTTCAGCTGCCTCCTATTGTTAATTTAAACCAAACAGACATGGCAGAACATCTCAACAGCGGTTGCCCTTTTGTCGCAACAGCTGCCATCCCTGAGGATGTTTGTGTGTTTCTGTAAGTTTAACCCAATACCCTCTGACTCACTGCTCTTCTCATTTCACTGTAAAGAAAAGAAGAATACAATGTATTAAAGCTCACTGTATACCTCAGAACTGTGATATTCATCTCCGTCTTTTTCAACCACCAGGCGATTCACGATTCTTGACAATGAGTGTGAAGTTAGACAAGCATTCCAGGTAAGAGATGAAGGGCAAGGCAGATGATTCAGATGGAGGCAAATCATNATATCAGACAACACTATAAACCTTGACACGCAAGCCACAATTATGCAGTCATAAAAGAGTTGTACTGTTGATTGACTGCTCATGTTAGCTTTTCTCTTAAGTCCTAGATCATCCCTTTGGCATTTCAGATCAAACGTTTCTTAAAAAAAAAAGAAAGAAAAGAAAAGAAAAAAAAGAGCCTAAGGATGCTTTCACACCTATTAGTCTTTAAAATACTTTCGAATTGTTTGGCATTTGGTTTGATGTACATTATAATTAAAAGAACCCMAAAATTGAGGGGAATATAAGGCTGAAAGTGTGCTGATAAASTTCACTGATCAGAGTTTCATTTCCAAGCACCATAGACACAGAGCCAGTGCTCAATATTTGACATGACAGTTATACGAATGGATAGTTTAAAACATATGAATCTTGGGAGAGATATGTTCCTATAATGACAGAATGTTCTCTCTCTCTCTCTCTTCCTCTGTGTGTGTGTGTGTGTATGCGTGTGTGTGTGTGTGTGTGTGTGTTTTTAATTCCTAGAAAGAGCACACCTGGTATTTGAGTTTATGTTTTTTTTAAAGCATGGAAAAAAAGGAACTGTCAAAAAACTGTTTCTACAAAAAAAAGCAATAAAGTTTTTTTTTTTCCACTGTCACCCATCAGCCAATAAGAAAACTATACATTATCCAGTACATATAATGGTTCATATGGATAATAATATATTATTTACAATGAAAGGATAATGTGTTTTAAACAAATACAAATGCACATAGGATATGAATCATATATTAAGTAGTGWGCCAGAACTGTTTTTCAAGGCACCTTTTTGACCTTAGAGGGCAGCATTAGGACTGGGATTCCACAGGATTTAGATAAAGAAGAAGATAGATGAAAGTTACAAGGACATTTGTAAGGACTTGTGATGCATTCACTCATTCTCACTCATTAACCTGGTCATGGTCATAGCACTTTAAATTAGGCTAGTAGGAAATTTGGAACAGGGCTGATTAAATTCAATAGAAATTATTATAAGAAGGGACAAACGAAACGAATAATTTAAAAAGTTCTTTACACACATATGTGGTTGAGACCAGTTAAGAACTGGAGTGAAGTTGTCCTGAGAACCGCACACTACTTTCTTTATTTTCTTTTAGCTGGTAACTATACACTTAATCAATGTYTTCAACGAAGAAGAAGTTTGGCGAAATGATTATACCTAACATACASTATGAGGCTGGTACTAGGATATACTGTACGTATATGAATGTTCAAGTTTAGGCCACTCCAACTTTAGCTTTATATCCAAAYCCAGGTTTAGATACAGGAATTTTGAGGAGTAAACACATGTAGTACACTGGTAGTGGCATTTTGTTACATCACAACAGTGCTGCCTCTTCACTTATTCACCAGCACTAATCAATTGCCCTATTGGCTTCTTTGATATTGCTTTAACTYGAACAAGTTGMACAATTGTCAGATCTGGGAGACTCATCTTCCTGTTCTGATTACTCAGAGGAAGATCTTTGGCCTCTCACATTCAGTTACTCCTACACACTGACAGTCTAAATAATCGTCCGGGTTCTTCAGGAGCGAAAATTGCCTAAAATAATTGGTTCCATTACTCCTACGAAACATGTTGCTGTTGGCTCATATGCATCTTGTGTTAGCAAATTTACACTCCTTATTTCAGATTATGCCATAAAAGGATGCACTTTTTTTTTTTGGATGGGTCAACTTGATCTGGTTTCAGCTTATTTTAAAATGCTGAGTGTTCGACTTAGCTTGGAGTAACCGCTGGCAGAGAGCATGTTGCTCGCTGTCCAAGGTCAGGTTGTTCTCTTATTATCTTTGTAACATTTTTAAATGGTCACTGTATTCACATTTCAGAATGACAGTTTTAGTGCCTGTTCAACTATAAACCACCATCTCCGAAATCAGTCATTATTACACTGCACTTGGTTTGACCATTTAGGAATAATGACCATTTTTCTTTATACAATTCATTAGATTTTTTTTACGGGCTCAAAAGTAGTCAAACAACTGACTGATAAGCAGTTTGCTGGCCAGTTTTGACCTATTTCTTTTTTTATTATCATTATTTCAAGATAGATTGCGGAGATAAAGAACTAAAGAATCATTAGACTGAAAAAAACAAACAAATACAATTTGGCATTTTCTTAAAAAGCCCTTGAAGGCAACAAAAGACGACTAAAGTATATTTCAATATGATTACCTTTGTGAAAAAATGAAACAACATGTCAAGAACACCCAGGAGGCGGTATCACAAGAGACATGTTTATTAATGTAAATCCAAAGGGCTTACATCAATATGCTAACCATTGGTAACAGCCAAGAATTGAAGTGCCAAATTAGGCTTAGCTTAAGATAACTTACGGTTGGAAGAGAAAAATATGGAGAAAGAAAAGGAAGGGCTCATGATACAAAGCGTACCACATCATCTGTCAAATATTTGCATAATAATATATCAATAATATATTTATTGATGATGTGATTGCTGATAAAAGTGTACAGAGCTTTACTATCTGCTCAGATTCAGTCAAAAACTGATACACGTGACATAAATCTTCACCTTCAGCACATGTCTGATCTCACAATATACTGTATGTGGAAACTCAACCAGACCTGATTACGCCATAGCTCACATTGCTGTAGGTAAACAATATGGATAAAAATTATTTGGCCAAACCCGTCAACCTGTGATTGATTGAGGTGTTTCAATCAGGCTCCTTATCCCAAGTGAAAGTCAATCTTAATGCTTCAGTATACCGAGACATCTTGGACAATGCAATGCTTCCAACTTCTTGGCACCATTTTGGTGAAGGCCTATAAAGACTTGGTTTGATGACTTTTATATGGCCCTGACCTCAACCCATCGAGCACCTTTGGGATGAATTGGAAGTGGAGATTGCGAGCCAGGACTTCTCGTCCAACACCAGTGCCTGACCTCATACACTACATGCTCTACAGAATGAATGGGCATGAATTCCCACAGAAACACTCCAAAATTTTGTGGACTGCCTTCTAAGAAGAGTTGAAGCAGTTATAGCTGCAAAAGGGGGACCAACTCCATATTGAAGAATATGTATTTGGATAGAATGCCATTGCAGATTTGGCCAAATATTTTGTCYATATAGAGTTGTATGTTGGTGCAGTAGTAAATTTGACAACATTTGCTCTAATATAGCTTCAATAATAATAATAGCAACATTGAAAACAATACAGTAATCTCACTGGCTTAGAAAAAAAAAGAAAAGAAAAGGCCTGTCACATTCATAACTGAACGCCAAATGATGCCAAATACATCACTGCTTTATCATCAAGACTTTATGGGCTCAGCTTATTCCATGTGGAGATGGCCTGACATCCACAACAAGAATGTTGTAATTGCAGACCTCTTGCAAAGGCTGCACAAAACTAGCAGCTGAGCAAACTCAAGCGATGAACACGCCATGCAATCAAGCCTGTGATTGGCCATTCCAAATGAAGTGTTCCCAAGCCAATTTCGTCCATTTTAAGATGGATGACTTTAAGGGGAGGCAATATTCCTCCTGCAGTCTTGGAAATTGGCATGCAATTTTAATAGCACCATTTGCATTTGCTGGAACACTTGTATACAAGTTTGCTGGCTCGGGAAGGTGTTTTTGTCTTCATGCAACCCCTACAGACATCTCCTATGACTTCTATGTTCTATGTTGTTTATACTGCGAGTTTTAGCCTAGGTTCCTGAGCTCAGGCTATAGTAAATACCCTGTCCGAGCCCTATTGCAGACCCACTCCACTGCTCAGAATGAGTGCACTTTTCTTTATCCTCTCTCCTCAGGAAGCTGATAAGGTAATGCCAGCAGCACTGCCCTCTTCAACCGAGGCCAGTGACACATCTCACCCCTTAAACACATCTTTGTCGGCTTCGCTCCTCTCTGTTTCATCTCATCTCGGTTTGTTTCTTCTCTCCTGGAAGTAATTAACAGCAGTGCCTTATCGGACAGGCATGCATGTGGCCGGTGCGCTAAAGATTACACAGGGACCCTAATGAGCTGACCGCCTAAAAGAAATGATGGAAATAATAACGAGATGAAAAGAAATAACATATTGTGTGTTTGTGTGTTTTGTGCAGCTGGGCTTATTAAATAAAGTGTTACCATCATGTCAAAAGTCGACGAAAACAGGTTTCTCACTCTTTGACTTTGTCTCATCCTGTCATGGTTCAGTGCTAGAGGGGTTTTCAGGGACAAGGGGAGTTCCATTCGCCGGTTAAAAATACCGCTGAGGTCATGAAATGCTCCGAAAGCCTTATGTAAACAGGACACACTGAGAAGAAAATCAGGCACGACTGTTTTTTAATGGTTGTTGTTTTCTTATGTTGCACTGGTTAGTGAATCAGACTTTCCCTCAAACTAGACCTTGGCTCTGTACTCTTTGTGAGTGCATGCAAGTGTGTTATGAGGTCATATGTCACCCATTAAACACTTAAGTATTGACACTAAATTTAGAGTTATGCAAAAATGCACAGCTGCCACTCTCCTCAGTTTCAGTGCAGCTTCCACGATTCATGACTAAAACTCTGGAAGCACGACAAAGAAAGATATTTTTTATTAGGAAGGTCACAATAGGTCAACAGGTCCAAGGGTTTGTTTGGATTTGGGAAAACCGGAGACTTTCTTTTAGGCTCTAAACCAGGGGTCATCCACATGCGGACAGCAGACTGACAAAATATTTCAGGTCATCCATTTGTAGACTTAAAAAATATTGCATCAGACCTGGCCACAGACTTAAGTGAAGAAATCTCAGGCACTGTGCACGGTTGTTGGAGACAGATCGTCTGACTTTCAGAAACTTCTGATATTTGCACACACAAATGTGTACTGTTTACACAAAATAGTGCAAAAAAAAAAGAAAAAGAAAAAACGAAAGACACAGTAGAAAGAACAGTAGGTTCATTTGTACTGTTAAAATGCATTGATGATATAAGAGTTCAATCCTTTCCTACAGTATCAACTTTTTACAACCGTGGTGAGCAGAAAAACATCACGTTTTTTCTTTTTCTTTTTTTTGGCAAATCCCACTTTTGTGTGTCAGTCAACGACACCAACACCAACACTGATCTGTATAGTGAAATAAAAGCCATCAACTATTCATTCATAGTTAAGCTTTACATGATAACTGTTGTGTTAGTGGCTGATTTGGCCATCCATGTAGGAATCGTATACATCATCGCCTGCAGACGTCTTAGTCGAATACTCCTGGCCTGACCTTCTCTTTGACAGATTTACAGCATTCTGGCGCTGATAATCGAATGCATCTTTAACAGAACTCTAAAACGACACCATGCATTCGGCAGCACAGCTGCTGTTTTTGATTTGTGTAGACCTTATTGGAATGACTTGTGTGTGAGAATGTTCGAGAGAGACCGAGATGCTGTCACTTATTCCCAGAACTGTAAATTCCCCTCACAGGTGTGTAAACACTCACTTTCCGTAAGGATGTCAGAGTTGGTGTTGGTTCAGAGCTGAGCTTCTAGCTTCATTGAGGTTATAAAGGCTCTCTGAGCACTGATCTACTGTATGGTGGTTTATACTTATTTTTTTTTTCTTTCTGGCAACTCAGTGACTGTGACTCTGAGATTTGTATTAACCATGAGGGTTGCGTTTTCAAATCTGCTCTTACACTATACTCACACTGTGGTAGTCATGAGAGAAGATGAAAGTTTCTAAGGATTAATAATGTGTTGGTCTGTAGACTGGTTTCAAAACTGTTTCTCATGAGCAAATGGCCAAACAGCTGCACCGGGCTTCTTGCGTGGTTTCAGTGCCGGTGCCTGTTTCAGTAGCCACAAATTTAATTTCTGTCACACTGCTGGCCAAGATGAAAGACTTTATCACTCATCTTGGCATTTTTGATCCTTAAAAAAAAAAAAAAACGACATTTGAGGTGAGTTTGTGGGACGTTCATTCTTTTTTTTTTTGGATTGCTACTGTCAAACCCAAGATGAATTAAACATGCTGTTTTATCTTTACACGTTGAGCTTCAGAAGTTCACCTCAACACGGGGCGGTTTTTATTCCTGGCAACCACAATTATTTCCACCCTCGTTTCCCAAAATCTTAGACTGAATGAATAAAGTCTTAGACCTCCCCTCCTCAGTCAAACACTGGTATGTCACAACACGTACTTCAAAAATGTCCCTTTTCAGCATAAAAAGGAATGAATACATCAGCTGTATTGTACCATATTAGCACAGTTGTGTTGCAACTTCTTCTAATTCATTCTGGGCTTAAAGGCAAGTGTTTTCCCAGCTTGGACACTTCTACTCAAAGAAAACATTTTCCAACATTAGTGGAATGAACAAAAAATGACTAATATTAATATGCCGTTCAGAAATTTTTTTGAATGTGAACTGCTTAGAAAATCAACTTCAGGTTGTGTAGAAGCCAACGCCGAATGCAATGAACGTTCCCAGCTTAAATAGTAAAGTACATCTTGAACTTCAGCTGTAAATTTGGTAAAATAACTTTACAAAAGAAAGTATGAATTCCTCAGTAATTGAAAAAAAGAACACTTCAAGGTTTGTTGTACTTTGTTAATTAAGCAATTTTAGCTTCATTCCTAGAACCCTTTCTTAGAGAGCAACATTCACTCATTCCCCAAGGGGCGAACACCTGGATGCTTGGAAATTGAAACCTTCGAAATCCTCTGTGCTTCACTGTTCAAGACAGCATGGTGTCACAGCAAGGTAACATTATCGCCTTAACAGCCTCGGTGCCCAGGTTCGATCCCATGCTTGGATCACTCTCCATGTAGAGTTTCGCATGTTCTCCCTTGCATTCCTGAGAGTTTGTCTTCACAGTTTGGTGGTTTTCTCCAGCTCATGCAGGTAGAGTAGGAGATCTACTGTACARTACATACAGTAAGCTAAGCTGAGAGTATGAACGTGGGTGCATGGTACAGTGTGATAAACTGGTATCTCAGTAAGGGTGAACTCTCCAACCTTAGGCACAGTGCTCCCAGGACTGCTCCCAGATCCAGCACTGTACTCACCAGGATAATATGAATGAATGCAATGAATGAATCACTGAGTTAAAACTTTTTTACACCCACACTAACAGCAGCAAGAGTGGGTGTAACATTGAATAGCATTATTAAAATATGAACTTTTTCACATTACTATATAATTTCCTAATAAGACAAGACAGCTTAGAAAAAAATATTTCAGCCCTGAGTACCAATCATAAGTGTACTTTATGAAATAGGAATCACATTCAAAATGACATAATTCAGCTTGAGGACATGGGTTTTAAGGCAATTAAAGTTGTCTGAATTGTTAAGCCTTTATTCTTGTAGTTAAAAAGGAATTATAAAAGGGATTTAGCAACATTCACCTCATCACTAGTCATTCAGTTAATTTTCAATTGAAACGATGGGAATTAACGGTTTGTTTGTGTGTGACGGAATAACAGCGTGTCTGCAGAATAACTGTGGAAAGAATGCAGAAACTCGAAGAAATAAAAGAAATAGGAAACAGGTGACATACTTCAGCTTCTCRTCAGCATTAACATCAGATGTAGTGATGATGGACTATCTGTATGTTTCACCTAACAGAATCATAAGTACCAWTGATATTTTACACTTTGATATCAGGGTCAGTCAATGCGAGAGCACAGTGCATCATGAACACTCATCCTCTCTCCCAGTTATTATAGCGTAGCTTGAGCCTATCCCAGGGGACTTGATGTAGGGTACACCCTGAATGGGGTGGCACACAAGCACACACTACATACAATTTGGGCATGCTTATTCTCCATGTCTTTGGGCTGTCGGAAGAGACACACCAAGCATGAGGAGCAAACTCCACAGATGGGATTCGATTCCTCGACCGTGGAGGTGTGAGGCCACCGTGCTAACGACTAAGCCACTGTGCTGCCACTAAAAAGCTTTAAGTCTGGTGAAAACCAACTACATGTCCTTCATTCATTTKAATTTTTAGGATTTTTTCTTTCCATGGGGTCTGGTTCATTTAGTTARAAGAATAACATACATTCATCATGATTATGAGCTGTCTCCTTTGTAATCATCTTCCCATCATCAGTGTTCCTGAAGAGCTGGAAGTCATAAAATGTTTAACGACTACTTCTTGTCTTCGCACTACTATTTGGTTGACTGTCATCAAACGACAAATGTGATATGCAAAAGCCTCACTTGTGAAACAGGCTGTCGGGTTTGGTTCTAGTTTTTTTCCACACTAAATTTGATTTACATTTGTTTCTACTCTTCATTTTTCTCATGGGTCAGATATATCTTCTTTAAACAGATCTTTAGAGATCTGTTTTACAGAAACATATAGATGATATAACTGAGAGATACACTGCCTGGCCAAAAATGGCACACACTATAATATGTCTTATATACTGTATCATTGGACCACCCTTAGCTTTGGCCAACATTTTGTTTGGCCTTTAACATTTTGGCCATGGCATCATTCAACAAACTTACGCAGTGTCACAAAATTGATTCCAGTCCAATTCAGTACAGATTTTTTTTTTTAATGATGATGGGAGAGTCTGTCCACTCTGTAAAGTCTTCTAAAGCACAACCGAAAGTTCTCAATAGGGTTGAGGTCTGGACTCTATGGAGGCCAATGCTTGTGTGAAAATGATGTCTCATGCTCCCTGAACCACTTTTTCACAATTTGAGCCCAATGAATCCTGGCATCATCAAACTTGGAATTATGCCATCAGGAGAGGGAAAATCCCTTGATTGAAAAACCTGGACATTCAGTCAATTCAAGTCATTTGCTGACCACATCTTTGGGGTAAATAATGTTGCTGCACCTATACCAAACCAACAGAAGTAACCCCAGATCATAACAATGCCTCCACAGGCTTTTATGATAAGGTGCATTACTTCATCCACCTCTGCATATCACTCACAAACAGGGTAAATCTGGACTAATCTGATCATTTTCCAATGCTCCACAATCCATTCTTTAAGGTTAAAAAACATGCTCCCTAGCAAAACCCTTTTTTTTGTTGTTGTTTTTTTTTTACAGTGTATATCTATCTGAACAGTGATGTAATGTATGTAATAATGGTTTGTTCCTTTAACCTAACACAATCACACTAAGAGTGAGGCTTATCCTGAGAACACAGGGCACCATGCAGAAATATGAGATGTTTTATTAAGGTAAGAAGAAAACCCTTCCACCTGGTACCTTGGGATCAGTGCAAGATAGGCAGCAGTGCAAGAGCGGATGTGCTGCCCTATCCTGACCTATAATCATGAGTACAGGATGTAAAATCTGCTGGATTCCTGGACTTTCCCTGACTGACTCTCTATGATAGCATGAGGAACTTGACAATCTGGACGAGCCTTGGAGTACAGGCACCATTCCAAAAGAGGTAGGTTGGGCACCATACAAAGATGCTCCCTGGGCAGAGAACCATGGGATCAGACCAAGACTGCAGGGGAGATTATATCTAACAGTTGGCTTGTGAACATTTGGAGATCCTCCAGGAGCAGCCGGCATATGTAACCAAAAATAGGGAAGTCTGGGCTGATCTTCCTAGCCTGTTGCCACCATAGCCTACAAGCTGAAAAAACGGTAGGAGAAGAAATGGAGTTAACCCACCTACTTGTACCACTTTGKGAGGTGGGAAGAAAACCTAGAAGACCTGAAGGACATATGTGGGAACAGCCTATAAGCTCAGAACTGAACCAGAAGTGGTATGGTGGTGAGGCAGCAAAACTACCTTCTGTACCCTCTGTCACCAAAGCTATAATTTGAACCCAGTTAGAATGTTATAGTACTAACAAAATTTATCTGTAATAAAAATAATAAATAATAATAAATAAATAAATAAATAAATAAATAAATAAATAAATAAATAAATCTAAACATAGGGTGTCCAATTAAGCTGGCAGTGCTTGATAATAACATGTTTTTTTTAAAAAGTCTGAGCTTCAAGGAACAGCTGGTCTTGGAGGCTGTTGCACTGTTTGGAGCTTTATAGTTAATAAAATGGGAGCATGTGGGATGAGGGTGAAAATGATTGTTAGTTTCAGCTGGAGTACTTGTAAACAGGATCGAGCGAAAATCAAAGAATATACTGATGACACTATTTGGTTTGTAATAGATTGTTTGTAACATTGGCAGGGCATTAGTTTATTGTCAGATGTTACATAATCGAAAAAAACAAAACAAAAAAAAAACATCTAATGAAGCAAAGGAGGAGTAAGTGCCAAGCTTAAGTGCCCAACAGTGACTCAACAGTGATTTACAACCTGCTTACTAAACCAATGGGTTTTTCTGAGCCAAATCACCCTGTACCAGTAGAGCACACCGCATTCCAGGATTCACACATCACTAAGGATATTACAGGGTGTTCGAGCAAAGACTATGACGTCATTGTGTCCTTAAACCACACTTTTTAATTAATAAATAAATAGTTGCTTCTTGGTGATGCTGTGATTTAGTAGGAATGCGAACACCCCAGCACTGCTACAAACCACGTCTTATTTTAACCTTACTAAAGCTAACACTAAATAATTAAAAATAATTAAATAATTAAAAGGTTCTACCGCCGTATCTGACAGGACGGATGAGAGCTTTTGTTCTTACGTTGCACGCTAGCAAAGAAAATGTGTATCTTTTAGGTGTTAAGCGAGATCTACAGCAGAAGATTAAAAAAAACAAAAAAAACCTGGCTTGCAAAACTGGAGATAGTTTGAAAAATTGCAGTTGGGTTGGAAAGTATCACATTTGCCATGGTGATAATATATTCCGTTTTTAAAATGTCTTGAGTCTTACTGATAGAAGATAGTGGTGTTTGATGCCATTGCTGAGGTGCTGCAGAGAGCTTATCCGGAGGTGTTAAAAAACACACACCATCTGTTGACCGAGCGAGTTCTATATGGTTCAGGAATATGGGAACAATATGGGAATATCAATTAGATCCTTCAAACCTTGGCATGTAAAAAAAAAAAAGAAAAACAGAAAAGATGCTTCTTATTTGCACACCGCTATGGGACAAGGAAGATGAGGTGTGTGGGTGCGAGAGGAGGGGTGCATCTTTAATTAAACCTAATTGATATGCATAGAAAAAAAAGCTTCATATCTGTTTGAAAATTTGACTGTTTCTCTGAACATATGGTGTCTCAGATGGGGGAAACAGTTTTCTCTCTCTCTCGTTCTTTCCTCTATAAAATGAGGCCCTACTCCAGGGAAAGGAATAGGCCAAGACATGGCTGAATTAAAAGCTGGCACTCCTTTTGGCATCTGCCTTTTGTTTCATACTTCAGCCGGTGTGTTTTCTATGCTTTCTAGCAATTTTCTGCTCGAAGTCCTGTTGCATAAATCTTGCTCTTTCTCTATCTCACTCTATCTCTCTAGGTCTTTTAAGCTGACAGGTTGAAATTCTTATCCTACACTAAAAACCGTTTCCTATGCATACTGTAAGTCCAGTATACACATTAGTAAAATTATTTGTCCTCATGTTTTAACATTCTGAATAAAGCAGTCACACTTTATTATGTAGTTAACCCCTACACATATACTGTATGATATTATTTTAAAATATGTCTAAAGGCTCACTTGGTAAATTTTGACCACCGTGCTGTAGGGCTTTAATACCATCGTTTTTATGTTTACAGTATTACTGCTTTCAATTTGGCTTCAAAACGTCCATCCATTTGGCTTTGAACTGCAGTATAATTAGGTTTGACACAATACATAAACATTTCCAAATTAGGTGGTAGAGCTACAAAATGAAAATGAGTGGGAAAAAAATACAATAATTTTAAAGATTGTATTATTATTTTTTTATGTTTAGCTATAGACATCTGGTTAAAAAAAATAAATAAATAAATAAATAAACTGTTTAATATAATAATTCCAGAAAATGATTACGAAAAACCTAACTCTTACTGTACCACAATTTATTATTATTATTATTATTATTATTATTATTATTATTATTATTATTATTATTATTATTGTCAACATATTTTGAATGTTGATGAATAATTACACACCACAGAATCTATAACCAGTTCAGCTGTAATCAGATATCAGCTGGCAACTTATCCACTTTGCTAAAAACAAACAAACAGAAAAGTGCTTACATACTTTGTACTGTACAGTCGTGGCCAAAAGTATTGAGAATTACATAAATATTGGAAATTGGAAACGTTGCTGTTTAAGTTTTTATAATATACTCCAGAATGTTATGAAGAGTGATCAGATGAATTACATAGTCCTTCTTTGCCATGAAAATTAACTTAATCCCGAAAAAAAACTTTCCACTGCATTTCATTGCTGTCATTAAAGGA
>QMIH01000675.1:0-22043 GCA_003987875.1 Clarias batrachus | reverse complement strand
ATAATAATAATAATAATAATAATAATAATAACAAACATTTTGGTCTCCATACCTAGATTTCCAATTTATGACAATTATACGTGGGTAAATTTTTATGTAACTTATTAGTAAAATTATTTTAAACTATCAACATTTACAGCATTTGGCAGACACGCTTATTTAGAGTTGACTCATATTTTTACCTCATTCTACATCTGAACAGATGAGGGTTAAGGATCTTGCTCAAGCACCCAACCGGGGCATCATGGTAGCTGAAGACGTTTGAACTTGGGACTTTCCAAACCGTAGTCCACTGCCTTAACCACTGACCCTGATAAAGCACTGATACAAACCCTGATACAATTATGCACTATTAGGGGTGTAGCAGAATTGAGTGACACAACAGCCAGCTGTCTGCTATGTATCACTTTAGCTAACCAGCTAACTGGAATCAGTGAACTTGACTTCTCAGCTGAGTAGACCCTTGCAGAGCATTTAGTCAAATGCAAAGTAAAATTAGCATATAAATGAACGTTTGTCACATTCACATTAGCATTTACTGTACCTAAGCTAAAGCTAAGCTAGCTAGCTTGCGGTAACTGAGGTAAATAGGATTGTTCCAGCCACAATCAGGCTTCATTCATTCCATTTATTTGCGAATTTATGGATTAGAACATAAAGTTACAGACTACAATGGTTACTGCAAACTTTAAATTGATCACTTATGACGTAACACATAAAGAAAATCTGTCGTACTGTATGTAGAATGATTTTACGTAGAAAACTGTCAATCACACGTACAAAAAAAGAATGATTTCAGCTTTAAGTCAGAAAATGTTTTTTATAGTTTAAATATATATTTTTTTAGTTACATACTGTATAAAGTACACAATCCACATGACTGTACATAGTAACTACACAGGCCCAATCCAACTGCCATTCTGTTGTTTTGTACAATAAAGACTGAATACAATAGATTAAATAAATAAATATGTATAAATGAAAGGCTAAAACTATGTATGAAAAAGTTTTTTTTTTTTTTTTAATATTGATGTCAAGTTTGCATAATGCCCGAGGCAATGTCATGAAAACTGACTTTGAAGATCAGTGCGCTTCATCAGAGTCATATAATGATCATAATGTGATGCATCAAATATCATAACCAAGCCAAATGACATTTCCACAAATTTACTGAAATGTGACAAATGAATGAGTGTATGAATTATTTTGTCTCATACTCCTAAAAAAAAAAAAAAAAATTTTTTTGTTTAAAGTTTTGTCCCGTCTTGTCAATAAAAAAAATATTTTGTGACACAAGCTGTTTACTTCATCTACAGTGCTCATATGCGGCACTCTGAAATTACAATTAGAGTGACGCTTTGCCTGTAAGCAATGAAATCAGTCGCAGCTCTCATAAGTGATAATGGAAAAGCTAATGACAGAAAAAACATATGTTCACACATTAGCTTGCCCCATTTGCATCTCTCCCTGTCTCCCTCTCTCTTGCTTCATGAAAATATAATACAATGTAAAAAATAAAAAATAAATCAGGCTGAATTTTTTTTCTTTTTCTTCCTGCCTTCCTGTTTATTATAGAGACTTCTGTAGAGCAGCACGCATTCATTCAATCAGTGATTGTATAATTTCAATAAGCCCTTCATCCTTTGATTGTTGAACGCAAGGTGGCAATACATCCTGGTTGGGATGCCAATTTAACACTGGGCACGGTGCGCACACACACACAAACACACAGATGTCTACACCTGGGAGCAATTTGGAATTTCCAGGACACTTACTCGCATATATTTGGGCAATGAGACAAAGCTGAGTGTGACCTTGAAAAGGCCCATAAGACACAGAGAGAACATGGGAAACACCAATCAGAGCTCAGGATTGAACCCGGGTTCCCCTGAGAAGGCAAAAATTACTTGTTCTGCAAGATAGTGAAAGTAAGTAAATACATAAATAAACAAATAAATAAATAAATGGACAGGAATATAATTGCTTGGTTAAACAGATCTGAAATAATCATTTCTAATGGAATACAGTATAGTCAAAAAGCACAGCTGTGGTAATTGCACAGCAATTTATAGAGGCCTTGTTAGTACAGCTTTTAGTGCGCTTATAATTATGTTGTGCTATTTTTTTTTCCTTCTGCAAATAGTGAGTAAGAAATCAAATAAACTTTCCAGGAAAAGTAAAGGTTTCTGTTTAAGCCCGGTCCATTTAACTTGTTATTTTCTTTTTTTTCTTTTTCATATATCGAGAAACAATTTTCATACTGAATTCATTCAGATTCTCAGAATTCATTCTTAAAGAACATCAGAGTCAAGGTTGACATTTAAAGTCAGACTTTATTTTTTTTAGTGGTGTTAGTGGAGATGTAGACTTGTTACTCCAGAGATGTCACAAAATACTTAAGGACAGTAAGAATTATTATTATTATTATTATTTTTTAATGGGAATGACTTTTTAATGAGAGAGCAGCCAGACTGTTTTTATTTAAAAAGAATATTTTATTATTATTATTATTATTATTATTATTATTATTAGCACTCTTTATTACAGTGGTGAGCAGAAAAGCTGAGATGAGCTACAACAGCAGAAGACCAGAAATTCATATTGTTTAGCATTTAGAGGAGCATCATTAAAAAAACAACAACAAAAAAATCCTATTTTACACCTCATCCCTGTCTCATCTATCACACATGTTTTCGTTCATTAACTCTAGGATCTCTTCTTAGATTAGTAGGTCCAGTCAAAATCATTCCATTTAAATATCCTAAGTTAAAAGTCCTGCAAAAATGGATGGAAATGGAATGATTTTAATAATCAATGATTCATCGAAACACGTCGCTTCGCCCGGGTGTAAAGAGAATGAGCAGAGTGGAAGATATAATGCAAATGAGAGACAGGAACAATCTTCAGAAAATAAAATCAATCAGGAATAAGTATAATGTATACTTACATACAGTATGAACACGACTGTATATGAGATCAGGAACATGCTGCTTTTAAATGTTTGGAAAAATTAATTCTTTAAAGACTCATCTAAGGGTGCACAAGTTATGTCGTGATAGATTTAAATACTGTATGGTGGGAGTGAAATGTTAGGTTTTTGGCTAGAAATGGCTTTTTGATGAGAGAAAAGTACTGTAGTTGACAGGAAAGTATTTTATTCATCCATTCTTCTTCTATACCACTCATCCTGTACAAAGTCACGGGGTACCCGGGGTCTATCCCAGAAGACTTTGAGCACAAAGTGGGGTATACCCTGCATAAAGTGCCAATCCATCACAGGGCACACACTACAAACAATTTGAGAATGCCGATTAGGCTAATCTGTATGTCTTTGAACTGCAGGAGGGAACCAGCGACTTTGGCGGGAATCGAACCCTCAGCCCTGGAGGTGCAAGGTGGCAGTGTGTACATTTGGTCAGAATGCGCTACTTTAATGATATATTTACGTTTCATACATATTTATTGGAGGACCAGAAACCAGTCCCTAGTTTGATTTCTCTCTGTCTGTATGTCTGTATGTCTGTCCAACCGAATTTGTCACAGCATCACGCAAAACTGGCGGGACAGAATTTTATGAAATGTTGAGTAAAAGTGATGTAATGAGCAGTTATGTGACAGATTACATCACACACCATCTAGTGCTTTTTTTCCCACAAATATATCGCTTTTCCCCCTCAAGGTCTGGCTATGTATGAGTCAAGAGAGCCAATCAACCGTGCATGCACACAGCATGGCTTATACTCCAAAAGATCCAGATACACTATGAAAACTGAATCTTCCAAGATGAATGTAAAGATCAATGTGTGTTTATTCTTCCTGTGTGAAGTTTAAAACCAGTTTGTCTCATATGTTCTGAAACTGTGGCGATAATAAAAAGCAGTAATGTGAAGTGCCATTATGAGATAAAGCATGGGTCATTAGAGCAAACTTATCCACAGCTTCTAAGGAGAGGATGAGTTGAGTAAATGTTGAGTAAAAGTCAGGTTACGTGCCAGATGTAATAACCTATGTAAAAGAGTGAGTGTATTAGCCTGACAACAAGAGAAGTTCAACTTAACGTAAACAAGGCATAAGATACTCAACCTTACCAATTGATTTCATAATTTTTTATTAATATGTTTCTATAAGAGAATTCTACACGGGCTTCAACATGAAATAATAATATGATTGATTTACATTAAAGCTAATCAGCTTATTTAACCTTTGAAGTATTTCTATAATTTTTTTTAACTATGACGGGTATTAACACTAGTCAGAAACAGATATAGTGAAAAAAAAATCCTATTTTACTCTTGTCTCATACTTCAATCTTGTTTTCATCCATTAACTCTATGATCTATTCTTAGATTAGTAAGTCAATTAAACATCAATCCACATAACGGTTCTAAGTTAATAGACCTGCAAAATGGGTGGAAATGAAAAAATTTTCATAATCATTGATTCATATGAACACTTTTTCACTTTTCCCTGGTGTTTAGGCTTCACGCTAGCGTTAGGAGATAACAGTGGGGTGGATATAGATACAATTCATATTAGAGGGAAAATAAATCTAACAGAAAAAAAAGACATACATACGAACACAGCTGTATATGAAATCAGGAAGCTTTTTCCTGACATGAAACATTCCCACTCATAAAAGAAAAGAGTGCTGATGCAGATCAGACTAGCTTGGATGACAGTGCAGAAAGTGCCAGGATTAGAGCGACGCTCGGCAGGTGAACCTGCTGATCCGACACCCACAGAAGAGTGGAGTGAGCTCCAGGAGGGTGACAACTCACTGGAGTTTAAAACACAAGGTGCTAACATGTCTCCGTGCTACACCGAGCAGCATGATGTTCAGTCGACTGAATGCTAATCTGATAGTGGTAGTGGCAGATGAGGTGAACTTGCTCGAAAGAGAGCTAAAGATTTGTTAACGCGAGGGAATATCGCAGTACTGCACTTGCAAAATACACTGTATAAATAACCTCTTGGATTTCACCAAGCACTCAGTTATGGGGTTGCGCTATACAGTACATTTCCTTGCTAGTTCTGCTAGCTTTTTAGATTCAGTGCACTCAGGTGCATGCTTAGTGTATAAGTGTGTTTTGGCATCACTTTGTAATTAGAGAGATAAAAGGGCCAATTGATGATGAAGAAGGAAAAAGTGATTCGGTATAATTTCAATCTAAAGCTGACAGATTCTCCCATTCCTAATTGTCCCATCTGGCTTGCTCATTGGGGATCTACAATAAATCTACATCCAAATGCCTGCAAAGCTCCTCTGGGACAATTTCTACTGTTAAAAGGGCTATATAAATAACATTAAACAGGGTTTGAATGAACAGAATAGATGCCAATGTCACCATTAAAACTTCTCTATTGTAAGAATTGATATCAATGCACCCATTGGCTTTTTTCTTTGGAAAAACAAATAAAACAAAAACTTTATATTTTTTACATTTCCATATGGCGCCAAAATGAAATGCCCAACATCCGATCACAAAATCATTTACTGTTTTTTTCCTGAATTCACACATAACCAGGGTAAATAGATTTGCTTGGTTTAGCCTCAGGTCAGTGGCTCTCTGCACTGTGTTATAGAGATCAGATCAATAAGTAGTGCACACAGCTCAATTCACTAGTTTAAGCTGCTTCCCGCCAAACGCCAGTACAGTAACTGCAACAAACCCTTGCTGTAGACAAATAATTACTTTGAAACCACTAACACCATTTAATAAGACATATTCATATTCCCTTACTTATCTTTCTGTGAAAAAAATCTACGTTTTTGTAGTATAGCACTTATTTTGTTTGTGGGACTATCCAAGGAATCTTAGAGAACAAGGTGGGGTAGACCATGTGTGAGGTGCCAACATATCATAGAGTGAAAGCACTCTTACACTCACACGTCCAATCATACATCAAATCACCAAGTCACGTAATCAACGTCTTTAGACTGTGGTAGGAAACCCGGAGCACCCGGAGGAAAACCCACCAAGGACGGGGAGAACATGCAAACTCCATACACACAGACCAAAAGGTGAGACCAAAAGTTAAAAAAAAAAGTATGTTTCCCATCTATTTTTGACTGATGACACTTAGTTAGTAACCTAGTTACCCAGTGTAAGTATCTATCCAATGATGGAAACTTCAAAGCACTTTTTTTAAGTTGCTCTGAATAAGAAGGTCAGTCGAATGCCTAAATGTAAATGTTTATAATGGACCAGAAATGTAGACAAGCAGTGAGAGATGAATGTACAGTGGCACATTTATTTATTTATTTATTGATTGATTGATTAATTGTCATGTGTGAAAGAAGCATTTATGTCATTTATTGATAATAGGTAATTATTTAAAAATAAATGATAGGGTGGTATGGTGTGTGCCAATGGAAAGCTTACTTACTGTTACAACCTAAAAAGACATTTGATAAAAATGTTTTAGTTTATTGATGAGTAACATATGTCTATTTTAGGTCATACAACGTTTACTTTAATCTTCACAAGTTATGTTCACGTTATCACTTCCCTAATCAGCCCTTCTGCTTTTTCTCTCTTGAAGTTAAAAAAAAAAAAAAAAAAATCAGCTCGTCCGCTGTCCTGAAGACCACTGCTTTACAGAAATAGAGGAGGCTCCGCCCCTTGCGTCAATGATACATAAGTGTTTGTTTAGTTAAAACCTTACCATGTCATTGATTACATGTTTTCTTTAATAAAAAAGGACACATTTGGAACTGGACCAATTAGACAAATAAAAAAAAACTAAAACTAAATCTAAATCTGCTGACCAGCCAGAATGAAGAATTAAGCAATTCTTTTACATGGCATAGTCTTAATACATAAGTGGTATAAAAGAAGAAGAAGAAGAAGAAAGAAAAGTCATAACTCTCTCTCTCTCTCTCTCTCTTTTTCTCTCGCTCTTGCTCTCTCTCTCTCTCACTGAGAAAGATGACAGAATGTCATAGGTTTGATGGATGTGGCTTGATATGTAACCATATGGCACAGGGCAAAAACCCCCTCGCTTTAAATTAGCATGTTTAGAAACATACCATGTACACATAATGGTAACACTATAGTCACATCAGAGTTAGATACAGGATGGATAACAAAGTAGTCCAACCAGGGACAGAAACTCTGGTCAACATCCACATGATACGTATGGGCAATTTAGATTAGTCTAATCTGCATAGACATTGGGAGGAAACCCACGAAGGACGGAGAGGACATGCAAACTCCACGCACACAGATATAAGATATAAGGCCGGGAATCGAACCCTCGACTTGCAAGGCACCAGTGCTAACCAGTAAACCACCAGTATAATGCTTTAGCCAGGAAAGCAGACACATTAAATAAAGTTACATAAAGCATAAAAAGTTTCTTTTTACTTGTTTTTACAAAAAATTAAAAATAAATAAAAAATACTTTTGCACATGTTGGATTAGGCGAACTCAGTTGTGCAATAAATGAATTCTTACAATGAATCATTATTAAATTACAATCACTTGTTATATTGATTTATTATTAGAGGATTAGGGGGAACATTTAAAAAAAAGAAAAAAAAAAGTTCTGGCTTATTTTCTGAGAAAAAAGGCGGAATTCTGAGAAGGTCAGAATTCTTAGAAATCTCTCTCTCTCTCTCTCTCTCTCTCTCTCTCTCTCTATTTCTCTCTCTCACACACACAGAGACACAAGCACAGACACACACACAGCAATAACAAGGCCCTGACAGGAGAGCAGGCAGAAGCTGACCTACAGCCGTTGTGGTTCTTATAAAATGCAATGACTGGACAGACAGACAGACGGACAGACAGAGAGACAGACAGAGTCAGAGAGAGAGAGAGAGACAGAGAGAGGGGGGGATTCCCCTGCTGCCAAGCTCACATCTGCTCATTACGGAAGAGTTATTTCCATATTCTCAATAACTCTGTCAAAGACGATCCGGTCTCCTCCGTCGCACGGGGACTGTTGCAAGGAATAATGGAGCCGAATGTGACACGATCTGAACTCGCAAGATCAACTTGCCTGCGTTTTATTGAACTGGTTTAATCACCAGTGCAAGGAGAAAAAGAATAATAAATAAATAAATAAATAAATAAATATATGGAGAAAAAAAAAAGTCCATGTTTTATGGCAGCGTTACAAATCGAAAGCAGAGGTAATAATAGTAAGCAAACTAATGACATAAAGGGAAGGTGATTAATGGACCATAACATAAATAATTACCCATTTTCTTTAATTATGCTGTAGATATTTAATCTCTGACTATTAATTATTGATGCCGAGGTTGGAACATCGCGTGGGCTGGAAGTAATTTAAAGGTATCTCGAGTTACATATTAACAATGCTAATGATTCTCTGACAGCCGAGTGAAAATGCGCATTTACGATGAGCTCGGGCGAAGATTAAGGAAGAGGATTTTCACGCTTCTGCGCTCGAGCAAGTGTAGAAACTCGAACACGGAGGTCAAAAGGTGTCTAATATGAGCTATGCATTGCTTATGCTTTAACGCTTTTCTGTCTCTGGATCAGATACGAGGGAAACGGATGAGACGAATAAACAAATGCCTGAGCTTGAATGCTCATTAACCTTGACAAAAGCCCCGTTTCTCTGAATGCTTATCCTCTGTTAGCGTTTTCCCTGATTGCATTATTGAAGTCGTTTATAGCAGGTAGCATATCCGGGATGCACACCAAGAAGGAATCTGCTCCTTATCTGACCTCATAACAATTCCAGGTTATTGTCTTTGTCTCCTACTCGATTACCTGCTGACAAATTGTAATTAATTGGATATTTAAACATGGTACAATRGCGAAGACTCTCTTTATGTCCATATAGTGGCACAGTCATTAAGCAGCAGTTATTGTGTTTGCTTGATTTTAATTAGCCAGGCTATTGAGAGTAAAGAAATATGGCGCCGGCTAGAGATTTGCCAGTTCTTTGTTAATGCAATATTCAGATAGCTGATAAAATAAACACCTCCCAAAAAAAAGGCTTCCATAGAAAGAAAAAAATATATCATAAATGTGTGTGTGTGTGTGTGTGTGTGTGTGTGTGTGTGTGTGTGGCAAGCACATCCATCACAGCAGGGCTGTATTTCCTCGGATGACGGCGGCCCCCAGAGATAACGGGAGGTGAACAAAGACATTGCTGGCTGCTGATTGGCTCGTTTAATCTCTGTCAGTGGTGGAGTCACAGGGTGCAAACACACTGATTTATATTCTGAATCAATCACAAACACACACACACACACACACACGCTCATACACAATGCAGCATACAGGAGCTGAAATGTTTTTATTTTCCCCCCTAACAACTAAGCAATCTTTAAATAAATATTTTTTACAAAAAAAAAAAAAAATCTAATTTAAAATGGAAACACAGCTCTATCAGTATTTGTTCATATTAATTAATAAATTAATTAGGATTTAAATAATTAATAAAGGTTAATAATTGCCTATAATCTTTTTTTGCCAAATATTAATTGCTGATAATATAAATACTTATATACAACGCAATATAATATAATATAATATTTATTTATTTTTTTATTTATTTAATACAGTATGCATGACCATACCTAACAAGTAAACTGTTTTAGAGAACTTTATATATTTTAATGGGCCAGATTTAAAGGGAAAAAAAAAAAACAGTGGCAGCAGCTACTCACTACACACTCGCTCCAGTCTTCCTGCCAAGTGCAATTAACTGCCCGAGACCGTCGCCTGCCAAAACCAGAAACACAGAGCTGCTCCCTTAATATGCATTATTCCTACTGAAAAAAAMMAAAAAAAAACAAAAAAACAAGACAAATCTGCTTAAAATAAAAATACTGAAGTTGTCAGGGCCAAGCTGACATCAAACATGTGTGTAGGTCCACACACACACAAAAACACACATAATGCGAGGACCTTGTTCAGAGCTTCTGACTTAAGTTCAAAAGCTATGTGAATATTTATGCGAGCAGCTCTTCACACTCAGAGTCAGTTTATGCAGGTGCTTAACTCGAATTTCTGGGCGGCCCATTCAGATTGAAATGACTCACGTGTGCTTAACGTCTCTGAGTTGGCAGATTCTTCGCTCTAGAGACAGGAATTCTTCAGCTGTGTCTAGACGAGGCAACATATATATATATGCACAGTTGAAAGGWAGGTTAGATAGGCATCCTAGTATATATAGATGTAAAATACAGTATATATAGATGTAAAATACAGTTGAAAGGTTATTTATGTGTAAATATATGAATAAATATACACTATAGACACTGTTTATTGATCCTTCGTCTCAAACCTTCCTCCCCTTTCCATGACATGGATTCCTGAAAACATTCCTTTGAGATTCTGGTCCATGTTGGCACGCCTGTATGTATCAGATAATTGCTGCAGATTTGTCATCTGCAGTTCCAGCACATGCCATAGGTTTTCTATTGGATCAGTGACTGGGGAGGCCACCGCAGTACACACAAACATTATTGCCTTGTTCATGGAACCAGTTTGACATGACTTGTGCTTTGTGCCATGTGGCATATGTTGCAATATTCATTATTATGGTATACATCATAGTATCCTCATGGTCGGGGAAACATTCAGATAACCAAACAATTCCCTACACCATCACACCACCACCACCAGTCTGAACTCAAGGCAGGTTGGGTCCATGGATTCATGCTGTTAATATCAAATTCTGACCGTATCATCATCATGTTTGAGCAGAAATTAAAGTTGGTCAAATGAGGTGACCAGCCTTCCAGTCCAGTATATAGTCTATTGCACCCCTATCCTCAGGTTCATGCTCAGTGGGACACATTGTGGCCTTCTGAGGTTGCAAATCATCTGCTTTAACATCATCTGAGATGTTCTTCTGTTCAGTTATGAAGAGTGGTTGTATGACATATCATAAGCATTCTGTCATCGCTAGCCATCGAGCTCTATCCTCTCTTGTTAACAAACCATTTCCATGACCAGCCTCAAAAGCTGAAGCCGCAAGTCATTATAGTGGTAACTTGATTCTCTCAAGATAGTTTAATGTTAAGGGCTTTCTTATCACAGCATTCTACATGCGTGTAAGTAGATCCCAATACACTTACCGATTTGACTCAGTAAATGTATCTCTGAAATCAAAGTCTTTTCTGGTCTCTGTAGAGGGTAAAAGTAATCAATATCCTTCCAGTGAGTGAGTGTAAGGAACTAGACACAATTAAGACTTGAGGTGCTTTACCCTCCTGAAGTGGATCAATTATATGATGCATTATAGAAGTTGAACAAGGTTGGATTTGATTACTATTTGGGATGATGCCCCACCACTTGCTGTGTTTTATTGCATAACACTCACCAAGGTTGTTCAAATTAGATGTAGTGGATAACCTCTGGCCTTGAGTACTCCGGTGGAAGAATAAAAGTTATACCAAGATTCAATATTGACTAAATATTGCATAAGTATGGATCCAGGAACTAGCTCTGCTGATTATACTGTAGTATGGCCTAACAGGGAGGTATCGTCTGTCCTGACATCCAGTTTTGTCCAACACTTCTTACCTGAGTGGTGGATCAGCATCAGCACAGTCATGACACTTGTTACATACTGTAGTCAAGTCGAGGACATGGATACACAGTAGCTTGACAAGGCTATTTAGTTGGACTGTTGTTCCTGTCCCAGTATATAAGTACAGGAGGGGAATCAATCTAGTGACGGGGATGTGTCCGACTTCACTACAATAGGTGGCGATATATCCACTTTCAGCATGTTTGTATGGTATTCACAGTTGACCTGTTACGGCACAGAACAAACCAAAACAATCGACAAACAATTTAGCTAGCAGGAAGTTAGTTGGTAGCATTTCTAGCAACATTTTGTTCATATTGAATGAGTTACTTTTGTATATATATATATATATACAAAGGGTGGGCCATTTATATGGATACACCTTAATAAAATGGGAATGGTTGGTGATATTAACATCCTGTTTGTGGCACCTTAGTATATGTGAGGGGGCAAACTTTGACGTGGTGACCATGTTGACCATTTAGAAGTCGGCCATCTTGGATCCAACTTTTGTTGTTTCAATAGGAAGAGGGTCATGTGACACATCAAACTTATTGGGAATTTCACAAGAAAAACAATGGTGTGCTTGGTTTTAACGTAACTTTATTCTTTCATGAGTTATTTACAAGTTTCTCTTTGTTCACAGCCATTGACATGTCGAAGAGGTTAACACGTGATGAGCGGATCGAAATTGTGTTGATATCTGTTGAACGCAGTAACCGGGTCACACCCTACGAGACGACCCATCTCCCATGCTACAGTTAGCAAACTGCTTGCTAACTGTACAGTAGGATGCACATTATACCCTGATGTTATGGCGGAATCCAAAAGGCAGATGACACCCCCTTATTGTTAGTAGTTTCTTCCACTGTTATGCATTATGTTCGACTTGGGGTCAAAGCCCAGTACAGGGACTGTGACCAATTTCACTGTCCGATTGAGTTATACATTAGAAGTTCAGCTTTGTAGTATCTTTTCAGTTGGACAAACATTTACATTAATTCTAAATGTCCAGTTTAGTTAGACAAACAGAATATCATGTAAACATACTAGTCATGTGTGACTGGTCATTATATCCTGGAGTTTTAAAAGTTACTCTTCGTATATAAGATGCAGCAGCATAGTCCAGATAATTACAGTATAATTTTGTTGTACAGTGTACAGAATTTGGCTTACATTTTTACTATAGTAGAAGTTTAACCCCAGACTTAACCATAGTGACAGTAACGTTCTACATTGGCACAAGAAGTTTAGTGACAGCAATGAGACTTTGTAGCATGAAATACCGTAGTACAGGCATACAGTATTGCATAGAGACATAGTAGTTTAATAATAGCACACTACAGCATCAACCTATAGCAGTATAGTGAGATTGCAGTTATATCATCATAGTTCCATGGCAGGATATTAATAGCAAAAATAGCGACAATAGGCCCAAATTGAATAATGACATACTGTAGCACAAGCATATAGTTTTATTGTAAATGATCAAACCTCCAGAAGGTATAGTTATGGGAGGATGACAAAGTACACTTTATAGTAGTATAATATGTGTAAGATGGTGGACTGCAGCATTGGCGCATAGTAGTATGCAATTATCGAATAGCTGACAATGCTATACATTAAAGTACACATGAATATAGTGACATGGCACAGCCACACACATGAGTATAATCACATTGCACAGTCACATACAGTATGAGTATAGAGACATTGCACAGTCACACAGGAATATAGTGACATCGCAGAACAACACAGGAGTATACTGACATGGCACTGACACACAGGAGTATACTGACATGGTACAGCTCCTATAATGCACAGTCACATATGAGTATAGTGACATGACACAGCTGCACAGGACTATAGTGAATTGGCATAGACAATACTTTTCRTCTAGTGTCATAGATATATTGTGATATATGAKGATGAGCTTGCATAATAGTATAGTAACATACAGTAATAGTATAGTGAAGGGCTTAAGCACAGTGATGACGGTATAGTTACAGTAWTTAAAGCAGAGCATAAAGACTTAAACCTAATAACATTTGTATTTTGGCAAACAAGTGTAGGAGTCCGACAATAAAAAACTGAAACGCCTGGTTTTAGAACACAATAATTCATTAGTATGGTGTAGGGCCWCCTTTTGTGGCCAATATGGCATCGATTTGTCTTGGGAGTGACAGATACAAGTCCTGGCCAGAGGGATTTTGAGACATTCTTCTTGCAGAATAGTGTCCAGGTCACTRCGTGATGCTGGTGGAGGAAAAYGTTTCCTGACTMGCTCCTCCAAAACACCCCAAAGTGTCTCAATAATRTTTAGATCTGGTGACTGTGCAGGCCATGGGAGATGTTCAACTTCACTTTCATGTTCATCAARCSACTCTGTCASCAGTCTTKCTGTGTGTATTGGTACATTATCATCCTGATACACGGCACCACCTTCAGGATACAATGTTTGAACCATGTATTGCAGCCCAAACCATCACTGATCACCACCACTCTGGACATGAACAGTCTGGGTGGTACAGTACGCTTCTTTGGGGCTTCTCCACATCGTAACTCTGTCCGGAAAAGACAGTGAAGATGTGAAGATTTTCATTGGCATGAGTGATCCATGGTTTGGCTGTAGCAGCCTGGCCATGAACATTCACCCTGTGGAGCTCCCAACAAAAAGTTTTGGTGAAAACAGCAGAGTTGAGGTGCACACTTAATTCTGCAGTGAGTTGGGCAGCTGTGGTTTTATGTTTTTTGGATACAGTGCGAGTTAGCACCCGGACGTCTCTTTCAGACAGCTTCCTCTCGCGTCCACAGTTACTCCTGTTGGATGTGGTTCGTCCTTCTTGGTGGTATGCTGACGTTACCCTGGATACCGTGGCTCTCGATACATCACAAAGACTTGCTGTCAGATGCGCCAGTGAGACGCGCACCAACAATTTGTCCTCTTTTGAACTCTGATATGTCACCCATAATGTTGCGTGCATTGCAATATTCTAAGCGAAACTGTGCTATTACTCTGCTAATTAAACCTTCACACTCTGCTCTTACTGGTGGAATGTGCAGTCAATGAAGACTGGACACCAGGCCGGTCAAATTTAGCCATGAAACCTCCAACACTAAATTGGCCAGTGTTTCCGTTTCATTGGACAACCCCCTGTACATAGAGAGCATGACTATAGCATTACAGTAACTTAAGACAGACTTTTCAGGGAGCTGGTTATTCAGCTCATGGCGACTAGTAAATTGCCTGCAGGTGAAAGACATGGTAAGAAACGTATTTATAGCTTATAGCTCGTGTTGAAACGTCCAATTAGTTTTTATTCGGAAGTCAAGAAGAAKAGCTAATGACRTGTCCTGTGCAATTAGTGAGAAATACGTGTATGCCAATATTCCATCTCAGGAAAAGAGAAAAAGAGGAAATCGAAAATCACTATCTAAAMATTTTTGACACATCGCATTCATTGAATTGGTGATGAACTGGATTATTAAGAAGAAAGAAAGAAAGAAAAAAGAAAAAGCGAACAGCACTGGCTTTGAGTTTGAGGAAGGTTTCTAAGATAATCTCATAGAATGTTAAATACTCTATAGATTGCATAACCGATTGTTTGATCTTATTCGATTGTGTCRTTCAAATGAATAAATAATCAATTCATTAAATCATTGTAATGAAATAAACTTGTCCAGTCGGCTGCGCTCGTGCTGTGAGTGGAGACATGCAGCGTCTGGCACCGTGCCAGTTTTGTGTTTTTCTGTCCCTGCTCTGCATGGCTTTGACATTTTTTCCTCCGCCCCCCCCCYTTTTTTCTGTTGTTGTTGTTGTTTTAATTAATCGGCTCGAGCAGCTTAAATCATGAATCGAATGTCCTCTTTTTTTTTTTTTTGGCCGCTTTTAATGCACTTGTGAATAAGTTTGACAGAGATTCATGTTCATTCCATGGCATTGTGCGTGCCCTTGATCTCCCCCCTGTCCCCCCTCAAACTGAGATGTGCATCTGTTTGCCAGACAAACACACACACACACACACACACACACCCCTCCTGTACACACTTCATTTATTGGCTCGCACATTCACTGTCAGAACACACACATGCACCTAGCTTTGCCACCTTTCCTTACTGTTAGAGTGAGACAGATGCCACAGCCGTGAGGCAGCACAAGACACACACTTCAGACAGGAGTGTGACACACTCGGAATAAATTAGCGCACTGGATGAGGGGAGCACTATGGAAAAGCACAGGAGCCAATCAGCCGCTTCAGTCCCCCCCTCCTCTCAGCAGGGGGCCGGCGCTCGGCTGTTGCCGGAGCGAGAAGAAATTTCGGCTTAGCAACATTCTGACCAATCAAATTCCACAAACAACAGCGGGGTGAAAATAACTTTAACGTTCTGTATGTCAAGGAAATGAAGAATGTGCTCTAAAAAAAGCGCGCCGTTGCCAGGTTTTTTGGGCTGCCTGCGTGGGTGTGCAGGGCAGACACAGACACCCAGACTCTGTCTGAACACACTTCCTTTGTTTCTGCTCTTCTCTGTTCTAGATAAACCGAGTGTGTGTTTAAACAAAAAAAAAAAAAGGGATTTAGCCATGATTATTTGTCACATTTCTCCCACCTACATCCTTAAATCCTCTCCTTCCTCTGCCTTGTAGATGTGTGTTTTTCTTGGGTAGGACTGCACACATAATGGAGTTACCATATGTTCCAGTCTAAATGTAATAAAAACGAATACAGAAAGTAGAAATACAATAAGCAGATCAATATTGACGAGCACCATTGAATGGTCAATAAATTCAAAAGATGCATTGATAAAAAAAAAAAAATAATAATAATAAAAAAAAAACAATATATAGATAGATGAGATAATGGAAGTAGATTTGTTGTTGTTGTTTTTGTTGTTGTTGTCGTCTTCATGACTCATGCTCTCTCCATGACTGGGTTTGACTGCTGCTTTTTGGTGACATCATCTCAGGGAGTAACTGAATCCAAATACATTGTGCATGAACAGATAATGTGTCCAAAACAGATACAAATCGAGATACAAGTGCCTGGATATGATGCATGTTAAAAAAATAAAAAAATTWAAAAATTWAAAAAAAAAAAAAAAATTAAAAAAATAAAATTAAGTTCTGGGTATCTTGCAGGTTGCAACAAAACATTGCACAAGCAGCAGTTAGTGAAAGAGCAGTTAGATATGAAGCTTGCCGGTTCATTTATTCCTCCTTAGTAAGGGCCTGATCAGGGTCACAGAGTTCAATGCATTAAATGAGGCTACTAGTCGGATGATATTTAAAACCTACAAAACTGCAAATAGCAGCAAATCAAAAATGTGGACAATTCAAGATTTAATTTATTTATTTACGGGCTTCTAKTTTAGGCCACGCCCACCTCAGGTTCAATTCTAGATACAAAAAAGATACAGGTAGAAGCATATGGTTACATATTTTTCCTATAATCATATCGCTGCTCGTCTTTTAGCATGTGCACACAAATTTATTACAGTAGCTTTCCACCTCTCTTAGCACGAAACATTCCGATAAAACCTCGTGCCTTATGACTGACCGGGGTTGTGTGTGCATAAGGGCTGTGAGCCTGTGTGACAGCTCTAACCTTTTCAGTATGCTGAGTGGTGCAGGACCTGCAGCCTGGAGCACACGATCCCATGTCATCTTGTGATATGAGAACACGAGGTCGGACTGTTAGCTGTCCGTGTCGGGGCGAAGCTGAAGCGGCCACCGATAATTTAATACCACACATCAGCGACATAACTCCATCCGCTTAGCTGTGTCGCTGCCTCTCTCGCCCCGTCTCTTCCTGACTCGCCTCTAAATGATGTCTCGTCCTCTTTCTCTTTCCTCCTTACATCTCTAGGCAATTATCTAGACTCGCTCTTAAACAGGGATAATTGCCTTTGTTGTGCTTCGCTCCCATTTCGGTGTCGACGGTGACAGTTACCACGGCCACCGTTGAGCCGTTGCCATGGTTAGGAGTCTCTCCATTAGGCTGTGCTCAAATCAGAGAAGTGTTGGGAGCCCATTAAGAGAATATGAGCGTTGTAATGAGTGAAAAAGAAAAGACCTCGTTAGGGGCACCCACTCTGATTCCAGAAGCGTCCACCACTCGCTTAATGGTCAGTGCTACGATATGAAATAACAAATTACCCAAATAGCTAATTTTACACATTTCTCTCTCTCTCTCTCTCTCTCTCTCTCGCCCTCCTGTCTGACTTTGTGTTACTGGTCTATAAGAACCTGGATGCCTGACCCAAGACTTTTAAAGTCCTCAAACTTGGTGTGACAGTATTACATTTTAGTTTGCTGTGCAGAACATATATTTTATGTGATGTAAAGGCCCACTGTAAGCATCCTGGAGGTCCTCTTGGAGAAGTCTTATTGGCTTCTTAAACATTCCATACCCAGTCATATAGCAGTCAAACAAATAATTATGCACTGTCAGAATAATAATTTGCAAGGCTTTGGGATTAATGTTATAAAATATTACAATACTGTAGATAATACATTGCTAGCAATAATGATATTTGTTGTAGCTATAGAATGATTATAATATCATGCTAGCATCATGCAATTCATGTTTTACAAATGGTTTTCAGGAGGATGCATAGTACAGTCGTGGCCAAACGTTTTGAGAATTACAGAAATATTGGAAATTGGAAAAGTTCCAGCTGCTTAGGTTTTTATAATAGCAATTTGCATATACTCCAGAATGTTATGAAGAGTGATCAGATGAATTGCATAGTACTTCTTTGCCATGAAAATTAACTTAATCCCGAAAAAAAACTTTTCACTGCATTTCATTGCTGTCATTAAAGGACCTGCTGAGATCATTTCAGTAATCGTCTTGTTAACTCAGGTGAGAATGTTGACGAGCACAAGGCTGGAGATCATTATGTCAGGCTGATTGGGTTAGAATGGCAGACTTGATATGTTAAAAGGAGGGTGATGCTTGAAATCATTGTTCTTTCATTGTTAACCATGGTGACCTCCAAAGAAACGCATGCAGCCATCATTGCGTTGCATAAAAATGGCTTCACAGGCAAGGATATTGTGGCTACTAAGATTGCACCTAAATCAACAATTTATAGGATCATCAGGAACTTCAAGGAAAGAGGTTCAATTCTTGTTAAGAAGGCTTCAGGGCTTCCAAGAAAGTCCAGCAAGCGCCAGGATCGTCTCCTAAAGAGGATTCAGCTGCGGGATCGGAGTGCCACCAGTGCAGAGCTGCTCAGGAATGGCAGCAGGCAGGTGTGAGCGCATCTGCACACACAGTGAGGCCAAGACTTTTGGAAGATGGCCTGGTGTCAAGAAGGGCAGCAAAGAAGCCACTTCTCTCCAAAAAAAAAAACATCAGGAACAGATCGATCTTCTGCAAAAAGTATGGTGAATGGACTGCTGAGGACTGGGGCAAAGTCATATTCTCRGATGAAGCCTCTTTCCGATTGTTTGGGGCATCTGGAAAAAGGCTTGTCCGGAGAAGAAAAGGTGAGCGCTACCATCAGTCCTGTGTCATGCCAACAGTAAAGCATCCTGAGACCATTCATGTGTGGGGTTGCTTCTCATCCACAATTTTGCCCAAAAACACAGCCATGAATAAAGAACGGTACCAAAACACGCTCCAACAGCAACTTCTTCCAACAATCCAACAACAGTTTGGTGAAGAACAATGCATTTTCCAGCACAATGGAGCACCGTGCCATAAGGCAAAAGTGATAACTAAGTGGCTCGGGGACCAAAACGTTGAAATTCTGGGTCCATGGCCTGGAAACTCCCCAAATCTTAATCCCATTGAGACCTTGTGGTCAATCCTCAAGAGGCGGGTGGACAAACAAAAACCCACTAATTCTGACAAACTCCAAGAAGTGATTATGAAAGAATGGGTTGCTATCAGTCAGGATTTGGCCCAGAAGTTGATTGAGAGCAGCCCAGTCGAATTGCAGAGGTCCTGAAAAAGAAGCAAATACTGACTCTTTGCATAAATGTCATGTAATTGTCGATAAAAGCCTTTGAAACATATGAAGTGCTTGTATTTATATTTCAGTACATCACAGAATCAACTGAAACAAAGATCTAAAAGCAGTTTAGCAGCAAACTTTGTGAAAATACAATATTTGTGTCATTCTCAAAACCTTTGGCCATGACTGTACATTAAAATGATTCCAACCTGGTAAAATTCTGTAKTTATAATATAAACACATTATAATGCCTAATAAAAGTCTGTATAATGGCTTATAATTTGTATAGCTGTACCTTAATAATGTCAAGATTAATATTGCATTAATATGTACTATATAATATGTATATACTGTAGTACCATGATATTTATTTGGATATAGTACATGACAGTACACCACACTATGGTCCTTGATTCTACCATTATACATTCATATACAGTATGTACTATAGTATGGTTTCGGCTATCATATACTATAGTATGGTACTATGGATGGAGTACTCGGATATATGTATATTTTAAATAGTGCCATTTTACCTGTTATGGYACCATTTATTGGGCTATCAAAGTTTATCAGGTATCTAATATGATACTGCCTGTAGTATATATTATACCGACAKTATGTACTAACATATCCAATGTTGTACAGTATGTACAAAAATGCCATATTACATATCTGCTGAGAAACCGCTGGTAGCCACTGTGGTACCTAATGAGTACCAGTGTACTCACGGTCATACACACAATAGTACTACCACAGTATCCACTCCATATATCCAGTTTACCATTGAGCACTTTAATGCATACCAGTGAATTGTATTTATTTATTTATTTATTCATTCATTATTAGTATTTATAGCATGCTACTTTTACTTTCAATAAGAAAGTATATATGGTAAGTTATTTATTTATTTATTTATTCATTCATTATTAGTATTTATAGCATGCTACTTTTACTTTCAATAAGAAAGTATATATGGTAAGTTATTTATTTATTTATTTATTTGCTAGTACAATTATTTTCATATTTGAGAGCATGCCATATTTGTATGCATTTACAGCTGAATTTAAAGTTTGAAACAAATGCACAAAAAACAATATAGGTATTTTAAAAAAAAAATAAATGATTGCCTCCACATACCAAGCAGAAATACCTCAAAATGATGTCTCTATTATTTAAAAAAAAAAAAAAAAAAAAAAAAATTATATATAATTTTTAATTTTTTTATTAATATGCTCTTCACTTCTCTTTGAGAATTCTTTCTAAAGTGAAGGCCATACAGTATTTTTGGAAGACTGAATTGKCATATCGTTACATTATAACATCTAAAAAAATCTAGGACATGGTGAAGGACAGTCATGTGCCTTTCTGTCATTTTGAATACTTTAGCAATCTTTCTTCTGTTTGAGACGTGTGCCATGTGCACCTCGGGCACTCAAACTGCCGCTCCTTGGCACAAGAGCGTCCTCTAGGCTTTTTTTTTTTTTTTAATTCTATTGCTTCCCCCAGACCCGCTGTGCTACCTCTCTCACTGTATTTGTGTGCTGGGTGTAATGAGAGAAATTACTATAGAGGTGCTAGAGCCTCACTCCTTCACTTTAGCCCCCAGCTCTAATAACAGGCCTCTGATTGCTTCCCTTTTCCTCAGGAGAGAAAGAGTGAATGAGCATAAGGCAGAAAAAGAGAGGAAGGGGGGGGGATGCAGTAAGAGAAATGGCGGGTGGCTATGGTAGCAGCTCTGTAACAATAACCCTTCTCCAGCGGGATTTATTAATACAGCGCAAGATTGACACCTGAATATGATTTCATCCTGTAGATCCATACAAAGCTCTCGTGGCGCTCCRGGCGCTGCTCCCCTCATTAGTAGCCTATCTGCCAATGAACTTCGACAGCAAACCCTCCTATAAATCAATGTCCGCATATCAATGGAGGGAGAGCAGTAAAAAAAAAAGAGAGAGAGAGAAAGAAAAAGCTCAAGCAGGAAAACTGTGCTCCAGGAGGGAGACAAGAAAAACCCGTCTGGCTCAAACCGAGCAGCGTGTGTCTTTCCTTCTCTGTATTGTCTTGTCACTGTACTCTGTATTCCTGTTGAACTTACAGCCTCAACCCTGGTGACCTCTGCACCGTCTCTTTTGAAACTATCAATAAAGTATGATGAGAAAAAGAAACTCTGGTCTAGAAGACTATATAGATAATGTTGACCCTACAAGTTCCTGTAGAGATTTCGCTATAAAACTGATGAGGGATTAGAATGAGCACGTTGATTAAAGTCATTGGGATGGAGATACTATCCAATCTGATGTCCACCTCATTAAACCAATTAGGATTAAACATCGGCTGGTCTTTTTTTTTTTCCAATCCTGAACATTTCATTAATAGTGAGACCATTACAGCTACATTAGCTTCAGATTCCTCTTCATGAAAGAAGTACAGAAGTGTAACCTGATCTGGTCTTTTTGAAATCCTATCTCAAGGTTCAACATGCATTTTGAACTGCTTTCTCTCCTTACCATGGTTGTTAAAAGTAGTTATTTGACTTACCGTTCTGTCAGCTAGAACCA
>QMIH01000674.1:237214-288142 GCA_003987875.1 Clarias batrachus | reverse complement strand
TACTTACACAGGAGGAGACACTGCCTAACTAAACATGAAACAGGACAGCTCCATGAATCCACTAACACAAGGAACATACCGAAAACCAATACTAGAGCCCTCTTAAAAACAAAGGTTGAACAATATAACTAAAATATAAAACTCAACGGACGTGAAACAAATCCAAAAAGGAATGCCCAAATGACAGTGATATGTTTACATATATGTGTACAAACACACAAACAATGCTCGATCCAGTTTCCCAGAACAAACTGCTATTTATAGAATCTTTAATGAACTACCTCGGTTCAGGCGAGAACTCTCATCACCTGACCGAGGTGCCTTCTGGGAAACTGAGTCGATCAACAAAAACTACAAAATGCAGACAAGAACAGTGCCCTCTAGTGGTGGTTCCTAACAGCGTGCACTTTGTATTCTTGGAATTGAGAAACGGCATGAACTTTCTGGAGTCTTTTTTTCTGAAGCAATGTTAGCTTTGATGTTAACTACACAAAGCAGTGTCTTCCCACCTGGGACAACAATTTTTTCAGCTCACATTTAATCAATAATAGATTTAAAAGTTTCAGTGTTCTTGTTCTTAATGTTATGTTGAAGTAGATGAATGAAATAGAAATAGCTCCGAAGGAGCTGCGGCTCATTAATTCTTGAGAGAATAAAGGCCTGAGGCCTCAGTCTATAGTTATATTGCGCCACTCAGTGGTAAAAACAGCAAACGCACAAACCTAAATCCTGTCGCCGGGAGACGTGGCAGTAAAACCATTATTCAAGTTGAGTACCATCTGTATAGCTTTTGTCTGGCATGGTGTCGTCTACTGCATAGCTCTAATGATGAGGAAAGGCAAGAATATGCAACCCCGTAAACTTAAAGTCTGTGAGTTGCCTGTTGCATATTACCTTATACTGTACAGTACACCATTGTAGAGCAACTTGACCAGTAATGAAAGAATTTTCACAGTGACTCTGTCATAATACTGTAGTGATTCTACTTGGTAAACTTTTTTTTTCCAGTCCGAGTCAGTTGTATTGGTAGAAACCAATAACTTTTCTACTGCTTGCAGTGAAAATTATTTACTGTTATGAATACCTTTGTCCTTCTACACAGTGTCACCTAGTGTGGTTGGCTCTGATCTTGCATGGATGTCGAAATGTAGGATGTCCCTTTACCTTACTGTACCTCATATTACAAGGTTAATTCCCTCACAAAGGCCAAACAGKTGTTCCCTGTTTTCCCACTACCCACTGTCTCAAACATCCTTTCCCATGTGCTGTTATCACTASTTACTTTTGCATTGAAGTCTCTTGCTAAGGTCGTCTTTTCAGTTTTTATAGACTACGGTAGAAAACATCCTTCTTCTTTACTTCAACATCTTCTTGGATTATAATAAGCASTACTGTACCATTTTCCAGTTTTTTGTCCTGCCTTTCCCACCTCAGTATGGTGACAAATATTTGCTTTCACCAAACCATGCTTCTGTGATCCCAACAGGCTTAGACTTTTGTTTCTGATTTCCTTTGCTATTTGGTACAATGTCCTCAAATTATAATATCCTTCTCTGGTTTTGTAAGAAAGTATAACACTGGGTTTTGACCCCATGCCCAACCTGTTCCCAGTACCAGAGCGTAGAGGTGACTTGTCAGTATACTTCTTAGGCTTTCAAAACTAAATCACAGCCTTACATTGCTTGGAGCCAGACATGACAGACCTGGATTGTGTACAAGAGGTCCTAGTACATCAACCTTTGCCAAGCTCTGGCTATCTCAGAGTACATTTTATTTCCCTGTTTTTTTTATATTTATTTTATTGAAAAGGGTTTGAGTTTAAAGACAGTGCTTGAAATGTCTCAGACACTTCTATAGATAAAATATTGTCAATTCAAAGTTTGTGAACAATCAAAAGGTGGTTTTAAAAATCTTAATCTGACTTTAGCATATTAAGATTATTAAAATTCAAAAAAATATCGATACCGATACATTTGGTCCCAAATCTCCAACTCTGAATAAAGCCGTATGTTTCTTTATGTACCACAGCTTTGGCAATCTTTGCAACCAATTAAGCATTTTTAATAAATTTGCATTTTTGGGCCTCCGAGTGGCGCAGTGGTAAAAGCGCTCGTCCTATCATCCGGAGATCGCTAGTTCGAATCCCAGGTGGTGCTGTAACCTCTCGCAGCCGGAGGTCTAGAGAGAGCTGATTGGCCGAGCTCTCTCAGAGGGGAGGGATGAGAGGTACTTAGTGCTCCCACATTAATCACGGCTCTACAGCCAGTCAGGGGCTTCTGTGAGCTCGCGTAACGGAAGGAGCGTATAGCGCTGTCCTCCGAGTGTGTTACGCCGCCCCCAACAGCAAGCAGTTCGAAAAGATGCGGTCGGCTGGCGTCACGTGGTTCGGAGGAAACATGTGATAGTTTTCGGCCCTCCCGGCTGAGTGGTAGTAGTAGCCTTAATGTGGGAGCGCCCCCTAGTGAYGGAGAGGAATTGGACACGACTAAATTAGGGAGAAAATCAGGGAAAAAAATAAAATAAAATTTGCATTTTCAACACTAAATGTTCCTGTGTAAGATCAGAAGGAAGGACACCTTTCCCCTTCTCAGGTCTGTTTTGGTTTTCTTTCTGTAGAGGGTCCGTTCTCTCTGTGTCTCTTCTGGAGGTGAAGATTCACCTGGCATCATTGTCCATCCACCGCACTCATACGATGGCCTTAGAAATTCTCTCTCCGAGCTGAAAAAGCAATTTAAGGAATTCTGCGAGGAGGAATTCCACAAAATCCCTCCATATGGTAAGAGGAGCTGTTTACTATATGTTTGGAACTATATACAATGACTTGTTCAGGACATATACATGGAAATGACTTCTCATTTTAAAATAATGAAAATGGGAAGGGGTGGCACGGTGGTGTGGTGGTTAGCCCTGTCACCTTGCACCAGGTTCGATTCCCATCGCTGTATGCATGGAGTTTGCATGTTCTCCCCGGCCTTGGTGGGTTTCCCCCGGCTACTCCGGTTTCCTCCCACAGTCCAAAGACATGTAGGTTAGGCTAATTGGTGTTCCCAAATTGCGCGTAGTCTGTGAGTGAGTGTGTGAGTGAGTGTATGTGTGTGTGCCCTGTGATGGATTGGCACCCTGTCCAGGGTGTACCCTGCCATGTGCCCTAAGTCTCCTGGGATAGGCTCCAGGCACTTCGCGACCCTGAATACAGGATTAAGCGGTATAGATGATGAGTGAGTGATGGGAAGACTTGTTTTTTCCTTAAATGTATTTAAAATGAAAACATTCAAAGTGCCAATTTATATTTTTTATTTTAGATTTTTTAGATCTGACACTGGATCCCRACACAGCACATCATTCTCTCTGTTTGAGTGAAGAGAACAGAGTGGTGACATGGAAAAAAAAGTCGCCACCTGCTGATCATCCAGAGAAATTTGATTTCTATCATCAGGTGTTGTGTAAGGAGAGTGTAAGTGAACGCTGTTACTGGGAGGTGGAGTGGAAAGGTGGTGGAGGTGTGGAAATCGCAGTCTCATATAAAGATATCAGCAGAAAGGGACAGGGTAAAGAGAGCAACTTTGGACGCAACAATCAGTCCTGGAGTCTGTGCTGTTCTCCTTCCTCTCTCTGTTTCTATCATGATGATATTAAAACCGATCTCAGCGCTCCATCTTCCACCAGAATAGGTGTGTACGTGGATCACAGTGCAGGAAGTCTGAACTTCTACAGCGTCTCTGACACGATGAGGCTCCTCCACAGAGTCCACACCACATTCACTCAGCCGCTATACGCTGGCTTTAAGCTTGTTTTGCATTCAACTTTAAAATTAAATGACAAAAAATAATGTAGTGTGGTGTTTTAGTATAAGTAACAGGAAGATGCAGAATGTGCACAGTTACTTATCGCTGTTCAGTTGTAATAAAAATTTAAAACAGTAAAGTCTGGGATCAGCTACACTGTTGTACAAAAAAAAGTTAAAAAAGAAAGAATGTTTTTGCTAATAAAATATTAATAGGCATGTAATGACAATTCCAATTAGTTATTTAGCTATTCCTATGTATGTTCTGTTAAAAAAAAAATTAGAAGATTGTTAGATATTTTGTGATGTTATTTTATAAAGTGTTATCTTTAGAAATCCTGGTTGTTGTTTTTCATTTTTACACAAAGAATGTTAATTACTTTTATTCATATTTTTAATATGGTACACACAAAAAAACAGTTATTCTTACAGAATTTTGATCAAACAAATTGAGCTTCTTTTTTACAGCAGGACTAAGGATATGTACATTGGTCCCACTTAAAATTCCTACTAATTCTTCAGTGGGTCCAACAGACATGAAACGTACTTCCTATGCAGGCAAATTACATGATGATTAAAAAAAAAGGTCTTTCTGGTGGGGAAAAAACTGTATAATAAAGGAAAATTGTCCTGTTTAGTATTAGTATCTAAATACTTGGTCTCTTATTAAGGCCCCAAGTGCTATGACATCAGCTTTTATTATGTCATAGTGTGTAAGAGACCCTATTGTTCTTCCAATTATATATATTTTTTTCAGGTATCTGTGGCTTTTTGGGGTGTTAACATGCTTTAAAAAGATTATCCATGTGTATGACTTCACTTCACTTCTTTTATTTATAAAGCACATTTAAAAACAACGCAAAGTTGACCAAAGTTCTCTACACTTCAGAATAAAATTAAAAATCAGGTAAAAATAGAAATAAACAATAATGAAATACAATATATAAAATTAATGAGACATGACGTTTCAAGAATCAACACAAGTTGCTCAGTATTTCTATGTTTAGTAAATACTTTTAGTTGTTTGGTATTTAGTATTTCAAAAACTTTAATGAACAGAGCCGACTGAGTCAAATCAGAAACGTTACTGCTATTGAGTTGAGTCAAAAGTCACAATGCCTAAAACCCAAATCAACAGTCTACCTGTGATTCATGGCTCTAAATGTCAGTGTGTGAGGGTTGGCAGCCAAATGCTAATATGCAAATTATTAACTTTGTGGTAACAAACTAATAACTGCACACTAGAAAGCATTAGTTAAGCATGAATAAATAGTTAGTTCATCGTTTAAAAAACGATTGCTTTAACATTAATAGGCATTAGCTGTAAGGGATCACCCCTAGAGGGCACTGTGTCCACGATTATTTTTAGTTTGTGTAGTTCTGTTTGTAGACTCAGTTTCCCAGAAGGCACCTTGGTCAGGTGATGATGGAACGCACCTGAACCGAGGTAGCTCATTAGTGTTGTTGTAAAAAGCTGTTAGTTCTGGGAAACTGGGTCGAGCAGTGAGAATGTCTAGTGGTCATTTTTTTGTTTGTTTTTGTTTGCTTTTGCTTAAAATGGTATTTATTTCAAGTTGGCTCTAAATGTTTGAAATCAGGATTATTGTGTCTGGTTAAGTGTGTCTTTGAGTATGCCCTTTTGTCTTTGTGTAAGTATTGTTCAGTGTGGTTCCAGCCTACTTTGTTTCTAGTTTCTTATGTTTTCAGTTTCCCCCTTTGTTTCTAGTGTCTCCCCTGTCTCTAGTCTCTAGGTTCTCCATTAGTCTTTAGTCTGGTCTGTGGTTCTGTTTAGTCTCTAGCTTGTTTAAGCTCTAAAGAGTCTGTGTTTTGCGCTTAAGGGTCAACGTGTAGATTTCTTCCTGTCTTCAGAGTTTGAGTTTGGTTTGTTTAGTTTCTTTATTATGGTTTGTTTTATTTAAAATGAAAGACTCTTTTTGTTCAAAGAACCCTCTGTGCCTATGCCTGCCCTTTTTATGCCCACAACAACCACAACCTGCAATACCACCCGCGTCATGACATTAGCAACCATTTTATAAATTCTGTCATAAATGCTTTAATGAATAAGTTCTTACTGATCACAAAGCATATTTATAATCTGGTTTTACTAATTGCATTTAGATACTTTATGAATGATCATTTCATAATTATTAAATTACATATAAACCAGTTGGGTTGAGCTTGTCATAAAATAATTTAGAAAGTGTAAGCAAATGATTGAAAGAATTGTACATGTATACATCTAATTGTTTAAATGTACGKTGTAATTTTAGTAATCTGTTAATAGTAGTAATTTAATTCAGCTTTCCAAAAATCAAAGTTTAGTCATGATTTAGCAATGGGGGGCAGTTACTTTTTTAACATAGGGCCAAGTAGATTTGAAAAGATTTTTTTCCCTTAATGGATTATCATGGTTGTACGAGAAAAGGCGGACGCAGATGCAGATGCAGATGGAGAAGCCTTTATTATTTTGTTTCTTTTTTCAAGTCAAAACGGAAATCAAATAAAACACTCCTGGCTGGAGCTGCAGACGGGCTCGCGGACGAAATCCCGGCTGTTTCACCGTCCCTTCGTCTGGGTGAAATCTCTCCTTTAGGAACTTGCCCGGTGGAACAAGCGATTGCCCCGCTCTGCAACTACGGTTCAGTCCTGGGGGGGAGAGAAACATGCACATGACTCCCATTATGGCACAAACAAACATAATCTAGATGAGAACAACAGTGAACAGACAAAGGGCTATGGGACCGGCTGGTATAAATAGGAAGACACACGGGGAAGACACAGGTGAACTTGATCTAGTACTAATGTGCAAGACATACCCACATAGACACACTAGGGTTGGGACAAAGTGGCGGCTCAGTAATCCGGTGAGCCAGATCTTATTCCCCGAGACCGTGGTGGCACAGGTGTGACAGAACCACCCCCCCCCCAGGACCGGGGGAGGGGGTGGTACTGTCACACCTGTTTGCGAGGGAGGTGTGGGCGCACTCCCCGCGTTATCAGAGGGAGTCAGGACCCCAAGGTCTCCCGATCTGACCCCCTTAGACTTTTATCTTCATCTGAAGGCAGTTGTCTATGGTGTGAAGATATGAGATGTGCAGCACCTGAAACTACGGATACTGGAAGCCTGTGCTGGCATTTCTCCTGCGGTGTTGCTATCAGTGTGTGAAGAGTGGGAGAAGAGGGTTGCATTGACAATCCATCACAATGGGCAGCACATTGAACACATTTTATAAGTGGTCAGAAACCTGTAAATAACTCATGAAAGAATAAAGTTACGTTAAAACCAAGCACACCATTGTTTTTCTTGTGAAATTCCCAATAAGTTTGATGTGTCACATGACCCTCTTCCTATTGAAAAAACAAAAGTTGGATCCAAGATGGCCGACTTCCAAATGGCCACCATGGTCACCACCCATCTTGAAAAGTTTCCCCCCCTCACATATACTAATGTGCCACAAACAGGACGTTAATATCATCAACCATTCCCATTTTATTAAGGTGTATCCATATAAATGGCYCACCYTGTAGTTCTGACAACTTGTCTAAAAGCGATTCTGTTGCTGTTATACATAAAAGTTTTATAAGCTCAACTGCATTAGCATGTAATCTTTAGAATCATAGAATGTCATCTCCAGACATGGTGAATGGCTTTTTTTTATGACTAAAGATTAGATTAGATTAAGTAATGCGATTAAGGTTTAAGTGATGTATTTTTTTTAAAGGGTTTGATTAAGTAATAATAATTCTGTACTCTATAATATGAAAAATCTTATTACCAGTTGCTGGAGAAATTTAGAGGTGGACTTGATGGTATGTTTCAGATCATTGTTCTGCGACATAACCCAAGTGTACTTGAGCCAGAGGTCATGAAATGATGGTCGGACGTTCTCCTTCAGGATTTTCTGGTAGAGTACAGAATTCATGGTTCCATCAATTATGGATACAAGGTATCCAGRTCCTGAAGCTGCAAAGYCCCAGATCACACTACCACTTCCATGATGTTCTGCACAGCTGATATGCTATGTTAGTTTTACGCCAGATCTAATGCAATGCACACTTTCCAAAAATTTGGTCTTCCGCAATCCATAGATTATTTGTCAAAATGTCTTAGGAATAATAAAGATAATTTTTAGCAAATGTGAGACAAGCTTTTATGTTCTTTTTGTTCAGAAATGGCTTACGTTTTGGAGTTCTTCCATAAATTACACTTTTTTTCCCAAGTCTCTTTCTTGTTGTTGCATCATGAATACTGTATAAGGTAAACACAGAGACTTGGCAACCTTTAAGATACTTATTTTTGGAAAGGAACTGAGTGACTGAAATAAAAATTTWAAAAAAAAGAAATTCCACTACACCACTGTGCTGCCTAAGCATAAAGTATTTTAATGAAAAAAATTGTATTTTTAAGGAKATAGTAACATTTGCATTAACATATGCAGCTTACAAAAGTAGTAATGTAGTAATGTGATCAACAGTGTTGGGTGTAACCCGTTACATGTACGCGTTACATGATGTAATCAGTAATCTAATGCGTTAGGTCCGCCAATTAACTACTCAGTTTTCAAGTTATATTTTCACAAATGTAATCTGTTATTCAGACAATGTATGTAAATCATGAGCCAGACAGCAATCTTTCCTTTAGTGTGTGTATCTGAAAGTCGACCTACAAGCCCCGCCCACGATAATCCGMCCCCAWCTGTTATACGGCGACCGCGCRAAACCTTGTAGGTGAGATAGGGGTATTAGTAACAGATTATGGGTCAAACTTCGCTGAGTGATGATGGTAGAATAATTATAAAGGTCTTGACTAAAACAAGCATAAAGGAGGTTTCATTTTCTGCAATGGAAAACTACTGTACTCTAATAAGTTACTTTCATCAGAAAGTCACACTGTAATGTAACTGATTACTTTTTAATGACCGTAATTTTGTAATGTAATTAGTTACTTTAAAAGGTGTCGCCTTCCAACACTGATGAKCAATAGATAAACAAAAAGGGTTAAACCAATAATAAAGCAATATGATTAAGTGATGTGGTTAAGGGTTACGCGGTATAATTAAAAAAAAAACATATATGTTTTATTATACTTTATTAAGTAAAATGATTACATTAACAGTTGCTGGAAAATAACATTTTAAAAAATTATGAAATATGTCTTTTTTTTTTTTCTAAACTGGTAGTTGGGCATCAACCTTCATCCAGAGTGATAGTGCTATTTGTCCTCTGAAGGCTGATTCTGGAAGCAGAGAAAATTATAACATACCTGTACATTTCACTTCTGGTCATCAGTTTATGCCATATAAGGAACACGAAAGTGTATTTCATTATGTAATTTCATGAAATTGCAACAAGTGAACGATGAGATTAATAAAATCACATATCCTGCTCTTACAAAAATATTTTACAATAACTAAATCTCATGTAAAACTATTTTGKGATTTCTGTAAGGTGTCAGATATGCTGTGAATTTGTGCCTGAGTCCAGATCCATGGATGCCGAGGACACAAACTCTATTTATGGTCACAAAGTTATTCATAGTCTCTCTCTACACTGGTTTTTAAATCTTGCTTATGGCTTATTAATTTGTTCGCTTGGTTTATTAAAGTTTGGCTGACTGGCATTTGCATCTTTCTGTTGATTTAACAGACGGGAACAAGTAAATCCTCAGGTAAAAAAAAAAAAACTGATCATTCATGTTGAATAATTTGATGTATGATATTACTTAAAAGTAAAATTGAATATATTTCATAAAATCAGCAGACTGTAAATTAAAAATATATGGGCTGATGATTAATGAAATAAAAAATTTTTAAAAAACACCCTTTGAGTCCCAACCATATTACATTATGATATTACACCAATACTGAAATAAAATATTTAGCACAWGTCACCTAATGCACACAACTGTAGTCAATCACTCTTCTGGTTTTGACCCCTGTTTTAATTATTTCTTTTTTTCTTTAATTATTTAATTACTCACTCAGTCACTCATCATCTATACYGCTTAATCCTGTATTCAGGGTCATGGGAAGCCTGGAGCCTATCCCAGGAGATTTAGGGCACAAGGTGGGCTACACTCTGGACAGGGTGCCAATCCATCACACACACACACACACACACATACTGTACACTCACACACTCATTCACACACTACGGCCAATTTGGGAACCTGCATGGAGGAAACCCACCAAGCACGGGAGAACATGCAAACTCCATGCACACAGAGACGGGAATCGAACCTGGCCGCGAATCGGAGGTGCAAGGCGACAGTGCTAACCTACACCACCGTGCCACCTATTATTTAATKAAATTGTTATTATTTAATTATTTCTTATATCTTATTGCGGTGTCATAGCAAATAGGGGGACATACTAGTCTATGAGATTTAAGTTCAATAACCAAAAGCCTTCATTGTTTGAGCCAAACAATTTCCCACACTACACCAACTACACCAGAGAATTTCTTAACTTTGCCTAGGTCTACTATAGAAAATGTTTTCCAATAACATTTAGTAAAAGCATTTATTTCAACTGTTGCCATCTCGACCGCCTGACACATAGTCGTTATGAACKGCAAATAACAAAGTGAAAATTTTAAATGTATATTTTAAATCTAAGTTTTATAATGTTTCTGTAAAATGCCTGATAGATTGATGAAAAAAAAAAACGAAGGCTTTGAACAATATTTCTTTTGTGCTTCAGTTGTCACTGATTAACTAATCAATTAACGTAATGTTGTTTAATGGTGATGTCAGGGAATACCCCTAGAGGGCGCCAGACGCTCAGAAACTCCATTTTGGGTTCTTTTTGGTTTTGTGCTTTTTGTTTAATAAACTCCATTTCCCAGAATGCACCTCGGTCAGGTGATGAACCGAGGTTGCTCATTAGTTATGTTATAAATGTCCCTGAGTTCACTTAGTCTTGCATCTGTTCTATTTGGTTTGCTGTTTCAGTTAAGTGGTTGGTTGGTTATGTTTCCTAGTATCTCCTMGCCTGGTGTATATAGTTTGTCTCCTGGTTAAGTTCCTGTTCTGTTTCCTTTCTGTTCATTAAAAGACTTTTCAAGCCATTCACCTCTGCAAATATGCCTCTCCTTCAACCCACGCACAGCTACCGTGACAGGTAATAACTTACWAATGTAAGATGCTTCTGCTCCAATTTGACTTCATTTGCAATATCAGAAGGCATGTACACAAAAGTGTTGCGGCGTGTAGAATACAAGCGTCCTGGTTTTAAAGTTCTCAGGTCCTGCAATCTAAAAAACATAATAGAAAAATCACTGTATAAAACATTGCACTGTGTTAAAAATGTGTTAACACTTCATTCAAACTAATATTATGTTTTATTGCAAATCGTAATATATTGGATATAAAAAGTCTAATGAAAGTTTTTGTAATAAAACTAATGAAAAAAATTAATTGTTGGCTTTTTGTGCAATTACAATGTATAGAATTCAGGTAATTGGAGGAAATCAGGAAGAAGTAAGAAGTATAATTAGCACAATTGTTAACAGTAAATTTTCATTTTCTTGATATTATCTGTGTGCTGAGCCATGGTGTCTGGCTTATAGAARGATTATGACCAGGACTTGGTGTTAAAAAAATAATAATAAAATAAAAAAGAAATTAAAAAAGCTAAATAATATAAGAAATACTGTACAAAACACATAGCATCAACCAATAAAGAAAGTGGAGCATCTCAAATACTGAATTTACTAAACTGATAAGACTGATCAAATTAAATGGTAAAAGTTTAGAGATCTATTTGATGTCTATTCATCTTTTTAATATAAATATACAAAAAATAAAATTTTAATAACCATTTATTCGATAATTAAATTCAATGAAAAATACAATGAATTAAATAAATGCTTTTAATTGTAATACTGTGCAGTACAGTACCATGCTGTGATGCTGCATAGCATGGTTCAAGCAGTAAATAAAGAAAACCTTAATCACATTTTGAATACATAACTGAACCTTGACAGAGACAGATTAGGTACAGTAGATTAATTATTGTCTGGTTTTAATATTATGCATGATATTAGGAGTGCCTCTGTTTAATAGTTATTGCTCTAGTTCTAACTGAGACTGCTGGTAAGAAAACAACTCATTACAGTACATACTACAGTAACTTTTCATCATTATCTGCAGGCTGTGTGTATGCCCCATAAGGATTTCATCCTGTTACAATATACAACTGAGCACAAGTTCATCAAATCACATACTGTACATGGCAACATAACTGATGGCTTCACTAATCATTAATGTTAGACTGAAGTGAACAAACTCACCTTGAATATCTCCTCAGTTTTTCATTTTGCTCCCTATAAAACCTCTCCTTCCTGTTCTCAGTTTGAGTGGCTTCCATCTGGTTCCATCTGAAAGCAGTGTGATCAAATATTAACAAAAGCCAAACAATATTATATAAGGTTATAAAACCATTTCCACACCATTTGAAGTTTATCATTCTACATTGAGAAAGATTATATTTATGAGTGGAAAGCATTCAAGACATTTCCATGTCTTCCCAGGAGTGAATGTCCCAGCACATTTATCCCAAGATCAGACCATGTAATGTTCAGAGAAATACAAAAACACCCAAGAAGTCCATCTCTGATTAGAASAAGATGGAACAAATATAGGTTGTTTGAAATGGTTTCCAGGAAAAAGACTCTTCTTTCTAGAATAAACAAATGACATGGTTTGAAACTGCATCTGAACAAAATCCCTATCCTAACTCCACATTGGAGTTATTTGGCTGTAGTGCCCAGCCAAACCAAACACAGCATTTCAGTAAAAACATCTTATACCCACTGTCAAGCACGGTAGTGGAGCGGTGATGATTTGGGTTTTGTTTTGAGAAAGGATCTGGGCAACTTCCAGTTATTATTGTTCCAGTTGTATATAAACACTTCTGCATACCAAATAATTCTAAAGTAAAAGTAAGGACATTTATCCAACATCTACAGTTTGGTTGAAATTGGGTCATGCAACAGGTCAATGATGTTTGAGGTTTATAAAGGCTTTCTATGCATGTGCGTTTCACAGGAATGGAGGTTTTGTGGAAGTGAGGGATGTGAATGGAGCTGCCACGATGCTATAGTTCCTAATGAATCTACTTTAAATGTTCAGAACTCTAGAAAAACCCTGGAGCTCCTGCCTGGAGGTGGGTGTGGGCTAGTCAACRATGGCCTTGAYTTTGGATGGCTCCATCTGGATCCTGGAAGGAGATATTGTGAAACCATTCCAAGAGATGGATTCCTAGTGGAATTTATACGTTTCTGCCTTAATGAAAAGTTTATTTTCTAGCAATCTCTGTAAAAACCTGGTGAACATGGGTTATGTAAGAGCGAAAATGGGAGGCATTAGAATGGCACAACCAGATATTCGCAGTGACCGGTGAGCATGTTAAATTCAGTTTCCTTTCAGCTTCTTCACTAATCCTATTCAGTTGATCGGCATTTCTGTGGTGAAAATGTGAGCCCACTGCAACGGTGGAAGGACCGAAGTCATGAGAGGGAGAGAAACTCAATTACAAATCATAGGTGGCGTAAGATACTTGCTATAGCTTGAGACTTAATAATAATAAACCTTTAGGCAGAGTAATGAACCTCTGGAGCGTAGCCCATTACAATGCAAAACTATACTCTGATAAACCTCAGACCTTTAGACCAGCAGCATTATAAATTGGAGTCTACCCCAGAACTCTTGAGGCACAAGGTTGGGTACACCCTAGATGGAGTGCAAATCACTCATTCACACATTACAGATTTTGGTAAACACCAATTAGCTTAATTGGACTGTGCACTGGGAAAATATGCAAAAAATACACAAACTCCATGCACACAGACCTCAGGTGGGAATCAAACCCAGACCCTGGAGGTGCAAAGTGACTTTATTTGGTCATTTAAATGCATACAAAAATATTTTAAGTATTGTTTCTAAGGAGACAATTTAATTATATGATCTAAGATTGGCTTCATGTGTTTCTCTAAGACATGGTTGAAGGAGTGTGTGCTATCTATAAACATTACTATACACTAACTTATATAATTTATTAATGAGGGACAGAAGAGATGAGAGATGATCTGTCTATGAAGAGTTGTGCATAAAATTTAATTTAAATGAGCCAATACTTAAGTATGTTTGATTTGATAATTGCTGCTGTGATTAATATGTTTTAGTTTTAACAATCATTAACACAAACTAGTGTAGTGCGTAGCCTCTCATTGGTTAAACTGCCATGTTGGATAATACCCTGTGGTCAAGGAAAATATGCTGCTTTGTTTCTGAAGGGTCATATTATTGGCCTGGAAAAAGTAAAGAAAATCATTCAAACTTTAATTACTTTAATTATTAAAACCTAAAAAGATAGTATTAAACTGTCAGATTTGAAGAAGAAAACTGAGCTCAATTAAATACTTTGTGAAGTAAGAAACACAGGAGGGCACTAAGAAATATAAACGGAATGTTAAAGTGRGAATTTTGATTGAGCAGAATAACAGAACACAGTTATAAGAGTAAAAACTACCTTATTTCTCTAATGCACATATCCCAGAGTTTCATCTAGTGCTTGAATACTATATACGAATGTGGAAAAGTTTTCTTAGTATTCAAGTGCGCTGATGATCAAACTGCCTGCTTCATGTCTGAAATTGTATTCTCTTCTGAAATTCTCTCGTCTTTCTGCCGCAAACATGTGAAAATGGCTTTGTCAGGACTGTGTGATTCAAAAAGAATCATTAAAAAAGAGGGCAATCAGTGCAGTCAAGTGATTTCTATCACTTGCTCTGAAATTAAACTTCTGCGCCTGTCTACAGGTACACTGTTTGGCCCATTCATTGTTGTATTCTGTTGAATCACAATTTAAAAGCAATGCCTGATATTCATTAATGAATAGTCATGAATTATTTATTAGTTATTATTAATTTTGCCAGTTTCAAATTATTGTAGATTTCTCTTTCTTGAATGTAAGTAAGTGCCACACAAGAAAATTTGAGTTGGGCCCAAGAATGGCATTCTCAACTATAACACTGGGGAGCCCAGCTATGGGAATTTGCACAGTGATATAAAGTGTTCAGGCTTCACACAAAAACATGGACATGTTCCAATACCAGGTATCCAACCTACAGTGCAATGGGTGCATCAATGAAATCAATGCTCTATCAGACAGATGTTTGACCAATCTCTCACTATAGACCATAGAGTGCTGGCCAAACAAAAAAAGCCAGACACACCTCCATGCCATGTACTGTATATGTGATTGATCCACAGGACACTGGGTATATCCCTCCTCTGTCAAATTACCAGCAATATGCTATTTGACATCATACCTATCACACATAAGATGATTTGACCATGTGAAACAGCTCTCGATACTGTTGTAAGCATTCTATACCAACTTGAGGCAAATGGACAGCGGCTGCAAGGATGGCAAGACATAATCAATGCAAATCTGACAGACTGTACACCTACACCCAGACATTGCATTTGATCATGCGAAATGGCGTTCAAAGATCTGAACATTGACCTCTGTCCCAGTGGGACAATATTAAGAAGAAGAAGAAGAAGAGGAAAAAGAAGAAAACTCTTGGCTGCATCTGCCATTCAACAGGCAAGAGGTTGCAAGATTATAAGCATGCTTGACCTTCAAATAGCCTACAAGCTGATTTGCTTTGGGGGAAAGAGAATAGGAAAACTGGCTTAGTTCACAACAAGAGATTCTCTTAATATACTGTGATGCTATACGGAAAAGTCAATGCTCCATCCAAGGCAGTGTGACATGCCTTCATTTGTCTTCACAGACAAAAAGGTGGTGGATCAAGGCAAAACTCCTTACAGTTTTTCCCCCAACTTGCAATGATGGTTCCTATCCAGTTTATATAAAGGGGTTTATTTCATTGTTGGGGCAAATGTATCCTAAAGTGGGGTTAYGGGRTCCGGTCATGGTACTTGGCTAAAATATTTTCCTTGTTTCCACTTCACCTTCTACATATAATGTAGACAAGGCTTCARGAATGGAAAGGCAGATCCTCTGTTATCAGTATTTWAAAAAATAATACTGCAACCGTTCTCTCAGGGTTTTGTTTGCAGTCAGAACTGGACTGGGACCAAAGAACATCAACCCTGCCACAACTACTACAATCCAAAACCCTAGTGCATCTAAACTATAAAAAGACTACTGTTTTTCCTACATTTCCAACATACAGTCTGAATTCACTGAAATGTTTTTTTAATCACAGTTTACACATCATGAAAATACAGTATCCATGCATTTAATACTTTCTGTGCTATAAATCCCTGTTATGATATACCATATTGTATCATTAGTCACGTGGTGGTCATCAATTACTTTACGCTTAAAACAGATATTTTTTCAGTATTTTTCCCTGTGAGGGAAAAATTGACTTGACTTGACTACTTGACTTKAGGAAGTAAACGATATCAACCTGAAGATATTTATTACAAAATTCATTAAAATCTCATACGGTAAAACATGTCATTATTTTTATTGTTTATTAATATAGTGTTAATTAATTAAACTTATGTAGGAGAATTTGGCACAAATTGAATGTTGGATATGGAAGTCTTTCACTCTCATCAAGGTCTTCTGCATTGATTTGTCATAAAATGTGATCTGATCTTCATCTAAGTCAAAGGGATTGACAAATATAATGTGCCTAAAATAATAACACAAAGACAATTCTGATATTTCATGTCTTTATGGAAAACAACCCTAAAAACATTATAATGCTAGTGAAAAAATATGCAAATGTTTGAGTTAATGACCTCAGGAAAGTGGAGTCAGGTGTTAGTGTAACTAGAGTCTTTGTGAGTTTGGAGGTATGGACTAGATCTACTTTGACTCATTAAAAACCTTTTTCTTTGGTAATGCCCTTTTTTTTTCTTTTTAGAACCTACAAACTATTGGTGAGAATTCCTAGAATATAAAAACTGTGTTAAAAATGTACAGCCATAAAATATGTTTCTTCTGCGTAAAATAAATATTACCTCTTAGAGCATGTTAGACATTTTCTATTGCTTTTATCATGTAACAATCACATATTGGGCTCAGGATTCTGCAGTATAGAGTATAAGGAATTCAATTTTATTTCAGTTTAATCAACTATACAAGCATTTCTTTGACATCATAGTCAAAGAAATAGTACAGAAACACAATCACTGTTTTTTTAAAAAATTTTTACATATATTCTACATAGTTGCAATGTCATTCATATATTCTTGTAGTGGTAAAATGTTCATGTTAGAAAAGTAATGATAACTTTTGTTCTACCTTACATACAGTGATTATAGAAAATAATCACACCTGCATTAATAAACTGACAAAACCTACAACTACTGCATGTTGTATTTACTCAGGTTATCTTTGTGTAATATTATTTCATGACCTCAATGATATATAATAATATGCAAAACAATAAAAATTCAGGAAGGGGGGGAAACTTTTTTWCTGACAGTGTATATAAATATTTTATTGAGACAAATTAGTACTGGCATACAATTTAGATCTACTGATGCACAACTACTGTAATCCCATTATATGTCAAATGTTTTACAAGGGTGTTTGGTGCTGTGTTCAGTTTTATTCTAGTGGAATACAATGAAAACATTTAAAGGAAATTTTAGCCTTAATTAATTGACAAAAACAGCACCTATTGTAGTAATATGCTATCACTTTATTACTATACACACTTTAATATAGTGCTAAACGTTCAAACTTACGGTAGATAACTTGTGTCAAATTCTCTTTTGAATGTTCGACTTGCATCCACGCTGTGATGTGCACATTTTGATTGTTCTGATGTACTCCTCTTTGTTTCCCATCTGAAACCATTTTTTAAAAAGTACAATTAATATAGACAGTAAACAATTAAAAAATGACTAAATGTTTAACCTTATATGAGTTTATTAGAAAACAAATAACAAATTAATATTATTATGTCCTAAATACATCTTTTTTAAGTGAAAAAAATAAAGACCTGATTTTAGGGGTGCTCCAATTGATCGGTCGCCGATCATAATTGGCGCGATAATTGCTTTGGGAAGTTTGATCGGCAGTCTCTATAATGGCTGATCAGGTGACGCAAAACTCACCGGTTTAGTGATTCTACGTGTTGTGTGAAAAAGACAAAACATTATCAATCTGCAGGCTGTGTAACAAGTCAATTGCATGAATTGGGCGGAAGCACCCATCAGACGTTTGAAGGTTAGTCACATAAAGGAACATGAGCAGTTTTCAAAGTTGGCTAGCGCTAAGAGAGCGGGAGAGCTCAGCAACTCGCGCACCGCCGCTCACTCACTCAGCTGTCGGTAATTCCCCTATCTCACCTACGCGGTGGCCGTAAGTACAGTTCATCATGAGTCACCGTGAGTTTTGATGCTGTGATTACGTTTCCATTTTTCCGCGCAAAAAAATAAGCATGTTTAATTTTCTTGGCTGTCCTCGCGGATGCTTGCGAACCTTGCAAAACTTCTGGCGACTCACATCCTACTTGTCTGTTGTTTTATTTAATTTTATACAATCTACAGGAATGTTGTATTTGTCAAGCTCTAAGCTGTTCCCAATTACTAACCAAGCACAGGCTGCTATGTTTTAAGTTGACATGCTGCACATGTTGCTTTCCAATAAATACACTTTGTCAATTCATGATATTTCTCTTCTTGTAATTTCAATACTTAATTTATATATAGTTATTTAGATATAGTTTAATAAATAATGCTACATGATAAGGCTTCGAGTMGACCCTGTGATCGGTGATCGGTATCAGACGATACAACTTCTAGCGATCGGAGATCAGTGATCGGCCCCAAAATTCCTGATCGGAGCAGCCCTACCAGATTTTGGAGTGTGCTTTCCCATCAAAATATATTTTAAAATGGCAAACTTTAAAAGTTTAAAGCCCTTTTTAAAAAAAAAAACTTATTAGTACTTTTCTACTAATTTGAATTACATAGAGTAGGTTTAATCAAATGATGTACTATTAATCTGATTCCATTATGTAAAAAGTTTTACAAGGATGTTGGTTTGTTCAGTTTTAAGCCTCAATTAATGGAACAACACAGCAGATACTGTAGGTTAAACATGTTATCACTTTGGTACTTATTAATATAGTGCAAAAGGATGAAACTTACTGAGGAATCTTTGTGCCAAATTCTCTGATCATTGTTGGATGAACAGATTTTGATTCTACTGCTGTACTACTACACTTTGTTTCCCATCTGAAAGCAACATAAAAAGGACCATTAATAGAGACACTAAACATGAGATAATTCCTTTATTAAAAATAATGGTTTAACCTTATGAGTTTATGAGACAATATTTAATATTCTTATGGTCTAACTACATTTTTTATTAAGTGATAAAAAGAAAATTGTCCCGAAATTGACGAAAATATGGTGTGAGTCACACACACATTTAAAATGATTTAGGACCACATTGGGTGTGGCAGTGAATGGGACCATTAAATATTTACATATACATAGGACCATAAAACACATACAGACATACATACACACGTGGACAAAATTGTTGGTACCCTTCGGTCAATGAAAGAAAGAAGTTACAGGAATCGTTTGATTGCAGTGATTGCCTCAAAAGGTTGTGCAACAAACTATTAAGTTGGGGGTACCATCATTTTTGTCCAGGCCTGTTCCATGAGTTTATTTTTTTTAATAATTCTGTTGAAGCATGGTTGAACAGCAATGTCTGACTTTCATTGGTTAACATTCATAGAATTTTTTTTTATTATTATTACTTTTGTCAGATTAAAGTTATTTATGTGACCATTGTGAGTTTTTCTTTCATTGACCGAAGGGTACCAACAATTTTGTCCACGTGTGTACATGTACACCCACTGGCCACTTCATTAGGTACACCTGTTCAACTGCTTGGTAACGCGAATATCTGATCAGCCAATAACATGACAGCAACACAATGCATGTAGACAAGGTAAAGTTAATCTGTTCGTAATTCAAACCAAGCATTAGAAAGGGTAAGAAATGTCATTTAAGTGGATTTGAATGCGGCATGGTTGTTAGTGGTGCACGGGCTGGTCCAGTATTTCCGAAATGCTGATCTGCCGTGATCTTTATGCACAACCTGCTCAAGGGTTTACAGGGAATGGTGTGAAAAAGAAAAAAATATCCAGTGTGGGCAGTTCTCTGGGCAAAAATGCCCTGTTGATGCCAAAGGAGAATGGTCAGACTGGTCTGAGCTGATATGAAGGCAACAGAAACATAAATAACATATTGTTACAAACAGCATATCCCCAAGAGTATCTCGGAATGCACATCATGTTTAAGACCACAGTGGGTGATACTCATGTCTAAGAACAGGAAACCAAGGCAAAACTAGCTGTGTGCTCAACTTTATTCCAAACCAAATCAGTTTATTTATTTGAGAAGGTATATTTGATTAGGTTAACACTTGTGACTTACCTCTATATGACTATTTTAATAATAATTATAATGCTGCTGTTGTTTTCAGATTTTTTTTTTTCTTTAACCTTAAAACTAGTACTAGCATTTTTTTTCCATAAAATTATCCATTGGATCCAAATTTGAATGAAACCTAAAAAAAATTAGCTGGGGTAAAACATTTGGTCTTTATCGTTTCATCAATCCTATTCCCTTGGTAATGACATAGACTTGATATTTATTACAAAATTCTAAGCCTCAATTAATGAAAAAATAGGCTAGATGGATAAAACCGTCCCTTATCCCTTCAGCATGTACAGTATTAATATAGTACTAAAGGATCAAACTTACAGTTGTTTTCTTGTTTCAGATTCACTTGTGCATTTTGGATATTCACACACACTTCGACTCCCATCTTGTGTCATTATCAATCTGAAACCAGAGAATAATAAAGACACTAAACATTAAAAACATGAGTGATCAAATCGACAAATTATATAAGATGAATTTATGAGTCAGTGTCTGATGATCTTAAATTAGGTAAAATTCCTAAATGTAAAAAAAATAGGCCAGATTTTACAGAGTGCTTTCCCCTGTACATCCCGTAACGCCACACAAACATCAAAAGTGATGTAACACAATACTAACACACTCGGTGTGGGCGATGAAGGGAAAATTATTTTGCTCTGCTGAGAACAAAATAAATGATTGTTTTTCGCGAAAGGTTTTATACAATGCACAAATTGTTGGTGCATGTCTCGCATCTGTGACGAAGACAGCAAGTCTTTGTGATGTATCAAGAGCCACATTATCTTGGTGGCATGCTGTAATGTCAGCATACCACCAAGAAGGACGAACCACATCCAACAGGTGTAATGTCCTGTAACAGGAGGGATGTCCGGGTAACTGTGGATGCAAGAAGAAGCTGTCTGAAAGGGATGTCGGGGTACTAACCCGAATTGTATCCAAAAAACATAAACCACAGCTGCCCACCTCACTGCAGAATTAAATGTGCACCACACAACTCTACTGTTTCCACCAAAACTGTTCGTTGGGAGCTCCACAGGGTGAATGTACATGGCTGGGCTGCTATAGTCAAACTTTTGGTCACTCATGCCAATGCCAAACGTCAGATTCAATGGTGTTAACAATCATGATATAATCATGGTCTGTGGACAATGTGAAACATGTATTGTTCTCTGATGAGTCCACCTTCACTGTCTTTYCCATATCCGGGAGAGTTACGGTGTGGAAAAGCCCTAAATAAGTGTACCACCCAGACTGTTGCATGCCCAGAGTGAAACATGGGGGTGGATCAGTGATGGTTTGGGCTGCAATATCATGGCATTCCCTAGGTCCAATACTTGTGCTAGATGGGCGTGTCATTGCAAAGGACTACCGAACCATTCTGGAGGACCATGTGCACCCAATGGTTCAAACATTGTATCCTGAAGGCGGTGCCGTGTATCAGGATGACAGAGTGGTTTGATGAACATGAAAGTGAAGCTGAACATCTCCCATGGCCTGCACAGTCACCAGATCTAAATATTATTGAGCCACTTTGGGGTGTTTTGGAGGAGCGAGTCAGGAAACGTTTTCCTCAACCAGCATCACCCAAGAAGAACGGCTCAAAATCCCTCTGGCCACTGTGCAGGACTTGTATCTGTCATTCCCAAGATGAATTGATGCTGTATTGGCCGCGAAAGGAGGCCCTACACCATACTAATGAATTATTGTGGTTTAAAACCAGATGTTTCAGTTCCATTGTGCAACCCCTGTACGTTGCCATTAACTACCTTCATGACAGCTGCTTTTTCTCTTTTGATTTCTGAAGAAAGGATAAAAAAGAAGATAAATAAGTAAATGCTGAACTTTAATTACATTAGCCTACTGCTGCAGATTATTAAATTACTGACACATTAAATTTACTCTTTTTGTTACGCTTTTACAACTAATCTTTTAAACTTTTGTTTAATTATTTATCCAATAATAGTCTTGTGTAAAGCTGCTTTGTGACAATGACCATGGGTAAATGTGCTATACAAATTTAATTTAATTTAATTTAATAAAATTATATGTGAGTTAACTTCTGGTGTTCTTATTGTCTAAAGTAACTCTTTTTTTTAAGGAAAAAGCAGGGCTGGGTTTGGTCTAAATTAGATCATCATTATTASAAATGTTATTAATCACTTTTAATAATCACATTATTAAAAATGTTATTTATTTTTTATAATAAWAAAAAAAATCAAATCCAGTGGCCCAGTGTAGGACTGTTAGGGTCCTCCACTAGAGGGCACTGTTTGTTTTTGTCTGTTTGTAGTTTTTTGTTGATCGACTCAGTTTACCAGAAGGCACCTCGGTCGGGTGATGAGAGCTCACCTGAACCGAGGTAGCTCATTAGGTTTTCTATAAATAGCAGTTTGTTCTAGGAAACTGCGTTGAGCATTTTTTTTTTTGGTATGTTTGKKTATATGGTTTGTATATACTGTCATGTGGGCATTCCTTTTTGTTTCTTTGAAGTTTATATTTTAGTAATATTGTTTTACCTTTGCTTTTTCTAGAGGGCTCTAGTATTATTGTTTGTTTTCAGTATGTTCCTTGTTCTAGTGGATTCATGGAGCTGTTCTGTTCAGTGTTTAGTTAGGCTGTGTCTCCTCATGTGTAAGTACTGTTCTTTGTATCCCCTGTGTAGTTCTTTGTCTGTGGTGTCCCTTGTCTGTAGGTTTGTGTAGCCACATGAGGGCTAGCTGCTAGCAGGGTTAGCCACTAGTAGGCCTTGACTGCTAGTAGGGTTAGCCTCCAGTAGGCTAGCCTAGTGGGATTGACTGCTAGTGGTTCTGGTCGCTAGTAGGTTAGCCGCTAGTTTGGAATAGCCTCATGTGTGCCCTGCCTCTTGTGTTCCGGTCCCCTCGTAGGTCAGTAYTAACCCGGTTAGCCACTAATCCAGTTAGATACTAACCTGGTTAGTTAATCATTCCTTGCATCCATATTCCATGTATCTACTAAACCCAACTAACCAGTCCTGTCTCTAGTCTCTGTGCCCCTGGTCCTGTCTACTCCTGTCTCCTCTCCAGCCTGGTSTCTCCTCTAGTTCCCCTATGTATCTTTAGTTRGTTCCAGCTCCATGTTTCCTTATGCCAGTTCCCRTGTCGGCTCCTAGTTTCCTTATTCCAGCTCCTGGTTCACTGTGTCAGTCCTTCGTCCCTAYGTCTGTTTAAAGAGCCCTAGTTATAGTTTGTGGTTTTGGTTTCTTTGTTTCAATTTTTGAGTTTGTATAAATAAAGACTATTTCTGTTGGCAAATCCCTCTGCCTATATGCCTGCCCTATTTTGCCCACTGCAACACCATCAGCCGGTCTAGCCAAACCACCAGCTAGACCTATGACAATGACCCATACAAAAAAAGTTTTTAGAAACACACTGTGCTTTGGGGGTATCATGCTTTTGTTGGACTATAATGCCTTTCTGTCTGGATGTTCCACAAGGTTCATAAACAAGCTCCACTTGGACCAGAATGTAGCTGTAAATGTCCACACTAAAACCTAAAGATATGAGAAGTCATATTTTATGCACAGTTCATTGGCTTATGCAGCACAAACATTACTTCTTTACATTAAAGCACTAATCACACATTCTCCCAAACAGTAAATGTCAGTGTGTGACTTCTTTTTGATAGGACCCAAAAGAAGACACACCACACAGAATGATTGTCTTAACTTTAATCACGAAAGTGATTAGAAAGGATGAGTAGTGCTTAGTGTCACTTAGCCCATGATATACCTGYATAGTAAAAGTCTAAAAGTATAGACTGTCATCTCTCAGAYTCTGGAAATGATGGTAGCAGAGCAACTATGTTCATATCTACATAGGAATGGCATAAACAAATTGTATCAGTCAGGATTTAGGCCCCATCACCGCACAGAGACMGCACTCGTTAAAGTAGTAAATTACCACCTATTGGCCTCTGATCAGGGTTTCGTCCCTATGCTTCTGGTATTCGACCTCAGTGCAGCTTTTAACACCATTGATCACAGCATTCTCCTTCACAGATTAAAAAATTTAGTAGGAATTAAGGGAACAGCCCTCTCCTGGCTCATATCCTATTTGACTGATCATTATCAGTTTGTAGATTTAAATGGTGATTATTCTGCATGTTCTCTAGTGGAGTTTGGTGTCCCACAGGGTTTAGTTTTAGGCCCACTGATTTTTTTTTCCCTTTGCATGCTTCCTTTGGGCAACATAATCCATAAGCATGATATTAATTTTCACTGTTATGCTGATGACACACAGTTGTACATCTCAGCAAAACCAGATGAGAGAAACCAGCTTGCTAAAGTTTAGCAATGCGTAAAGGATATAAGAGACTGGATGCTAATTAACTTCCTTCTGCTTAATCCTGATAAGACAGAAGTTCTAGTCATAGGACTGCATGCAGCGAGAAGCAAGATTTTAGATCACACTGTAACTTTTGATGGCCTTTTTGTTCTATGCAGTGCAACAGTAAAAGACCTCGGTGTGATTATACTGTAGATTCAAGTCTTTCATTTGAAGCTCATGTAGACAATATCACCAGGATAGCATTCTTTCACCTCAGAAATATTGCCAAGTTAAGAAATGTATTGTCATTAATGATGCAGAAAAACTAGTTCATGCTTTTATCACCTCTAGGTTGAACTATTGCAACACTTTATTGTCTGGTTGTTCAACTAGGTTAATAAAAAAGCTTAAATTAGTTCAGAATGCAGCAGCCAGAGTCCTCACTAGAACCAGAAGATACRACCACATATCCCAAATCTTACCTTCACTTCATTGGCTCCMTGTAAAAKTTTGCATTGATTTTAAAATACTACTTTTGACATATAAAGCATTAAATGGTCTCGCTCCKCAGTATCTGAGTGAACTGCTAGTGTCTTACGATCCACCACGGCTACTTCGATCAAAGGATGCAGGCTGCCTGTCAGTACCACGTATTATAAAAACTACAGCAGGCAGAGCTTTTTCTTACAAAGCCCCAAAGTTATGGAATAGACTATTCCAAGACTACTTGGAATAGTCTTCCAAATAGTTTTTGGACTCAGACAGTATTTTGCCAAGCATTTTGTAAACCAAGCATTTTGTAAATTGATTTGTTAGATAAAGGAGCAGATCTGGGTGACTCATGGACGTAGAATATTATGGTGAACTGGTATGTTTAGATGCTGTCTTCCCCACTCTTATTGATCACTCAGGTTTGTTGACGGTGAGGTGATCGGTTGCTTTACATCTCAGGGAGCCCTCATGTCTGTGTTTCCTTCTGGCTCTCCCTTTAGTTATGCTGTTATCATTAGTCCTGCCAGAGTCCCTGCTTGCACTCTACACTAAATATACATTCACCTTATACATTATGTGACTGAGACCATACCTAACTTATCTCTCCTCTTCTGCTCTCCCCCCCCCTCTCTTTCCCTCTCTCTGCCGAGCTACACATGTCGTTCCTGAGCTGCCATTGATCCAGATTCCCCCTGCCCTCTGGACCTGCCTGACTCTCTTTGTGCCCCACTTCTGGTTGGAGATCTTGTCACATGTATGTCCCGTATGTCTTTGGCTTGCGTCCGATGTCTGGAGAATCTTCACTCTACTATAAAGACAGTTCTGGCCTCGACTGATGTTGACAGCTGTTTCTCTGCGGACTTGCACTGCATGAAAAGAGGTGTATCTGTACTGGGAAACTCCCGTATACACCACTGATTTTCGGAAGTATCTACAGTACCATCGACCGTATACATCAAATTCCACCAAGCTAGGATACTTCCGGATTGATACCAATACATGAGGTATCTGGTCGTTTCACAAAATTTCCTTTTGCATTCTCCCTTTCCAAGCACTCTGCCTCAGACATCTGGCAAACTTAAAGTTTAGCGGAGATTTCCCATACCATATTTGTCCGGATACAGCTCTTTTCATGCAGTGTTGGCTACAGTCGCTCGATAGTTCAGAACTGGAATTTCCTACAAGTCTACCTGAGACTCCAATAACTACCTGGACTCCATATTAACATCAATTAACATCTTTTAACAACTGTTATACTGAACTGCCTGCCACCTAACACACAGTATGAATGCAGATCAATTCCTGCTTTCTGTTTCACCCAAATGAGGATGGGTTCCCTGTTGAGTACGGTTCCTCTCAAGGTTTCCTCCTACTGCCATCTCAGGAAGTTTTTCGTTGCCACTGTCGCCCTCGGTTTGCTCATCAGGGACTATCTGACCATTTTTATTCATACACATTCACATTTCATACAAACTTAAATAATTTTTTTGATTGTGTAAAGCTGTTTTGTCTAGTTTCCCCTTATGCTGGCTAGGTAGTTCTGGCTCTTCAGAAATAACTTCACAAGTCCTCTGCGGGTGTCCCTTGGGTTCTGGCACCAGGACATTAGCAGTGCATCCCTTTGGTGCTCAATTAGACTGGGATCTGGGGAGTTTGGATATTTTGGCTCTTTACCTGCCGGGCGCCATGCAAGGTAGGCAGTGGTGCACTGAGTGCTCTGGTGCCTTTGGATCATGGTAGGAATTGACATTTTTTTCAACAATTTGTTTTGCATTGGCTTTTCTGTGAATTTGACCAAACAGACTGGCTTTTTCTCTCCATAGGCATAAACGAGCCTTAGGTGCCCATGGTCCTGTCACCAGTTTACTAGTATGTAATTGATAATAAATGTTGATATAATGGCTGAATAATGGGATATGGAATACCTTTGTTAGGCTTTGATAAGCTATTGAAGAACCCACACTCTATACCCACACTAATTTGTGTGGGTATAGAGTGTCATGCATATTTTGTGGAGATGGATTCACTAGAAATGGGGAATTAATTACTTAAGGCTGGAACCCAACCTTGTTCTTCAGGGCAATACAGTCAATACACTACTGTGTACCATTCATATGACAGGAGCTTAGAATTTCTTTCACCTTGTATAATTTGGGCGTTTTTGTAAGGACAGCTCATAATCACTGGCTTAAGAAGACAGGAGACATGGAATAACAGTACTAATCAAGCAGATAGTACAGTAAGTGACATTGTTTGAGTACTTGATGTACTGTATATGAAAGCCATTTTTTCAAAATGTACAAAAAAATGTGGTTGGGGCTCATGCATCCATGAGAATCCCAAAATTATGATCTAATTAAATCTGTAAGGGGTTTATTAAAATTAAACTGAAAGACTGAACACCATTCCTGAATAAGATCACACCCATAACAGCAGTTCCTGAAAAATTGTTGCCAAATAAAAATTTTAAAAAACGCTTTCTTCATGCTTTACAATCTGGGAACGTCACAACCATTTCACATGACAACATGCTTCTTGCATGGTTATGTAAATATCTGTGAAGATATATTACATACTGTATGCACATATGATCAAAATGGGGTCACACAGTAAGTGGAAGAAATAACAAATAAAACCACGCATGAAACATGCCAGAAAAACAAATTTCATGTGAAAAGTGTAGGAAACATATTAAGTGAAGTGCAATTGTGTTTTTATTTCATGTGTTCACAAGTAAAGTTTGTTATTTTGTGATGTTACTTTTCCCATTTATTGCGTTTCCCATTTATGTTTTTTTAATTATTATTATAAAATCCAAATTCTCTTTCCAGTAAGGGTTATTGTATTCATGATTTATTATACATCTGTATATAAAAACAGCATATTAGCATAGTAGGTCAATATTTATCATTATTTAGATATTAAATTAACTTCATGCACTTACCAGGAGACACTGTTCTCTTACATCTGATTGTAGGTATGCAGTAAACATGAGCTTTACTGTGGTTTTAGTGGCTTCCTCAGAATGTCACAGAAATAGAAAGTACAGTAGAAGCTGCAATCTGACAAGCATGCTGAACCTGTCCGACAGTAATTTCAAAACAGAGGAGGTTTTGTATTTAAATGGAACCAGAACCTTAATTTTACATTTAATGTATTATATAATTACTTTATTAGTTTGTTACTTAAATATAAAAAAATATATATTAACTTATGACTCTGGACTGTGTCTACTTTGTCCATGCTGTATGGTGGTGCACAAATATACAAACTACACTGAAAATGTTTCATATACTGTACTTGTAATAGTATTGGCACATGTCAAGAAATGCTGCGAGGCCTGTCTGTAAAAATAATTCAAATGTTTTTTTGTTTTTGTTTTTTCATGAGAACACTTCCATAAAGAAAATAGCACTGAAATAAAGAAAATCAATTAAACAAAGTCAATGTGGCAACCATTCTTTAAAAAACGTCTTTAAAACCGCATTAAAAGTAACATGCATAAATAGTATCATTAACTTACAGGTGTTTAAGTAACCCATTTACAGTGAAGAACAAAAATCTTAGAGATTTTCCTTAAATAATATGATGTTTTTGTTTGTTTGTTTGTTTGTTTGTTTGTTTGTTTGTTTGTTTGTTTTATACACGTTTTAAATACTGTCGCTACTAAAGTTGACCTGTGATTTTACATTTGTGGAGTTCTGGACCAGAGTAAAGGAAACTGGGTGTGTTTTAGTTGCACAATGCTGGCAAGCCCAATAGACAGGCAGTAATTATAATAAATAACCAGGTCTTCAAACAGAGGCATGAGGTGGAAGATTTGAAAAGTCAGTGAACATGGCTGGATCAACATTCGTAAGATAGCAAAAGGTAAAGACCTGCTGTGCCTGAGGTTTTGTAAAAATGTATGGTATGGAACATAGCACGGTCATATAATGTGAAATAGGCACTTGAGCTGTACTGAGCAAGACTGTGATAAGACATGAGCAGCAAACTAGGTCCATGATTTTTAGAGTGAACTGGAAAGGCAAGAAAAATAATCCAACCTGGCGTTTAAGTCTTCAGTGAATGAACAGTTTATATATACTGTAGTCACATCAAAATAAAAATAAATCACTCTGACATTGTGTTTAAAGTCTACAAGATGGCAGTGAGTTCTGTGCAAAAAAATCATTTAATGCTTTAGATTACCATAATAATTCTATGTGTTGGGCCAGAGAGCAAAATTCTGCTAGGGGGGTCTTCTACCTGTTTTGTGAGCATTGTTCACACAGTAACACATGACATCAAAGTGTTCCCACTACAAACCAGTGCAGAGCATAATGGGCTATAAATAAACATATAAACATAAAACAATAAATATTTATTGAATTAAACAATAAACATTGCTTCGAGCAAACAATATATGAACAATATTTATTGGCTATTCTATATTCTTCTTTTTATTATTATTATTATTATTATTATTATTATTATTATTATTATTATTATTATTATTGTTGTTGTTGTTTTTTAACATAATCACCCTCATAAGCTTGAATGATGTTGTTGCCTAGCAATGATACCCCACTAGTGATACCATGTTTTTATTGTAATATTCTGCAGTATCATGCTGTGATGCTGCACAGTATACAGGTAGTTCAAGCAGTAAATGTTAGAAGTCTGCATTTTTAAGCTTTCATTACACAACTAAATACACACAAAATAGTGTGGTTATCTTTTTTCGAACTTCAATCTAAACACTTGGAGTTTATCAAATGTAATAAATAGTTTTTCAGCTTCACAATCACTGTTGTCAGGCACAATGTCTGGGTAAGACTGACAAATTTACTTTAAAAAATAAAAATAAAAAAAAAAGACTGAAAATTTCTATTTAGCACTATACCGCCCCCAAGTGGGATTAGCAATTAAGAGAGATGTGCACTGCAATTCTACAGTACCTGTTATATCTGATAACTCAATCTGTTATTACTGACATTACAAGTTTATTATAGTGCTGTTTCTTAGTTCTGCTTCAAAATTAGTTCACTACCAGTTGCTTTGGCACAAAGGAGAAAGGCTTTTTTATACTGCAGGCCCTTATGCAACTTTTGCAATATTTAAAAAATGCCCTCTAACTTGTGCCAAAACACCTGGTAGTGATGAGACCATCACTTTCCTCGCTGTATTTGCTGTCCAGATCTTCTGAACTGGAAACCACAGCGAGATTCATGATCTCAAGGATGTCAGCTTTCTGACATTAAGGTTTTAGGTGAATATTTCAACCTGGAAGGCTGAGTCACAGCAAATAGCCACAGGAAGTTAGATGTGCCCAGGAATAAAAACAATGCTTGATTCACTATTGTTTTGATGCTTGTGAAGCATATTATTTTGAGTTTGTGTCACATGGCTAATGCTCCATGACTAATGACATCCAAAGCTTCAAGCGTCTCTGGTTTTTCCAAATATCTGTCATATAGTTTTGAATGTGTTTTTGTGCTAAATTACAGTATATACTTTAGAGCTTCACTAATACGACACAAGGCAACAGGGTGGTGTAGTGGTTAGCACTGTGGTCTCCAGGGTCAAGGATTCAGTTCTTCTGGTCTCTGTGTGTGGAGTTTGCATCTTCTTCCTGTGCTTGGTGGGTTTCCTCCAAAATCCAAAGACTTGCAGATTGGGTTAATTGCTCGGAATGAATGAATAAATAAAATCATATTATAAAGTTTTTGACTAAAAATTACTATAAAAGTTCTACATTAACTAAAAATTTAATAAACAACATGTAATATGTAAACATACTGTATTATTGCAGTGATGTAAACTATTTAATCAGTAAGGCATGACAATGCTACCGTGGATGGATGTTTTAATTTCTGTAAACCACTAGATGTTGCTGTTCCTCCTGCGATAAACACATTTTTAACACGCATTTGTGACACACACTCACCTCAACTTTGCCCAGCCTTCCAAAACTGCCACAAAACCAGCCAATCACAGACTTCCACACACGGCTTCTGATTGGCTGTTATGGTCGCTGAGCTGCTGGATGTTGGCTGGAATATTTTTGTGCTCCAAGAACAATGTGGGCGTTATAGATAATTGGAATATTTTAGAGGACAAAGCTGGCCTGTTAGGTTGGGACGGTGCCCCTCCCAAACTGGAGGGTGTTGCTCTCATTTCATGCAGTATAGCTCATAGCCTTAGAGCAAGCCTAGTTAATTGGTGACTACTCAGAGTTTAGGTGAGACAAACAGGCGAACGCAGCTGTCTGCTTCACAGAATAACTGTGAACAAGAACAAGAACACTGTTTTAGTCATTTAATTAATATAGAGACCACAAATTCAGAGCACACTGAACATGCAGCCAGCAAACCTTTGATTTGAAGCTAGGACTATTAAATATTAAATGTCTCACATCTAAAGCGCTGACTGTTAATGAAACTGTAATGGATCAGGAGTTAGATTTACTGTTTTACAAAAACATGCATTAAACAGAATGAGTATGTAGCACATCTAACTGGTAGAGGAGGAGGCATAGCACTTATATAAAAGGACAATCTGACTATCGAACAAAAACACACACAAATTTAATGCATTTGAAGTTTTCTATAGTAACGTAAGCGTATGCACAAATAATAAGTCTGCTCAGTCGATTCGGCTAATTATTAGTCACACACCCCCAGGGCCGTAGTCTGAATTACTCTGCGAATTTGAAGATTTCTTGTCTAACCTGGTTGTTTCTGTAAATTAACCTATATATACACACACTCCTAAACCTTGTGGAAAGCCTTCAAAGAAAAGTTGATGCTGTTATAGCTGCAAACATCATATTAAACCCTATGGATTAAGAATTGGATGTTACTTACAGTAAGTTCATATGCATGTGAAGGCAGGTGAATATTTTTGGGCATTATAGTGTATATTTTCATATCTATGTATAAATATATAAATAAAATCTATATAGACCATTATCCGATTTAAATGGTGACTATTCTGCCTGTTCTAAACTGAATGTTGTCGTTGCACAGGGTTTGGTTTTAGGCCCACTGCTATTTTCTCTTTACATGCTTCATCTGGGCAACATAATTCATAAGCATGGTATTAGTTTCCACTGTTATGCTGATGACACACAGTTATAGTTCTCAGCAAAGCCAGATTTAAAAAATAAAAAAAAACTGCTTTTGAGCAGTGTGTGAAAGACATAAGAGACTAGATGTTAATTAACTTCCTTCTGCTTAATCCTGACAAGCCATTAATTCTGGTACTTGGATCACATGCAGCTAGAAGTAACACAGTAACATTGGATGGCTCTTCTGTTTCATCATAAAAGACATCTTTTATTTGAGCTTTTGTAGGTAATATTACCAGGATAGCATTCTACTGTCTCAGAAATATTGCCAAGATAAGGCGATAATATGTTGTCCCTGAACTATGCAAAAAAATTAGGTCATGCTTTTATCACCTCCAGGTTGGACTACTAGTAACGCCTGACTGTCGGGATGTTCATCTAGGTGCATAAACAAGCGTCAGTTAGTCCAGAATCCAGCAGCGAGATTCTTCACTAGAACCAGAAGATATGAGCTCATCATCCCTATCTTGTCCATACTGTATTGGGCCCCAGTGAAATTTCACATTGATTTCTAAACACTACTATTGACCCATAAAACACTAGTGCCACATTACCTGAGGCAACTGCTAATGTCTTATGTCATGTCTACTTTGATATAAAAATTTTAAAAAATGCAGACTGCTTGTCAGGACCGCATATTAAGAAGACCCCTGTGCCACTTCAGGTAGGAGATCTCATCACATATCACATCACTGGGTGTTCTTGTGCCTTCCTATCATGGCCAGCATAGACTGTTTTGATGATTTGGCTGCTTTTCAGTGGGATCATTTATCTATGGGCAGTAATGAGCCTTGGGTGGTCTTGATCCTGTAACCAGTTTGCTGGTATTTTAATCGATAATTAATGTTAATTGGTTAAAGTTATGTGATGTTAATGGCTGCCTGGTGTATGTCTACCCAAGGACATGGCCTACCCTATATGCAAATCGCACGGGGTAAGATTTACCTGATTCATCTGATAAGATGCTGAGCCAGAAACCTTTTCTAGGTACTTCATAAGGTTTGCACGCTCCCCTGAACTGCTGGAATACACAGGATGAAGGTTTGAAGCATTGAAATACAACCAAGATTCAGATTTATTCTCCAACCCTATAGTTCTACCGATTTCAGGGTATGCATCTAGTGAGTGTTGCACACTGTTTCACTGTGTGGATAACTTCTGTGTAGAAACATTCTGGATGAAGTGGAAGACAAACTGCAGACGACTGAAATCCAAGCTGCTTCTCCTGCTCACTGTTACCCTGGACCTGGAGATATGGAGTGTGATTTCTGCACTGAGAAAAATAAAAAAACAAAGCTCTCAAGTCCTGTCTGACCTTAAAAGCACACCTTAATCATCGAAGTCTCATCAAAACTCCAAGAGAAGATCTGCTCTCAACATGACAAACTGATTGAGATCAGTAACAGGTAAGAATGAAAGATCTTTCCAGAATGGATTCATTTTCCAGAGTCATCTGCTTTAGACAGGAATCAGATTTAAATTGGGATTGCAGTGAAATGGTGTATTACTGTACAGTACATTTCAGAATGTTGTGTTCACACTAAATTAATTTGTCCTTCTTACCCAGCATTAATCATAATCACTTTAGAGCAGATGATCTTTACTGAGATGATCAGGTCCATGGAGAAAAAGCATACCTACGTAGGTTATGAAGCTGATCAGAGATCAGGAGAAGGCTGAACTGAGTCGAGCTGAACACTTGATTGAGGAGCTGGAGCTGCAAAACCAGAGCACCAAAGCAGAATCATGCTGCCAATGTACAAACTCAGCACACGCACTGGGACCATTGGGACAGGCCACTATATAGCAGAGTGTACACCGTGCAACAGCAAAACAATTGCGACAAGGCTGCACTTAGTAACTGCATGCAACCAATATAGTAGCTAATAAAATTTCCCTTATTTATGTGGAGCACAAACTGGGCTTTCATAATGTGGCTGATGTAAATATGATAAATTCATTTGCAACTTTTAAACTTGTGTCAAATTTCACACACACACAAAAAAAAAATTTCAAAAGAAATTTCAAATTCTAGCGTAAAAACTGAGAAGAAAAAAAAAAAGAATAAATGAACCTGGTTTGTTTTGGACACAGAACTGAGTTCATGAAAGTCTTGGATGTGTGTCCGCAGCAAAACATCTAAATTATAACACTCAGAAAGACCTGAGTCTTTGGGGTAAAGTGACTGATGTGCCTACTCTTTTTTTTTTTTTAAGCAGAGCCTCTGTTTCACTGAATAATCTACGACTCTTCATGAATATGTAAGACCAATTGACACCAGGATCAGGTAACATCCGGTTTCACCAGGACTCCTATTGTTCACACCTACAATATGCACTCAAATTTGTCAGACAAAAACAGGGCTTCTTTTGAGAGAAATAAAGTATAGTTTATTAATTAATTGAACCATTAATTGAAATACAATTCTTATGCACACACACACAAAAGCAAAAATATGTTAGTATATTATGACGGAAATAAAGCAGCTCACCCTCACATCGTGAAAAGGCGGTGCTTATTTAGCTTTAGAGATCAGATTTCTCTTTCTTATTGCTTAATCTTGCTATTACCAAATATGTCAAACTTGTAATAAATGCTAAAAGCCTTCCGAGTAAAATGTCGAACCGTTATCTCAATCAGCTTTTGTTGCACACAGTAAACTAGACATGATGGTAATGTAAGGCTTTATTAAACACACAGCTAATGATCACATTTATCAATCAATACTAAAACCAACAAAAGCGCTCATTCATAAAATAGATTTCTCACTGTTTAAATTTCTTGCTGATATTTTCTTCCATTAACAACTCACAGTTCTGCCACCTGGAATCTAACATTAAATACGCGAGCAATTGTAATAGTTGCAAACAGTGGAACCTTGGTTCACAAATGCCCTGGAGTACGAGCAAATCAGTTTACGGACAAAAAAATCACTTTAAATCTGTTTCTGTTTACAAACTCCTCCTCTGCACACGACCCAGAAACCGCCATCCAAAGCTGCCGCTATCAGCTGAACAAAAACATGAGTGTGTCGCGCAGTTTTTCTTAGTCCGCCGCCGCGAATTATTCCTATGGAGAAAACTGATTTGATGTATGACCAAATCAGGTTACGACCAGAACTTAGAAACGAATTAATTTTGTGAACCGAGGTTCCACTGTATCTAATAATAACGATAAATCACATAAATATGATAAAATGTCTACTACCAAGAACTCATAGAACTCCCTTAACATACCAAAATGAATCCCGCTCACAGGGTTACATTGGCATCTCACAACCTTAAATCTATTAAATAGTTTAATCTATTGTTAATGTAATCATAGGAATACAGTCTTTTAATGTTTGGGTAGCACACAAGAAATAAATCATCCTTGGCCAAAGTTTACGCATTTTGTTATTTTACACTATTACACAATCTCACAGTTCCTCCATACAGCCCAAAGCCAGCGTATAGAGGCTGAGTGAATGTGGTATGGACTCTGTGGAGGAGGCTCATCGTGTCAGAGATGTTGTAGAACGACAGACTTCCTGCAATGTGATTAACATACACTCCTATTTTGGGGGATGGTGGAACGGAGAGAACAGTTTTAATATCATTGTGATAGAAAGAGAGTGAAGAAGAAGAAGAAGAAGAAGAAGAAGGAGGAGGAGAAGAAGAGCATCGCAGACTCCAGGACTGACTGTTGCGTCCAAACCCACACTCTTTACCTTTTCCTTTCCTCCAGATCTCTTTATAAGCGACTGAGATGTGCACAACCCCAGTCCACTCCACCTCCCAGTAACAGCGCCCATACACACTCTCCTCACACAGCACCTGACTACAGAACTCAAATCTATCTGGATGATCAGAGTACTGCTGTTTCCAACTGTATGACGCCACCTTGTTGTTCTCAGACAGACAGAGGAGACAATGTTGTGTGTTTTTATCCAGACTTAGATAGCGGAAATCTAAAGGATAAAAACAAAATTGATCAATGTAAAAATGTTGAATATTGTGTGTGTGTGTGTGTGTGTGTGTGTGTGTGTGTGTGTGTGTGTGTGTGTGTGTGTGTGTGTGTGTGTGTCAAATGTACATTTTAGAAACTCTTCTCTGCTCTTCGGCTCTAAGAGTAAAATCTTCTGAACTGCAGGACGTGTGGCTCCAAGCGTCGAGGAAGACACGTACGAACCAGTTTCTGTAAAAGAATAAATCAGTTTTTAAATCTATTCATTTTGAAACACTGCTTGTCGTTGCTCTCGCAGGAACAGCTCCTCTTACCCTGTGTCTGTGTTTTGTCGAGTGTTTTTTTGGAAAACTCCCCCAAGGATCCTCCCAGCTTTGTCAGATCTAATGAACTGCTCCCCGTTGCATGGAACGACCAACGCTTGGATAAAGTGCTGCTGGGTTTATCCACAGGTCCAGAAGTTGCACACAAAGACTGGAACGTCTATGAACAGAGAATAAGATAGAGAAGGTAAATAGTGAGGGAGGAACAAAGGATCCCAGAAGAAAATTAGGCAAAAGACACATTATGGTTGAAGAATGCTTACAAAACAAGCCTAAACTATTTACAGCAGCGGGTGTTACCTGGAGGAAGTGGACGTGATCTTGTGTGTATGAAAGCTGCTCCAGTTCTGTGTCTCTCTTCTTAAGATCAGTGATCTCCTTTTCCACTTGCTTCAGGTTTTGTTCAGCTTCACTCAGTTGAACCTGATCAGGGAAAACACCACACACACACAACTTTCGATTTTGCTTCTCTCTTTAGATTTGCATTAAATAAGTCTGGACAGGAACTGGACAGCTCCGTCTCCACACACTGCTCACCTTAATCCTGATCACAGAAGATTTCAGCTCCTGCTCCTTTTTCTGCTTCTCCTGGACTCTCTGCTGGGATTTCCTCTGCTCCTCTTTTAGCTTTTTCTGTACATAAATTACGTACATTCAGCTGGTTAAAAGTGATCTAAGGGTGAATATTGGTTTTAATATTTTTGATTCATTTTTCAATTTTCCAATTAATTCAAACAATTCAAACCCCAGGCCCAGTCAACCAATTCACAAACAGSGTGGYGCTCACATTAACAGACACACAATTGTGTATGTAGGTCTTGAAAAAAGAGAAAGAGAAAAAAGAAAGAAAGAAAGAAAAAAATCATCCAGAAATATAATTTWAATTTTGCAACAGGGTATATAACTATGTACCATGAGTATGATGGAATAAATTAAGATTGTTTGAGATTGTCCACATAATCAATAAATGGCTGCCACACCTTAAAAAAAAAAAAGTTTATCTGATCCTCTCAATGAGCATCTAATTTTTTCCATATGAAGGCAGCACACAGTCTCTCTCGCCCACTGGGTATGAGTAGGAGGGCGAGGTTCCCTCCACTTTAGCAAAATAGCTCTACGTGCCAGCAATGAAGAAAAGGCAATGATTTTACACTGTGGCGAAGATAACTGTAATTCCACCGGGGCAACCCCAAACAGAGCCACCTGCGGGTCCGGCTCCAGCCTATGGTGAAAAACGGCAGACCATGAGTCAAATATTGACCGCCAGAAAAGTTCTAAATCTGGGCAAGACCAGAACATGTGAAATATCGTGCCTTCAGCTCCTCGACATCTATTACACAAGGAACTAGTGTCAGGAAACATTTGGGCTAACTTAGGGCGTTTTCACACTGGTAACGTTCCGTTCCGTTCTGTACCCGAGCACGATTTCTCCCCCTCCCCAATCCCCCCGCAGGTCTGCGTTCACACTGTAATAGCGATTGTGATCCCGGGGACACTTGCGTATTTACACAACCGGAAACAGTAGGTGGCGGTAGAGAGGCAGCTGGTTTGTTTTTCGCGGGAAAAAAAAAAACTAAGAAAGAAGAAGAAACGCTACTCGGGTCATGAACTGTGAGACACTTGTTAATGCTCCGTGTGGATGTTTTTTTTTATGACAAAAACAACGGCACTGTAAACAACATGCCTATTGACACATCTATCGCGCGACTCAGAGGGTGAAATGAACGCGCGCTGCACGGACACAGCACGAGGCACTGAGGAAATATCGTAGTTTTTATGTGTAGTGTCCGATTATCTTCGGATATTTTCGTCTGTCTAAATTTCTAGCAAATGCTATACTTCGGCATTACTTCACAGAGATTCTTCACTAGCCACGTTTGTTTGTGTACAGAGTCGAACTGGAACTACGTCACTTCCTCTTTTGAGCACGAGCGCGTACTTATGTCCCGCCTTCCGTTCTCGGGAAGGTGTGAACCGTTCCAGAAACCACCTCTGCAATCGGTCCAGGGATTCGATCCTGAGCGCGGAACGGTTCGGAACGATTCCATTCTCACAGACAAAAATCAACTGGTCCCGGGGCCAAGTGTACTCGGAATCGGATCCAGGACCGCAGTGTGAAAACGCCCTTAGTCTTAGATATGTATAAGCCCTGTGTACTACTTTAAATTGTATGAGAGAGTGCCGGGCACACATTGATGACGAGTGGACCTGTTTAAGAATGCTATTCCATAGATCATCCGAAATTGAACTACCAAAGTCTTCCTCTAAGGGTGAATATTAATGGTAGCTCAGTGGTTAAAGATCACACTACAGTGTGGAATTGTTTACATTTGCTAAAATGCTGTTCAAATGCTCTAAATTTCACAGATGACCAATATGTGTGGTTTCCCACTCCCGCAAGACAAATAAACAACCACAGCTTCATAAACAAGCCCAAAATAAGCCCATTATTATTATAGGTCATTATGGCCAAAAAGCTAATAGCTCCTTCAAAGGGTGTGGCACCGGTATTGGAGACGGACTTTTGTTTTTTATGAAAAGAAAAAAAAAATTAGAAGGTGTGTTAAAATGTTTGACCGATACTGAATATATTATTTATTTAGGTACTTATTCTTTTACAAAAATGCAATTGCAACCTTGTAGGAGGGCGTTGCAGCGCTGATTAGTGAGAGGCAGTGTAGACAGTGTCTACTATGAATATTGGGAAAAGGAGACCATCAATTTAAAACAAAGAATTTTCTGTCAAGTAACCATATTTTTAAAAACAATCCCAAAGAACGTGTCCCGTGATTTTGTCAAGCAACTTCAAAAGAAAATACGAAAATCGCATATTATAAGTGTCAGGGATAACCCCTAGAGGGCGCCAAAGCGCCCTGTGATTTTGATTGTAGTTCCTTTTTGTTTAAACTTCAGTTCCCATGGGGCAACTCGGTCAGGTGACCAGGGAGCGCTCACCTGAACCAAGTTGGTGATTAGTTTTATTATAAATAGTTTGGTGTCTTTGAGTTTCTTGTCTTGCGTCTGTTGATTTAACCATGTAAATATCCACCCAGTTTAGTTTGTGTCTTTCAGTGTTGTTCTACGTGTTTTAGTTTCAGTTTCATTTATAAAGTATCTTTGTTTTGTGGTTTCCCTGACTTTGTGTTTAAATAAACATCGTTTTTTCGTTAAAACCTGGACCTCTGCATTTATGCCTCGAACCCAGAAACGTGACAATAAGTGGAATTGGAAACTATGCTAATATGATTACAGCTAACGCTAAGTGAAGACGACAAATTTATTTAACATTCTTGGAAACAGAACAAACTAAAATGTAAAATACAATTTTAAAATAATTCCGACGAACTGATGCTAGATAAGAAATATAATTCAGACAAATGTGTTCTGAAAATATTTTTAAATCTTACCTCTTTCTCATTTCTTTCTGCCAAAAGTGATATAGTGTCATGACCTCTGTGGTTATCCAACACACACAATGAGCAAATACACTTTTGATCAGTACGACAGTAGATGTCGAGCAGTTTGCCATGTTGAGAGCAGGCCTTGTCTTGGAGTTTTAATGAGGCTTCAATTAAGGTGTGCGTTTTCAAAGCAGGAAGTTCAAGATGGGGTTTAAGGTGAGTTTTGCAAAAGGAGGTCATACACATCAGACAGGACTTGACGGCTTTGAGTTTTTTCCCGGTGCAAAAATCACACGCCACATCTCCAGGTCCAGCGTAACAGTGAGCAGAAGATGCAGCTTCAGTCTTCTTCAGTTCGTTAACCACTTCAGCCAGGATGTTGTTTCTGCGTAGAACAGGCCTCTGGTAGAAATTGTCCCTACACTGAGGACAGCTGTAGAAGCCTTTCCAAGCCTCCCGATCCCAGCATCCATTAATACACTCCATACAGTAACTGTGACCACAGGCAAGAGTCACTGGATCCTTCAGGAGATCCAGACACACTGAACAGGTGAACTGATCCTCAGCTACTGGAATAAATGCCTCTGCCATTTTCCTGCACTAACACAAAGAGAGAGAATTTCTTATTGCTCTTTAGTGCGATAAGAATTATGAACTGTCCATTATGACGCTATATACAGTCAATCACATTACAAGTTTAATTTCCTCAGAATTTTCCCAAAATGTTCTCCCTAATTCATAGTCATGTTACAACATTTGTATCCGTCTTTAATTCTATATCTTTTTGTTTACAAATATTATAAAATCATCAGATCATAGCAGGTCTCAGTATTAGGCAAATACTAAATCAGACAAACAACAAATAATGTTTTTTCATCATGCAATTATTTATTTAACATACATAAAGGAAATCAATAATGAAAAAAAAAAACATTTTATGGAATAGCCTTCAAATTAATGTGTGGGATTCAGACACAGTCTCCGTGTTTAAATCAACGATGAAAACCTATTTATTTATCCTTGCCTTTTGTGAATTGATTTGTACTAGGTAAAGGTGCAGATCTGGGGGACTCATGGACATAGAGTATTATGATGAACGTCTCAGGTTACTTTGCTGTAACCCTGTTCCCTGAAAAAGCGGGAACGGGATGCTGTGCGAAAGCGCTATGGGAACATCTCTTTGTTCGGCCGGTTGTGAAGCATGTGTGCCAAACTTGCCAAATTTTGGCTTATATACTGTAACCTCGGTCAGGTGACGTCATCTGATGAGGTCCACCTGCAGGTTATGAATACGAGTGAACCGGAAACATCCTGAGGTCAATTTTTGCCTGAAAGGACGTCCAGCCACGCCAGGAGTGCGGCATTAGAGTTTTTTTAGGGAACAGGAGTACAGCAAAGTAACCTGAGACGTTCCCTTTCAAAAAGCTAGTTTTCACTCGATGCTGCATGGAAACGCTATGGGAATGAGAATACCAATGCCGCCGCATTGCAAATGCCTGGACCCCCAGCTTGTGTAGCGTGTGCGCACAATGAGGCCCCATGGCAAATAAAAAGCTGCTCTGACTTACGCCACTGGCTAGTGCGGTGGACGTAAATCTGAAGAGCACATTCTGGACACAGTAAGTGAAGTCTTTCCTACTCCGGAGCTGTAAAAGGCAGAGGACAAAAGGCTTTGAGAACAACCGGGTGCATGGTCGAGAATGGAACTTTCGGAAGATAGTTCAGGTGAGGATGCAGAATAGCTTTGACAAGACCAGGGGCAAAGTCTAGGCAGGATGGGGAGACTGACAAAGCCTGCAGATCTCCAATTCTCTTCAAAAAACTAATGGCCATAAGAAAAACCATCTTAAGGTTGGCCAACGGGGCGCTATCAATAAGAGGCGCAAACCTTGTTGACGGACCCTCGCCAGGACTCCTGGGAGCAGAGCTATCGGAAGTAAAGGCGTGATCGTGGCCACGTATGGGCCATCGCATCCAGACCCAGGGGAGCTGGAGGAGTCAGAGAGTAGTAAAGGGGACATTGTGCTGCTTCTTGCGAGGCAAAGAGGTCCACCTCCGCTACATAAAATCTTTCCCAGATTTGACTGACTACTTCAGGGTGCAGTTTACATTCCTCATGTGTCACAGCTTGTCTGGATAACAAGTCTGCTCCCACATTCATATTCATATGGAATGTAAATCACCCTGAGGGACAGGAACTTGTCCCTGGCAATTTATGTACGAGACTACAGAAATGTTGTCCACCCACAATAGGACATGGTAGCCTCTCAACTGTTGGAGGAAGTGTGTCAGGGCCAGAAATAGAGCCATCATTTCGTAGCAATTGATGTGCCACGCGAGAAGATGACCTCTCCAGCTCCCTTGGGCTGGATGGCCATCCAAGACCGCACACCAGCCCGTGAGGGAAGCATCTGTCATTAGCATCTTGCGACGACAACACGGACCTAGAGTGGGACCCAGAATCAAAAACTGGGGTCTGAACTACATAGAAAGGGTAAGAAGGGTAACCCTTATTTGCCTCTGGGGATTGGCCCTTGGATAAAATCCCCTGGCGCTTAGCCACATCTGAAACGATCTCATGTACAGAAGGCCCAAAGGTATCATGGACGCAGCTGCCATGAGAGCTAAAACACTGTGAAAGTAATGAACAATCACTTTCTGCCCTAGCCTGATTTCCTTTAGGGTATTGAGAATGGATTCGACACGCGCAGGAAACAGCTGTGCCTGCATTGCAATCAAATTCCATATGACACCCAAATAYGTTGTCCTCTGAGCAGGAAAGAGAACGCCTCTCCTGGTGTTGAGTCTCAATTTTAAAGAATGGAGATGAGCTAGGATGACATCTCGATGTCGAAGCGCTAGCCGCAGTGACTGAGCCATGATCAGTCAGTCATCTATATAATTCAGAATACAGATGCCCTAGAATCATAGAGCCAGAGCTGCATCCGTGCATTTTCTATATGTTAAGACAGAAGTTCTAGTTAAGACAGAAGTTCTAGTCATAGGAGCGCATGCAGCTAGAAGCAAGATTTTAGATCACACTGTAATTTTAGTATCTGAGTGAACTGCTAGTGTCTTACGATCCGCCACGTCTACTTCCATCAAAGGATGCAGGCTGATTGTCAGTACCGCGTATTATAAAAACTACAGCAGGGGGCAGAGCTTTTTCTTACAAAGCCCCAAAGTTATGGAATAGCCTTCCAAATAGTGTTCAGGACTCAGACAAAGTCCCAGTGTTTAAGTCTAGGCTAAAAACCTATTTATTTATCCAAGCATTTTGTAAGTAGATTTGCCTTAAGTAAAGGAGCAGATCTGGTGGACTCATGAACGTAGAGTATTATGGTGAACTGGATGCTGTCTTCCCCACTCTCATTGATCACTCAGGTTTCTTCACGGTGAGGTGACTGGTCGCTTTACATCTCAGGGAGCCCTTATTTCTGTGTTTCCTTCTGGCTCTTCCTTTTAGTTATGCTGTTATAGTTAGGCCTGTCTTTGTCCCTGCTTGCACTCTACAGTAAATATACATTCACATTATAGATTATGTGACTATGACCATACCTAACTGTTATCTTTCCTCTTCTGCCCCCCCCCCCTCTTTCCCTCTCTTTGTCGAGCTACACATGTGGTTCCTGAGCTGCCCTCTGAACCTGATGCGTCCGATGTCTGGGGACAGTTTCACTCTACTAGGAAGACGGTTCTGGCCTCGACTGATGTTGACAGCTGTTTCTCTACGGATTTGGACACAGTCACTCGATAGTTCAGGACTGGAATTTCCTACATGTCTACCTGAACCTCCATTAACTACCTGGACTCAATATTAACATCAATTAACATTTGTTATAACATTTGTTATACTGAACTGCCTGCCACCTAACACACAGTATAAATGCAGATCGATTCCTGCTTTCTGTTCACCCAAATGAGTATGGGTTCCCTGTTGAGTCCAGTTCTTCTCAAGGTTTCTTCCTACTGCCATCTCAGGGAGTTTTTCTTGCCACTGTCACCCTCGGCTTGCTCATGAGGGACTATCTCACTATCTGACCATTTTTTATTCATACACATTCACATTTCATTTGACAATTATTAAAAGTGCTATACAAATAAAATTTAATTGAATTGAATATGTGCAAGGTGACAGGGTTAGGCCAATTGGAAGAACCGGATACTGGTAAGTTTCGCCCCCGAAAGCGAACCTCAGGAACTCCCCGTGTTGTGGCAATATTCTATATGAAAATATGCGTCCTTCAGTTCGATTGTCACAAACCAATCCCCTGGTTGGATTTGAGAAACAATCATTTTGGCTCTCAACATTTTGATGTTCAGCCCACGAAGATATAAAATTGGCCGCAACACCCCATCTTTCCTGGAAACCAGGAAATACTGACTTAAGTAGCCTGGGTCTCTGTCTGGCAGGGGAACATGTTCTATGGACCCTTTTTCCAGCAAAGTCTGTAATTGCAGAGTCAGCAGATGCGCTCATTCCGGTTTCATGGAAGTGGAGACCACGCCATTGAAACGTGCTTTGTACCTACGGAGACATACCTGGCAGCTTCTCTGAAAGGGGCACAAGTTTTGACACTGAGGCTAGATGGGCGGGGGGTGTTAGGTGTTTGCGAAGTGCGGCAAGTTCCTCCCCAGGCTCTACGAGGGGGTACTCGGCTCACCACCCTCTCCTTCTGTGCCTTACGCCACGTGGGGACCAGACCTGGTCGGGACTGGATGGCCGACAGCCCCGACTCCTGAGCACGGCAGTTCTACTGCTGGTAGAACTTTGCCTCCCGAAACCTAGTGGCAGCGGTGTTTATGGCATCGCCAAAGCGGCCAGAAGGTGAGATGGGGGCATCAAGGAGGTAAACGCGATCCCTGTCCTTGATGCCTGTGAGGTTAAGTGATAGATGTCTCTCTATGGCGACCATGGCAGCCATAGAACGGCCGATAACATGGGCCATCTGCTTGGTGGCATAGAGAAATAAACCTGTGGCTCGGCATATCTCCACAAACGCCGCGGTAGGTTGGAACGGGTGGATAAAAGTGTCAGGTGTCAAGTGTTGTGTGATGAAAGAGTATCAGCAAGAATTAAAGGAAATTATCAGATTGAAGTGATTTGGACATGTGCAGAGGAGAGATTGTGAATACATCAGTAGAAGGTTGAAACTGCCAGGCAGGTGGTCTAGAGAAAGACCAAAGAGGAGATTTATGGATGTAGTGAAAGAGGACATGAAGTTAGTTGGTGTGAGAGAAGAGGATGCAGAGGACAGTTTTAGATGGAGGCAGATTATTTGCTGTGGTGACCCCTGAAAGGGAACAGCCAAAAGTCAAAGAAAAATGAATGTTTAGATGCTGTCTTCCGACACTCTCACTGATCACTAATGGTTTTCCTCTGGTTCTCCCTTTTAGTTGTGCTCCTGCTCCTGTTGGAGTCCTTGCTTGCACTTTGCACTAAATATACTGTACATTCACCCTATATGTTATGTGAGCGTGACTATACCTAACGATTATCTCTCCTTCTCTTCTCATATGTTATATTAAACTTTCTGCTGCCTGCATGCAGATCTATCCCAGCTGTCCATTATCATCCAATTGAGAAGGTTTATTGTTGAGTCTGGTTCCTCTCAAGGTTTCTTCGTACTGACCTCTCAGGAAGGTGTTCCTTGCCGCTATCACCCTCAGCTTGCTTATTATGGTCAATCTGATCATTTTGATTCATTTTTCACATTTCCATAATTTTCTTTTCATGCTGTAAAGCTGCTTTGTGACAATGAGCATTTTTAAAAGTGCCATACAAATGAAATTCAATTGAATTGAATTGAATCAAATCAAATTTAATGTTTGGATGCTGTCCCCATTCTTATTAATCATTCAGGTTTGTTGACAGTGGAGTGATTGGTTGCTGTCTCTTTGTCATGCTAGACCCCATTTGCCCTCTGACTCATCCTGGTGCCCAATTCTGGTTGGAGATCTTGTTGCATGGAAGCCCATGTGGTCTGCATTGGATGCATGTGGTGACTGGGGATGGTTCCACTTGACCATGAAGATAGTCTTGGACATGGTTGATAAATACTCTGGTGACTGCAGTCACACAATAGTTCAGACCTGAAACTTCTACAAAGACTTTTGTACCTGAGCCTCTAATAATGAAAGTGGATTTCATCTTAACTTAAACATCTACCCTGTTACATTGAACGTCCAGCCTCCTAACCTAACCCTGAGCTGAAAACTGAATGTAAACTACACTTGACTTCTCAAAGTCTTTCTAACATTTCCTAACACTCATCTCCTCAAAGTTTCTAACAATTCCATCCACTTAGGCCAGAAAGAGAAACTGCACTCAGAGATCAGTTTCCTTTTATCTGAAATCCGTAGGTGTAACTTTCTCTTTCTGTTTGTGTTTCTATACAGAGGGAATGGACAGAGACAGACAGAGAGAGAAAGAGCTTCTCCAAATTATGTTCATTAACTAAAGTATTATTAATATAAAATTATGTTGTCTAATTTCAAACATCTCTCTCTCTCTCTCTCTCTCTCTCTCTCTCTCTCTCTCTCTATCTATCTGTTTGTTTATATAAAGTTTAGCCTGATCTATAGTTTATGCTCATTGTACAGTAGATCATTTAACTCCTTTCTCTTGGATTTTCTTATTTCGGATTACCCCTGCCAGTTTTGTTAGTGTGTTCTTTGAACTGTGTTTTAATAAATATCTTAACTGCACTTGCCTTCTCCAGGCATGAGTTTCTAACATTTTTATCCACATAGGACAAAAAGAGAAACTACGCTCAGAGACCTTTTATCTGAAATCCTTAGGTGTAACTTTCTGATTCTGTTTGTGTTTCTAGACAGTGGAAACGGACAGAGAAAGAGAGATGCTCCATCAAATTGTGGACTGTTGTATTCAGTGACATGGTTGAAACAGAAACAGTTTTACAGTACAGTATATGGCCTCAACTCATGGCCAGTGCTGCACAATTTTAAACATTGTTGTTTATTTATTTGTTTGTTTGTTTTGTTTGTTTGTTTTGATTATTTTATTTTATTATTATTGTTTTTATTTTTATTTGATCATAAATATTTTACTGCATAATTCCCAAGCTAAGAATTTATTACATAGTACATGTAACTTATGCTTGTGATAGTAAGTAATAATAAACCATTAATATTTAAAATTTAGGATTTCATTACATTTTTATAACATTCTGACTTTTTCCCCCATTGAATATAAGATTAATTTTCACATGCATGTCATGGTGTACTGTGCAATTGAGGTTTATCATCTATTTTGTATTTATTTTATTTGTAAAATAACTTGAATGAGCATTCGTTAACATTGTATGTTAAAAATTATTTTAAACACTATAAAACAGGCTCAACAAAACAAACAACCCATATACCAATATATGTTTAGCGTCTGCAGACAGTGATCAAATACAGTAGTTAATGCATTATATAGACTAACAGCCAAACTCCTTCAGAAACTACGATATTATGAGCGCGACCCTTACAAAAGATGCATGAATTATTTAAAAATAGCATGTTAAAATATAAAAGAATTTCTAAATAGTTTGATACTTACAGTGACTTGTGTTCTACACAGTAAATGGATGTTTTTCTTTTTACCTGTAGCAGTGGTGGTTTTAATGAAGATAAAGAAAACATGCAAAACACGGGATTCAACACCAACGGAAGGGTGTGTCTAAAAAAATGTGGTACTATATTTGAATTGAGGGGATAATGGAGAGAGAGAGAGAGAGAGATGCTCCATAATTTTATGGATTATTCAATTCAGTGACACATTTGAATCAGAAATGGTATCACATTTTACATGATCTCACATCATGGCCAGTGCTGCACAATTTGAAATATTTCTGTTTATTTAATTGTATTTATTTTATTTTATCATAAATTGTATATTTATTTTCTACTGCAAATCCCCAAATTAAGAATTTAATTGTGCATGTACAGGAGCTTGTGCTTGTGATACTACTGTAAGTACTTATAAACCATTAAAGTTTAAGATTTTCATAAAATTTTGATTCATTTTAATTGATTTAGATTTTTTTTCTCCCATTGAACACAAAAGTCTTTGTTAATGCTTTGTTAATGTAATGTTTTGTGCATAACATCATAAAAGAATGATGCTATATATATATATATATAGGAAATTCCAGCAGAGAATCCAATAGAGGCAGAAGAAGGTGCAGGAGCTTAAACAACCTGTGATCATTATTTAAAAGAACCTGCATAGAGCACCCAAAATTCCAGTACTATACTGTACAGGCTTCACTACGAAACAGTTCATCATCACACAATAACAGTAAAAATGTAAGGGAATACTATCTATACCAAGGTGTGAAGCATTATTTGAAAGTTTATACACAAGATCACATCCACTTTCTCCAGGTAACACTTGGTACATGTTCTACAGATGGTATTATTTCTCACAAGTGAGGAGCAGAATAAAGTCCAGTACCAATGACTGACAGCTTGATGTCACACTGAAATCAATATTCCAGCTGTAAATACACTAGGACTATCCACACAGTAATATAATGAAAGTTCTATTATATAATGGCAACATTTATTTTAATTACTTTCATAGTCTATATATTATTATAAATTGTTCATAAATAAGAGTGATTTCCTATTTTAAGAATGTTGATATTTGCTCTTACTCCTACTCCTAAAATTAAGACCACAGTTGTGTTACTCTGAGAATTTTTGGCTACTTAAGAATGATTTCCTACTTTGAAATTCTTAGTAAATACTAGCCCAGGATGATAAAAGAAATCAAATTGCTCCTCAGAGAATGCATCTTCTCCTTCAGATCAGGGAATGAATCTATTTCTGAGAGGTATAAAAGTTGCACTGTACATGAGAACGATCAAGTTCCATCTTATAAATTACGACTCTTAACACGTGTGGAAAGTTATACAGTACATCCCTAACTACAAAAGCAACAGCCCCATGAGGAACTGAATTGTTCCTTCGAGGTTAATAAATCCCCTACAAATATGCTGCCTGTACCTGCTTTCACCACTGACACACCAACTCTAAAAGCAAGCAGCACCCACACACCTTAGTCAGGCAGGGACGGTGGCTTGTTGCAGGGAAAAGCTGAAGATTTTTGTAAAGACCCAAATAAGCTGATCTGCACATGCAAATTAGTTAAAGTCTTCATTGAAATCTTCAGCCTTTCTCAACAACAAGCCATCGTCCCTCCCTGCTTAAAGTCAGCCAACATTGTCCCTATACCCCAAAAAGACAGTTTAAATGACAACTCATGTCAGTGATGTCAGTATGCTTTAAGAGTCTGGTCTCTCAGTGTATCAAGCCCACCTGCCTCCCATTTTTGATAAATATGCCTAAATCATAGCAGAGCATGCTGTTATTGGATTTGTTTGTTTCTTTGTTTGTTTTCTCCCCTCCATAGAAATCACAGTCTTCACAACCAGCTTTTGACACTTGTGTGTGTATACAGTACATTTATTGTTCTCATGCTCTCAGTGTGTTACAGTACAAGCACATCATGTAATACAGTTATATCACACATCATATCATATAATGTGATTATCATGAGCTCAACACATTTTTTTTCATCTTCTACATTATGTTACAGACACAAATTCCAAATAAAATAATAAAATTTACATTTACATTTAGGCTGTTGGCAGACACTCTCATCTAGAGTCTTTGGAGAAATCCATATACTGTTTACTAGATTACTAACTATAATCACCATCAGTCAAACACTGGTGTTGGTTTGTTTTGTTTTGTTTTGTTTTTTTGTTTTTTTTTGGATCCAATACCTGGAACTCAAAACCTGTAGCCTTTAAAAAAAAAAATCGAAAATGCATTATATTAATATTATATATTTTGTTTTGTTTTGTTTTTGTTTTGTTTTGTTTTGTTTTTGTTTTGTTTTTGTTTTGTTTTGTTTTGTTTTGGTTTGTTTTGGTTTTGGTTTTGGTTTTGTTTTTTGTTTTGTTTTTGTTTTGTTTTGTTTTGTTTTGTTTTGTTTTGTTTTGGTTTGGTTTTTTGTTTTGTTTTGTTTTGTTTTTGTTTTGTTTTGTTTTGTTTGTTTTTTTGTTTGTTTGTGGGAACTGTAATATACTGTAAAGGCATTTGGGAACTGTAATATACTGCAAAATCATTATGCGATTTTGATGGATAATTTGTGTGTGTTTGGGTGGGATACTCGTTGTTTCTCAATTTGTGTAAGTAGATACCTACTGTTACTGTATACTGAAAAAAAACATCTCTTTCACTTTCATTTCAATGCTTTTGTAATTTCTTTCTTTCTTTCTTTACACAGAATTGTTAGCTAATTTATAAAACATGCATTTCTACATACAATTCAATTAGAAGGTATGAAATATTTGAACAGCACGCTTTTCTTTTTAAAAACACACAACAGATTTCACAAAAATCTTTACCTTTTAGGCAAAGTCTAAACCCAGTGTTTAACGTTTACAGTTTCAATGAGAAATTGCCGAATAATAAGGAAAAATGCATCACAGTTATTTTGCATCACACAACCTCACAGCTCCTCCATAAACCCCAAACCCAGCGTACAGCGGCTGAGTGAATGTGGTGCGAACCCTGTGGATGAGGCTCATCGTATCGGCGACGCTGTAGAAGGACAGATTCCCTGCACTGTGATCCACGTACACTCCTATTCTGGGCGATGATGAAACTTTGAGATCAGTTTTACGGTCATCGTGATAGAAGTAGACAGATGAAGATGAACAGCACAGACTCCAAGACTGCTTGTTGCATCCAAACTCGCACTCTTTACCCCGTCCTTTTCTCCTGATCACTTTATATGCGACTGAGATGGACACGACAGTCTGACAGCTCCACTCTACCTCCCAGTAACAGCGCCCACTCACACCCTCCTTACACAACACCTGATAATAGGAGTCGAATCTCTCTGGATGATCATAGTACATATGCAGTATACAGCTGCTTGACGCCATTCTGTTCTCCTTCGACAGAATGAGTAATTTATGCGCTGTGTTGGGATCCAGAGACAGATAATAGTAGTCTGAAATAAAAGGCACACAAGTTTCAGTTTTGTATTTGTGTGTGTGTGTGTGTGTGTGTGTGTGTGTGTGTGTGTGGGTG
>QMIH01000674.1:180757-225790 GCA_003987875.1 Clarias batrachus | reverse complement strand
AGAGTGGCACATACTTGTGAAGTGGAAGTAAAATGATAAGGGTTGGGCAAATTCTTGCTTATTTTCCCAATTGAGTTATTTTACTGAGCATCGCATTCATGACTCCTGTTTGTAGTTCCTGCAACAACAACAACAACAAAAAGGCAAGCATCTCATAGCATCATAGCATCTAAACAGATGATATGATAAATACATGTATTAATTAAAATACATTTTTATCAGAATCACATAGTCATAGTGAATGACTACCAGTAGTCATAACACCTCTGCGTTTACATTGTAAAGGAAAATAAACACCACTAGAGGGCAGTAAGGTCGTGTAAGAATCTCAAATGTCAATGCATAGATAGATAGATAGATGGATGGATGGATGGATGGATGGATGGATGGATGGATGGATGGATGGATGGATGGATGGATAGATAGATAGATAGATAGATAGATAGATAGATAGATAGATAGATAGATAGATAGATAGATAGATAACCCTGAAGAAAATTCCAGAAATTCCGAGTGTTGTGGTCCATATGGAATATATAATAAAAGGAACCGGAATCATTTAATGGGAAAGAACTGGTTCGGTGGTGTACTGTAAGTGTTGGACTGCTGACCAGGATGTCCCAGGTTCGAGCCCCGATGCTGCCGGGATGCAACTGTTGGACGCTTAAGCAAGGTTCACCCCCCAAGTGCCACAGAATATCACAGATGTGTCAGGTGGCACATAGATGGAACTATGAAATTGTTTGATGTTGCACATATAAAGGCCTAAATAGGGCTTTTATACTCTATGTAGGGCGTGTAGGCCCAAATTACTTTCTGTTAGTAATAAAGAGTGATTCATTCTTCATTCTGACAATAGCTTTCGGGAAAACTATTCATTTGTTCCCTATACATTTGTAACCTAGTGCCTTTTCTACTACAAAGAGGATACACTCTAATGCAGCAATATGTAAAATATGAATAAAAATGTCTTCATTACTTCATTGGTCTTAAGTAATATTTAAATTTTACTTAGGAAATATTTATGTCCAAGCAGTGGTTGTGATGACAGTTGAAGAAAGAAGTAAGGTGCTCTGAAGGGTGATTAGCACTGCGGCCTCCCAACTCCAGGGTTGAGGGTTCGAGTCCCACCTCGGATCCGTGTGTATCCATGTGCATGTTCTTCCTGTGCTTGATGTGTTTCTTCCGGGTACTCCAGTTTCCTCCCACAGTTCAAAGACATGCAGATTGGGTTTAATTAGACAGGAAATTGACCAGCCCTAACCTTCTCACAGTAGCTACATGTTCAATATCTCGCTACAACAATATGACTAGAGTAATATTAGATTACCCACCAAGTGAACCTTTTTCCCTGATGTCGATGTGTTGGAAGCTGACTAATTTGAGGGGGGGAAAATGCTATTTGAGTTACAAGGACCAAATTGTGATGGGTGGAGGACTGAGGGTTAGAGCAACCCCAAAACTGCAGGTCTTGTGGGATGTTCCCAGTCTGCTGTCTAAGGAAGAAAAAACGCTGAACTGGCAACAGGATCATGGGTGGCCAAGGCTCACTGATGTACATGGGAAGCAAAGGCTGGCCCGTGTAGTCCGAGCCAGTGGAAGAGCTAGTATAGGTCAAACTGATGAAAAGGTTCATTTTTGTTGTGATAGTAAGGTGTCAAGACAAACAGTGGATAACTGTTACCCTGTTATAGTGGCAAAAGGCAGAACTTATATTAGCCTGGCGGTCATAATGCTATGGCTGGTCGATATAGTTTTTTATATATAAGTAATAATATTTATAAAGCATGTCATTACTTAATTGGTAGAATGAATTATACTACAGTATATAATATAGGAAATATTATATACTGTAGTATAATGTTTAACTATATATTAAATTACATAGTAATAATTAGGAATTAACTATACAGTATATATCTTTTTTATTCACTTGGACATTAATTTATGCAATGTTTTTACATTACTCCTAAAGCATAAAAATAAAGGATTTTTGTTTGTACAAACAAATGATAAATTTTATATAATATTATATAAAGGGAACATACAGTAATCAGTATTTTTTATTTAGTTTATTTTAGTTATATATTTAGATGAACTTTGAATTACTTGGTTTTTTCGTGTATTCATTTTAGCCCTAGTCATTTCTGCTTGTTCCTCCTACTTTCGTGTACGTGTGTGTGCGCGTGTGTGTCCGGGTGTGCTTGTGTATATAAGGCAGAGTGTGTGGCAGCAGCAGATGTTCCTGTCTCACTCCATTACCCCATTGCAGGTACACAGTGAGAAGACACAAGAGCAAAAATGGTGAGTAAAGAAATAAAGAAAACTGTTCATGTTTTATAATATATGTATACAAATATATGTATTAAATATTCTTATGTAATAAACAGTCGTGGGTTTTTTCCACTGATAGAGAACGCGTGACGCGGTATTTTCACCTAACACTATGACGGTTTTAATTTTAATTCAGCTTAAATTCCAACGATAGTTCCGCGATAATTCTTTATGTTCTCAACGCTCGCGCCAAGAATATATATATACATTTTATCATGTTACGTACTTCAAAAAGCGGAGTGCGCATGCGCAAAAAGGGGGGCGCGCGCATGAGTTTCGCGCTTTTTTTTTTTTTTTTTGAATAATGATTGTTGAGTTTTCTGCAAATTCGGCGTCCATGTGTGAAGAATCAGTCAGTCAGGTTCTACGTTCTAAGTATTTTTTTTTATTTATTTATGTCGTTAACAAAACATTTAGAAACTATACCATGAACATTCACGTGCTTGAGCGCTATTCAGACTTCCTGGACAAAAAAAAAAAAAAACCCGCAGCAATACCGTAGTGTCTATAATACATGCGCCATAGTGAATTCCTACCACAGACAAAAAAGTATAGGCACATATTACTATTATGCAAAATAAAATTTACATTATATCTTAACAAGTGTACAAAAAAAACCATCAGATGAGGACACAACTCAACCCGATTAATAATATTTGCCTGTCAGACGTGTTATGTAACACGTGGGGGAGGGTGACTGCGTGTTTTGTACAAACTGTGAGGGGGTTTGTTTTTCCCTTGACAGATTATTATTGACTAACGTGTTTCACTGAGGTTATTGTACCAGTAGTGTTTCATAGTAAATGCTGTAAATCAGATATTTTGCTGTTGAGGCATTTTTGTGACAGGTTGTTTTTCAATAGGGTTCACTGACAGGGCATTTTTATGCTAGTGCTAGTCCAAGTAGTTTGAAGTGGAAAGCATGGTCTGAACTTTTTCCCTCCATTTTGACTGATCGTTCATTTGACCTGAACATTCAAACTCCTCAGTCATAAGCAGTTTAAGCAGATTAGCCCTTGCCTTACCGTCAATATCAAGCCCACTCACGCTGCAGTAAATTCCATATCCTTTGTTCATATTGAACAGTAGTTTGTGACCAGTGCAATGGTAATGAATTGTATTGGACCAGTCACAAAAAGAAATAAATACTGGGAATGAGTGGTTAGTTTTCAGTCATTATTAGTGATTAGGTTCTTTTCAGCGTGGGCGGTTTCCATTAACAATCATTGATCTTACATCAATGAGAGGTTTTTGTTTTGTTAGAGTTTATGATGCTCAATGATTGGATAGTTTTTAAACTATAATCACTGATTAGTCATTTTTCAGTGGTTGTTTGCTGATTCACTGAGTGGCTGTTTTTTTTTGCCAGTCAGTGATTGGTTTTCATTGTTTATCAAGTTCGTCTTCACCGGTGAGCTTTATTAGTGCTGTGGTTATTTTTCAGTGACCATCGATTGGATGTTTTTCAGAATGGGCGACTGACTGGACAATTTTTTAATGTCGGTGAATGATTAAGCTTTTGATAACCACATATTCGATAGTTTTCAGTTGGTGTCCTTGATTTTCTTTATAAACTTTTATCCATTCGTTCCAAAGTAACAAATCCAGCTCAGTAGGTCAGCGAGCGACACCCAGATTGCTTCCTGTTTGACACACCATGTTAAAGCGATTTTGCAAAGCAGTGAGTCAAAATAGTTCAAAATTGCTCCCTTTGGACTTACAGTACAAACACAAGCAGTATCAGAGAACTTAGTGTTACTAGAGTCAGGAGTGATCTAGTCTTTAAGAGCTATTTATCCTCATTAGGGTCTGAGCTGTGTGTGATTAGCGGGTGTGTTTGTTAGCTTTACAGCGTCCTGTTTAACCGGTTGCTTTCCCATTCATTTTTCCAGCATAATGACAAGTTGTCTTTGTGTGTGTGTGAAAAGAAAAATCAAATGCATCCTGCTTTAGAAGGCTGACCTGTAAAAGCTCTAACAGACACATACATACTTACAATTATCTCCCAAGTAGCATTTTTTTATCCTTAATCTTGACAAGTGACACACAAAGACTTGCGTGGATACACGAAGTATACGAGACAAACATTTCTCACAATTTTCTTAAACCAGATGTATTTCTTTCCTACTTTTTCCCCACACGCCAACACGTAGTGAAGGTTGTCATTTGGAAGCCGTTGGGGTCAACATGCTTAATGTCGCCAGCAGCTGTTTCTCTACTTTTCCAGTTAAACGGAAGGCACAGCAAATAATCACTGATAAGCATACACACGCTCACACCCATCCACACACTATATATTCAACTGCTTAATTCTGGGTAGGGTCTCATGATGATTATTTGTTGGTTGATTTCATTCATTAACGGTAACATTTTGGAGATTATTTAGTTAAATTGACAAACATTAAATGCTCTAAAGTTGACCAAATTCCTTAAAAAAATATTCCACAACATTTGCAGAGTATTGATAGTGAGCGTTTTGCTATTTTGCATTTATGGTTTGCGCAATGCCGCCACCTGCTGGACCGGAGTGTGGAGCAGACTGCAATTCACTGATCATTAGATACTTTTTAGTTTTCAATACTTTAAAACTTGTAATAAATGACAAATCAAGAATATTTAATCAAAATATTGATCAAAATTGTGATACTGAACTGTATCAAAAATCACAGTGCGAAGAAAAAAATTAGGAACGAGTCGAATTGAGAGCTTTACATGCGCTTTACAGCACTAGTTTCCGCAAATAATTATGTACCAAAGACAACAAAGGGATAAGGTGTGGTCGTTTCAGAAAGACTTTTAAGTTATAGTTGCTAAACATCATAAGTAATAAAAATGCAGTGCAACAAAGCTTGTCATTGCTGATGAGAAGATGGCTGACCTTACCGCCCTTGAATCTTTTTTTATGCAAATAGTATGCAAGTGGTATGCAAAGAGGATGTTTCCTAGTAAGCCCGCAGCAATAACTTGGTCTTCACACGACGTTTGCACACGACTATTTCGTCATTTATCACTGCGCACTGCTGAATTTCCACACAGCAAGCTACACTGTGCACATTTTAAAGCACCTGCTGTAGTAGAATTATAGAAATACATATCAATGATTATTTCTCCGTATAATTAGTGTGTTAAATTTCTATAATTTGTGTTAAAATTGTTCTCCATGTACAAGTAGAAAGGACCTGTGTGTATAATGTCAATAAGAAGTTAATCACTGACTAAATCTGGTGTTTACAGTGTCAATAAGTCGGCCCATATTGTGAAATATGAATAGCATGATGTTCTGTAACACAGGTAACCAGCAGATAGTCTTTGGACATTGGATCTGACATTTATGACCTTAAAAAAAAAAAAAGAGGCATTACTTGTGGAAGCCAACACAACCATCTTCTTTGCAAGCTGTAAACTGAGGACTTTACCTGGCGAAATTGGTTCAGTCCCAGGACCAGTGGATCTCAAAATGCAAATGAGTGACATCAAATGGTTGGGTAAAGAGCACCCTGTTGAATAATGGTGTGGGAAATGAAACGACCATTTTGTGAATAATTTACCTGAACGCAAGCTACAGTAGCTATAGTCATTTCTTTGCTAATGGATTTGACTTTGAGTGTTAAATATATTCCTAAAGGCGGGAGCATAAACATGGGCTGGATCAGGAAAGGTACTGTATTGTTAAAACCGTCCAACGGCACATCTTACTTAAGAACGTTTGGAGTTAATGGTCAAGCTATCAAACTGGAATCAGGATCACGCAAGGGTTCTTTGATAATAGTCGTAGCTTTGTGAACTGGTTGTTTTATTCTACCTACCCAGCATGACCTTTGTAATAAAGCCGTTGCATTGACGTCCAGCATCAGGACAATGTTGTGTTTGAAGTTGAGATCACTAGAATGAATGATCCACCCACAAGGTTATAATAATATATATATATATTTATATTAATAATGCAAACAAAGAACAATGAAATTTTAACCTTTGTTCTGAGCATTTAAGCTGATTAACATCCATTTACACAACGTCTGTCTGCATCCAGGGTTTAGAATTCCGATGGGAGATTGTGACCGACAGAGCGCCTTCCCGCACACAGCATGTGTCATGGACATCTTAGTGTTGTAATGTTACCTCTTTTTAAAAAAAAAAATTTATGAATATTATCGTGAGGTGCATCTCAGCTTGCAAATTGCTCTACTGTAACATGAAGCGTTCAAGCTGCATCATGTCCACTTTCACAGGACAGATTTCAGACGATAAGCAGGGTTTTTTTTTTTTTTTTACCAGTTTAACTGCTTTCTGTTTTGGTGTTTTGGTAAAATGCTGTTTTTATGGCTCTCGTTGTTAGCTATGCATGTGTACTCACACCAACAGCGTGTTTCGTAGGGTCCGGTGGTAAGCACTCATCACTTTCACTACAGGGTGAGACTGAATCCCATTCAGGTCACCAGTTTGGTGTTAATGTAGTTTTGTTGCAACATCGCATTAGGGGCTGTTGGTCCAATCATTGTCATGTTGCCAACGTTGTTTCTTCAAAACCCCAAAGTTTGTTCCTGCATCTGTAACGTTGATAAATGAACCTTACCTCAACATTTTATCAACCATAAATTCCTCCGGGGTATTCGGTGTTATTACCTGGGAAGGTTTCATGCTAACGAATATCTTAGCCGACGTGGAGGTGGAGAAGGTGTCGCATATGAGAAAGTGGATGGTTATAGCATGCCATAAATAGCTTCCTGACCAAACTAGGCCGTTCCCATGTCCACGACTACAACCCTTCCACAGTAACATACAGCTGCAGGGGGCAGGAGGGTAAAAATAGAGGATGACCCGGATGAGATGAGAAGCTGACTCAGAGATGAATGCAGGCGCTGTTTTGGGAAAGTCGCTAAAGTGGGACGGTTCTCTGGAGCACCGTCCCAGATTCCCAAATCATTACTGGACATTTTGGATTCTTTCTTAATCATATGACGTTCTGTCTGACACATACGGTTTTAAATCCATACGTGTATAAGTGCACAGATATATAGTATATGTAAAGGATATATAGTAGGTCACATTCGGAGTCTTTATAGTAATAGCAATGGATTTACAGACTTAAACATTATATGTCATCATAAAAACTAATAACACATCAGTTATTGTGTTATATTCATTAGAAACTTAATCCTAATAAGAATTTAAAGAATGAACATTAAACGTTTAGTGGAGTTCAACCGGTTGCTCTTTGCACTCCAAGCTTATTTGCAGCTCGCTCCCTTTTTTTCACAAGGGTATGCTGAAGATTCCATGTAAGGGCGTGGGCTCATAACTATTCACCTCTCACCCAAACCTGCTGAGACTCACGTCGACGTTTTTTTTTTGCCCTCACGGGCGAGTCAGAGGAACCGAACTGGAACTGTACGAGTAAACGTGATAGCAAACCTTCAAAGAGCAATGACCTTTCAGCAGTCTCTATTTTCAAAACAATTCACGGCTCGAAGCTGGTGTGGAATTCAGGCGTGTGGAAATGGACGGTGGTTTCACAACCCGGGTGGAAAGTGTGAATGCGTGTGTGTGTGTGTGTGTGTTTGCTCCACATTCTCTCCTTAACCTAAACCGTCACTTGCAAATGTCAGTCATGTTGTGAAACTCTTAAAGAGACTTGACTGCCACCTGGTGGTAACAGAAATAGATAGATCGATAGATAGATAGATAGATAGATAGATAGATGATTAATAGCAAATGCCAGTGAGAAAGTGCTATGTGTTTGCGATTGTGGCAAGCCTGCAGTGCAGATTTGCATAAAGAAACCATGCTGTTGTAGTTAGATGTATATGGATAATGGCGTCAATATGCTGAATGTATCAGGAGACGACAAAATTAGGTATTAGTGTCCAAAAATCTTTAAAACTTTCAAGAAACTGAATGTAATAGATTTTGAATAAACATCAGAAAGTCCTTAAAATTGCGTCACAATTACAGATACAGAGGCAATGTCTCTTTCAAAAGAAAAAGTTCTGTGTACCACTCCAAGATCATTGCATCTAATTGATACCATGCTAATCGCACATATTGCCTTTCGTTTGTCCCGTAGCGTGAGTGTATCTCCGTCCACGTTGGCCAGGCTGGTGTCCAGATGGGAAACACCTGCTGGGAGCTGTACTGTCTAGAGCATGGCATCCAGCCTGATGGTCAGATGCCAAGCCAGAAGCCTGTTGGTGGCCATGATGACTCCTTCACCACCTTCTTCAGTGAGACTGGAGCTGGCAAATATGTTCCTCGTGCCATCTTTGTGGACCTGGAGCCAACTGTTATTGGTAAGTTAGGTCATCTGTTGGACCAGACCTAATTTTCTTACTAAATTTGTGATCATAAGTCAGTAAAGTACACCCCTCTATGTAGCTGTGAGATGGGGCTATTAAGACAGATATTTATTTGCCATACAATCTAAAAAAATGTTAACTTGTCCATCAATATCCTATATGTTCAAGTCATATTTACACCCAGTGTACAGGGAACTAAATTCGCTTTATGGGAACTTCTTGTTTCAGACGAGGTCCGTACTGGAACCTATCGCCAGCTCTTCCACCCAGAGCAGCTGATCTCTGGCAAAGAGGATGCAGCTAATAACTACGCTCGTGGTCACTACACCATCGGCAAGGAGATCATCGACTCTGTCCTTGATCGCATCCGCAAACTGGTAAGATGGTGAAGAATGTAGATAACGCTAAACTTTTTTCTTTATTAATAGTCACGTTGGCATTTTGAAGGGACTTCCATACACAAGAAACTCTAAAGATAGTAAGTCAAGGCGACTGGACGGTTTTCGCTCTTCCAAGTAGCTTTGGCTGAGATCACCAATTCCTGCTTAACTTTTTTGAAAATTTTAAAAAGTAGCATGATTTCCTCAGTAGTCCATCTTGACTAATCCAAGGAACCATACAAATTAGGTCAATAGACAAAATTATTCAGTGATTTCTCGTTGGAGTATTTCAGAAAATAGACATGTCCCTATTTTTCTGTACAGGCTGACCAGTGCACAGGTCTTCAGGGCTTCCTGGTCTTCCACAGCTTCGGAGGAGGCACTGGCTCTGGTTTCACCTCCCTCCTGATGGAGCGTCTCTCTGTAGACTTTGGCAAAAAGTCCAAGCTGGAGTTTGCCATCTACCCAGCGCCCCAGGTGTCCACAGCCGTGGTGGAGCCATACAACTCCATCCTGACCACCCACACCACACTTGAGCACTCTGACTGTGCCTTCATGGTCGACAACGAGGCAATCTACGATATTTGCCGCAGGAATCTGGATATCGAGCGCCCATCATACACCAATCTCAACCGGCTCATAAGTCAAATTGTGTCCTCCATCACCGCTTCTCTGCGCTTCGATGGTGCCTTAAACGTCGACTTGACAGAGTTCCAGACCAACCTGGTCCCATATCCCAGAATCCACTTTCCTCTTGCTACCTATGCACCTGTCATTTCTGCTGAGAAAGCTTATCATGAGCAGCTGTCAGTGGCTGAGATCACCAATTCCTGCTTTGAGCCAAGCAATCAAATGGTAAAGTGTGACCCAAGGCATGGTAAATACATGGCCTGTTGCCTTTTGTATCGTGGCGATGTAGTGCCCAAGGATGTCAATGTGGCTATCGCGGCAATTAAGACCAAGAGAAGCATCCAGTTCGTAGACTGGTGTCCCACTGGATTCAAGGTCGGAATCAACTACCAGCCACCCACTGTGGTGCCGGGAGGTGATTTGGCCAAGGTCCAAAGGGCCGTGTGCATGCTGAGCAACACGACCGCCATTGCAGAGGCTTGGGCTCGTCTGGACCACAAGTTTGACTTGATGTACGCCAAGCGGGCCTTCGTGCACTGGTATGTCGGTGAAGGCATGGAAGAGGGTGAGTTCTCTGAGGCCAGAGAAGACATGGCTGCCCTGGAGAAGGACTATGAAGAGGTTGGGATCGACTCTTTTGAGGAAGAGGAAGAAGGAGAAGAATACTGAGATGGAAGCGACTGATGGAAGGTCACCAACATCCTGCCATCATTACCAAAGAAAGCACAAATCCGAAATATTTTGTGTATATTTGTCATATAATAGAAACATACAGCTATTACATGTTGTTTGTCATTTGGTCTTTTTTTTTTTTAAACCAGACGTGTCAAAATTAGTATGAAGTTAAAATAAAGTTGAAATCTGATTATTTTATTGTTTGATGGATTTTTATTTAATATACACTTATGCGTATAGCATAATACCTAGGACATTTTCATTCCTAATTCTAGGTAGATATTGTAATAGGCACTGAACAGGCGCAACATTTATTCTTAACATAATGTACACAAATTGCACTTAAGTATTGATTTATTCACCCTTAACATTTTGCTAACAAGATCATTACAATTTGCTACTGTAGATCAGAAGTCCATTTAATAAAATTTGATTGTGTCAGATAAGATATATTAAGACTTTAGTGTTGTGCAGCAAAGCGTGTGTACATGCCAATAATTACACTTTTTGAAAAAGAAAATGTTGCAGTGAAATTTTCTTTGGCTACATGATTTAAAGATTTGTAGCACATAGTAGTAGGTATCATGTTTCACCCGAACACCGAGTAGCTAAAAAGCTTTGACAGGACAACTGCGTTCTCAGCATTCCTCTTCTTTTCAAAGCACCTTCTGTGATTCGCGATGGATCTCCTCAATGGTGTCAAAATGCCAACACTTGAGCTGGTTCTTTTTATTTTTGGGAAGTGAGCGAAGTCCGCAGGAGCGAAATCTGGTGAGTGTGGAAGTGAGATCATTTTGTTTCCGATGAGAAACTCGCTTGTGAGGAGAACTTTATGACAGGGTGTACTGTCGTTGTGTAGCATCTTACTGATCTCTCATCATCTTTCAGTGATGTTCTTCCACTATTGAAGCTCACATGCCTTTCAAAACACCTCACACGATTCGTTGCAGCGTCGCCGTAAACTTGCTGAATCATGTTAAATGTCTCTGCGGCAGATTTGCCCAATTTCATGCAGAATTTCATGTGCACTCTTTGTTCTAACTTGCTGCCCATGATAAAATAGCATATGTGGTAATGCACGTGGTCAGAATAGCACCGGTCACATCTCCCGATGTACACAGGAAGATGTCTTTTGGCACACTCACTGACTTACGAAGGTCGGTGAGTGTTAGTACAGCCTTATGCTGCCATTTGTTGGCTTATTACAAAACTAATCTTGAATTTATTTGATAAAACCTGGTATATACAGTACATATATGTGACATATATGTAAGGCCATCACGACCGTTAATTTTTGTGCTTATATTCATTCATGTTAAAGTGTGTATACACTGGCGGTAAGTACATTTCTCAAAAAATTTACACACTTCAACAAGAAAAATACAGTATATACACAAAAAATTTCGGTCACATGATACCGTCAATGATGGTGCGATGACTGAAGATCTTTAACAGAAAAATAGTACTAATAATATATTTAACATATCTGTTAAAATATATGGTTTACTCTCTTTGTACGTTTACGTAATGACTAATGCACCTTTAACAGCGAGCGAAGCTTTAAACATATATAATAGGTGCGGAACGGGTTAACCGTAATGCGCAGGCGCGCTGAGATTCAGGGCCACGTCACACAGAACCCGGAAGTGCCTCATGTAGTGTACGCGGAAGTCTCGCGCTGCTGTAGCACCACAGCAGAGGAGGTTGCAATCCTGAAACACAAAGGTAAAGACGCGTGTTTGTGTTTCGGTTAAAACAAACCTACGATATATTAGTTATTCAGTTTGATGATGTCAGATACCAGGTTTGTCATTTTTAGGATAAACGTTTTTTTTTTTCTTTTAAAGCTAAATGTCCAGTAATAGCGTATTTTTCTCGGTATATAGTACTTAGTGCCATTTTATAGATTAATGTGTAACATTTCAAAAAGAACGGAAATCATTTTTTAATATTTGATAATTAGTGTTTCGGTAATTTGGTATATTTTATAATGTATTGTGTTTAGCATTGATAATGTCTTACAGCTAACGTTAAAGGGTGCGTTCCAAACCGATTTGGTCTGCGTTTCCATCTCTCTCTCTCTCTCTCTCTTTCTCTCTTTTACTGTCTCGTGCACTTAGTTTAATTAATATTATATTCGGATTAGATTTTTGTTATTATATAATTAATATATAATCATTTTAATGGCTCATAGCTTAAGTAAATATAAAAAATGTATTCAGTTAAAATAATTTGTATGACCTGACAAATATGCCCCCCCCCCAAAAAAAAAATATATATATATTTTTTTTTAATCAAATTTAAATAATTTGTCACATACACAGCCACACACAGTATGATTTATAGTGACGAGCTTATATGACCGTCCGTGACCTAAAATGTAAGAAAGAAAATAGAGTATTCAAATAAAGAAATAAAATATATGAAATAAGAGAAAAATATACAAATATAGAAAACTTTAGCTGTAAAGATTACAAAATAAAAATAAATACATGCCTTAAAAGTTCCTTTTTATTCTGCAAATCATTCAGGAAAGGGATATTTAGTCACCTGACTTGTTAAAAATTGAGGAAGAAGCATGAGTGGTTGTTTGTTTTGGAGTTTGTCACAAATTAAGTTAAAGGCAACACTGGTACAACATCAAAACCAATACAGATAGATAGACAGAGAGATACTTTATTGATCCCGGAGAAAAAAACGGACATGACATTTGTCTTTGATGTGTACAAGTGAATTGCTGTAAATGTATTTAAAACTAAACAAATTGAATTAACAAAATGGTAGAAAGAACAGTCTTACATGAGGGAACTCCATGCAGCAGTGCCTTGCAAAAGTATTCATACCCCTTGAACTTTTCCACGTTTTGTCAAGTTACAACCACAAACATAAATGTATTTTATTGGGATTTTATGTGATAGACCAACACAAAGTGGAAGTTAATTGTCTTCAGAAGTCACCTAATTAGTAAATAGAGGCCACCTGTGTGTAATTTAATATCAATATAAATACAGTTGATCGGTAAAGCTGTGAGGGGTTTTTTTTTTTTTTTTTTTAGAGAACATTGGTGAACAAACAGCATCATGGTCAGGTCAGGGATAAAGCTGTGCAGAAGTTTAAAGCATGAGCAGTGTGGGCAGGATTCCCCCAATATTTTCTTGCTGGTTTTCGTTCCCACTGAGTTAAACCAGTAATTATACTAATGATAATAAACACTCATTATGATTAGGTCATATGTGTATTTTGAGTCACACATTAACTACATATACGCCTGGCCAAAAAAAAAAAAAAGACGCACAGTCCAATTTTTTTTTTATATCAAATTTACTTTAAGTTACTGCATACAGTGTGGGACTGAATTCACGTGTCAGAATGATTCCTTGTGCCACCAGAACCACACTTCACAATTTAAATCCTGGAAAAAACTCTACAGATCATAACACTGTCTCCAGATGCTTGTACAGTGGACACGATGCATGATGGGGGTGCATCGCTTCATGCGCTTCCCTGCTTTCCCTGACACGCCCATCACTCTGGGATAGGGTCTCAACTGGACTCAACTGACCAATTGACTTTATAGCTTTGCTTCAGTGTCCAGACTCCCTAGCAAATGTAAGTTTTTTTTTTCCTGATAAGTTTGAGTAACAAGTGGTTTTCTTATGGCTGTTTCGTCTCAACCCCACACGCTGACACAGTTGGTGAAGTGAATTGCGAATCAAGCGAAGAGATAAATTTACACTTAATGTGGTAGTAATTTGTGATCAGTGTTCTTTTATTTTAATGACGTTAAGAATTACCTATTTTTCTTTCTTATTCTCTCTAGCTTTTGAAACTCGTCCAGTTCTACACTAATTAACAGGTGTCACATAGATTAGCTAGGCAAAGTTAACATTATTAAGCGAACATCAACAACTGACAAGTAAACTAAAGGGCCAAACAAAAACTTTCTGACTTTTCCTCACTCCCTGCCTGACGAAATCTACCTCCTCTACATTGACCAGTGACCCCCAAGCTCAGATAATGCTAGCAAAGCACACCAAACTAAATTAAAACTAATTTTAAATCAGCGTGGCTACATGAGTTCGCCCTGTTTAAGGACTCAAAATCTCCTCAGGATCTGCTTGTTCTGTGTACAGAAGAGTCTTGTATACACTAACTCTGTATGCTTTAACATCAACCTGAGGTACTGCATACCTTGCATATTTATTTAGCTACCTGCTGCAACTTGAAGCTGGTGTCCACACTATTAAATTATTTAGCAGCTCTCTCTCTCGCTTTTTTCTTTTTTAACCTGACTGGAAAATTCTTGTCTAAAGCTCAGCTTTCTGGACACCGCTCGAGTGCAGACAGGTATTTATGGAAAGAAAGGGAAAATTTTTTCATCTTAAACAGAAGGTAGTGAAAATGTTGAGTTAGCAACTTCTAATGCATTACAAAAATGTAAAAAAAAATTATTTTTTTTTAAGATGATTAGCATTATAATTTTTCAAGAAAGGAATAAACTTAACCTTTTTTTAGTTCATATTTGCTTTAAGTATGTACAGTAATTTCTCATGAATTGAAATGTGCGTATGTGTGTGTTTTGTTTGTATTGTGTGTGTGGGGCAGTTTTGCCCGATGAGTGAGCAATGCTAGGTCGAGGATGGGACACGCACTGTGTATCTGCTCTCGCAGTTCCATCACCATCGATGACAAGAGATACTACTTTATCCAGAAACTTGATGAGGGGTAAGGCAAAATTAAGCTAATTGTTTTTTTTCTATTTATTTACCTGTGTGTGTGTTTTAATTATTAACCAAGCAGTGTTTGTTTCTGTCACATGATGGTCTCGAAGGAACACTGAAAGGATAGGTACACAGATATACAGGTAGTCCCTGATTGACGAACATTTGAGTTACGAATTTCCTCAGTTACGGACGGACCACAATTCTACTTCCAGTGGAAAGTGGTGATAGAAAATGTCTGTCCTGTAAAGCTGTCCGGATGGTTGATTTCCTCATTTCGGAAACTCCTCAACGAAACAGAGCTCACAGTCCAATACAGTGGAAAGCAGGTCTGAGACAAAAGGGCGTCTGGGATTTTTCTAAGTGTAATATTTTTAAATGTAACTTGCGTTTAAAAGTATTACATAAGTATTGTGTATTAGCTACAACTTGTGATGGGGCGTCGTTTCAGTTATAAATTGTGATTCAAAAGTGTGCCAATTCATGTATCGCCAAATTGATTTTTTTTATTAATTATTACATTTATAATAGTCAATTCCACTCATGTCCTGATCTACCGGGGCATCTCTGTTTTTCAGCCTGATCTTTCATGAGCCTCAGGTATATTACCAATTCTGTGCCAAGTGCACGGAATTCCGAGTGACACAACAGAAACGCATGTTTATGGTACTACATTATCAAAGGTCGTGCACGTTAAAAGCCTCTGATCAGCTTTTTTCCCCAAAATCTGTGAACAAATTAGACTCGCACCCTATCGTTACACATTCTTATATAAATCCCAAAACACCACATGTGCTAATGTGTCTCGTTGGAAGAAGTGACCTATTTGCCAAATTTGTTTAGAAATAATAAATGACAGAAATGTGATGCTTAGTAAAAAAAATTTTAAAAAGCATTTTGTTAAATTTAATTATATGTTAAATGAACACTTCCTGACATGCTGCGCTTAGTTTTGAAGCGACAAGTAAGGAGTGGGCTACATTTTAATTAATGTTCAATGAAGCTGTTGAATAAAGCTAAGGTATAAATCTTTGGAGTTACCACATAATCTTTTACAATTTTAAGACTTTGAACGTACTTAAAAAGTCAGGAAAAAAAATTGTATCGAATATGTAAACAAATATGGAATATATATACTAACTTAGTACTGTGATATTGTATCGGAAGGTGACTCGTGATTCCAGCCCTAAAAAGATCCTTGGTTTTACTCCAGCCATGTCCAATATTGGGGGGGGGGTGCGTACCAAAGAACCAGTGTGACAACCTAGCCAGTCAGTAAATCACTGAGCAACTGACAATGAAATGTGAATTGGCTATGATGAGTTCACAAGTAATGATAATGTTACTTGTGAATTTAAGTTTAAATACATTTTTTTGTTCATAATGTTTTTGTTTTTCTTTTCCCATATGTATCACACACACTAGTCCGGTTAAATGTTTAATACAGTTTCCTCTTTCTTCATGTTCCTCCTTCAGCGGTTTCAGTTACGTCGACCTGGTAGAAGGAGCACAGGATGGCCGATTCTACGCTCTGAAACGAATCCTGTGTCATGACCGCGAGGGACGGAAGGAGGCGCAGACGGAGGTGGAAATGCACCGGCTGTTCAACCACCCCAACATCCTGAGCCTGACGGGCCACGCCTTCATGGAGCGAGGAGGAAAGAGCGAAGCCTGGCTCCTCCTGCCTTATATCAGTGTATGTCTTGTTCACCACATAAGCTTGTAACAGTTTCCGGCTTTACAGGAGACTTTACACAAGAACACTCAGTTTTTCACTGTCTTAAAAACAGCATATTTCATCACTAAGTTTCTAACCAGGTCCATTAATGGCAATAATGTGAACTGTGAAAATTAGGCAAGCATGGAGACAATTAGCATCATGATGATCATCTGAAAAATGAAATCCAACTGGATAGTTATTGAAATTACGACTAGATCACGTCTGTGAGCATAATGATGTTATCTGGAGGATTAAAGCTACTTGGTGCCAGCTAGCATAATGTTAACTAAAAATATAAATGTAGTAATGTATTTAAGTACGCACAAACACCCCTTTTTCTTGGAAAATGTCCAGAGTTTCAGAGAAACAAAACCTCAAAATTTGAACTTCAGCATAGAAGGCTGTAACCAAGTAGAGAGAGAGACACACGGTCAGTCAGTGCTGCCTGAATATGACTTGATTAACAAAAGAATAGAAATATATATATATATTTTTTTTTTTAACGTTAGCACATGTTGACTGTTGCTTAGCTTAGCATTCTCACTCGTCGATAATAGTACAATCGCCAATATTGGTCAAACAGGGCAGTCTAAGGGCAAGCTAAAGTTTACCATCTAACATGTTCTCTTCTGACGAGTTGAGGTTTGACCTGGGTGTTTTTCTGACCTGTTGCAGAAAGGAAGTCTGTGGTCCGTCCTGGAAAAGCTGAGGGATAAAGGCAACTCCATGCCCGAGAGCCAGATCCTGCACATTTTCCGCGGTATCTGTGAAGGTTTAAAAGCCATCCATGACAAGGGATACGCGCACAGGTAATGTTGCTAGGAACCGGGTCTACTCATCCAACATCTTTTTTGTTTTTTTTGCAGCATACTGTTGTAATGGTTGTAAACATTTGTAATGGACAAAGGTTTGCCATTTTGTTTCACAATTTAGCAGTGACTCAGCATTTTTAAGCTGTGGCAGATATGCTCATTTCCGAAACCTTTCTGTACATCTTTTTTGATGTAGTTTCAGTTGCTAAATCAGTCCTAGTTTGCAAATCTGACAATCATAAACTGTAAATAAATAAATAATAGACAATTGTACCATGTACCACATGGAGATTCACTGCTAACTGTTGCCTTGCGTTAGCAATTTAACAGTGGGGGGAAAAAAACACAAAAAGAAAAATATTTTAGTAGCTTTATAAATTCAGCATGGATCAGCTAAAAAGCATGTCCTGCATTTGTTGGTAGTCTGCCTAGATTACTAACCTGCCTGAGGAGATTGCTAGCAGGTCATCGAGCACCTATTATAACAACCTGTCCTTTAGCCAAAGCAGTTGAACCAAGTTTACTAAACTATAACAAAAAAAAAATCACCTTCTAGTAGAAAGTATACATGGGTGTAAAATGATGACGGTAGACATGTTGGGTAACAATTCCGCGTTTGCAATAATAATAATAATTATAAACAGTAAAGTGTGGTATCATTTAGGAACACACTTTTTAAACAACCACCTCTTAGAATATAAAGAGTGAATTACATGTGATTTAGAGATGAAAAATGTATTTAGTGATGTATCATAATTCTGTAGTCTCATAATTTATGCATCACCGCAGTGCCTCTAAAAAATATATATTTTTAATGAATTTATTTATTTATTATTATTTATTATAAATTTAACATATAATTTGTATTTGTGGTAAAATGTTGCAGTTCCTTCATAATCCTGCAGGTGATACACTCTAAATTATCCACACATTAGCAGCATAGCATCCTGTGTGGGGGAGCAAATTATTTGATACGTTTGTTTAGAATTGTATAGCATCAAGATATTACGAAATCCTGAAACTTATAGAATCTCGATACAAATCAAATCGGCACCTAGATATTGTGATAATGATAATATAATTAAAATTTTTATATTATAACATGATATAAAAACCACATAAACTGTGGTTCTTCTTACAAAATGTATTTATTTAAGAAAGTAATATTGCTAAATTTTTAAATTACAAACTTATGTTAGCCTAAGTGATGAAACTGATGTGATGCTAATTCACCGTACCAAATTGACTGTGATGATCAGGGACCTGAAGCCCACGAACGTGCTGCTGGAGGAGAACGACAAGCCGGTTCTGATGGACCTCGGTTCTATGAACAAAGCCCGGATCGAAGTTAAAGGCTCCAGAGAGGCCATGACTGTACAGGTTGGAGAACAAATCATCCGTTCTTTTAAGTGGTCATTTTTGTTAAATATCTCTTTCATTTTATTCTTGTTCTGGTTTTTATTCGCTCAGGACTGGGCAGCTCAGAGATGCACCATCTCCTACAGGGCGCCGGAGCTTTTCAACGTGGAGAGTCACTGTATCATTGACGAAAAGACAGATATTTGGGTGAGAAAGTTATGAAGCAAGAGCCTTCATGGCTTTATGTCCTGGAGCTATGGTATGAGGCTAATGTGGCTAATGAATAATGAGAGAATATGGCTACCAGTTTAGCAAGGTGTAAGACTTCTTTTATTCATAATCCATGAAGTATGAAGTGGCTAGAAGTAGTGTTACTTGTTAAAGAACACAGAACGTGGACATGGGTATTTTATTGAGATGTTGATAATTTTCTCTAGTTTTAGTTTGTGCCATGGCTTTCCAGACTGTCTAATACGGTCTGAAATCATATTAGCAAACATTCAAAACTAACAGATGATGTAATAATTCAATTTACACAGCGATGCTAAACTGCTCACCATAAGCTTCTGTTATCTGTTCGCACCGAACTTCCTGACTTGCATATAAACTGTACTTAACTCAAAGTGTGAAATTTCCCTGTTTAACTGACATTTTTTTACTTTGTGTGTGTGGTCAGTCTTTAGGGTGTGTGCTGTACTCTATGATGATGCTAGAAGGACCATACGATCTGATATTTCAGAAAGGAGACAGCGTCGCTCTAGCTGTCCAAAACCCGGTCGCCATTCCACAACCATGCAGGTCAGATATCCTGTCAGGTTAGCTAGGTTGTGTCATCATTGTAGACGACATCACTGTCTACATATAGACTCTTTCAAAAATTCTGTCATGTTAGCTAGCAAGCTTCCCTCAGAAATCCTGTCAGATTAGCCACTGAATGCTAACTATGTGCCATTGAGAAGAATGTAAAACATTTATGAAGGTTTTTTAATTCCTACCAGGTTAAATTTGTGTTAGACAAGTGCATAAAAAGTCTCTCAGTTTAGCTTATTTCAACTAGCTAGCATTATCAGTCTATATCATGACAGTTTTTTTGTTTGTTTTAAATTCTACATTATGAATCAATCATAAAACCACATTATGAGTGCCTTATGAATACAATCAGCAGTGAAGTTTATTAACATTTCTGAATGGTTTAAAATTTAGTTCAGACCTCATTCGTAAAATAGATATTAAAACTAGTTTTGGATGTTGATCCTGTAAAACAATTGCGTTAAAACAGACTCCCAAAACTACTGAGTTTTACTAGCTTATGCTACACAATTAGCCTTAGCATTCATAATTATGATTATTTTGTTTTCTTAAGTTTTAAACTTTACGTTACAGATTATTGCAACGAATTATGTCATGTTACCTGTTACATGCCTAGTTTGAATTAGCTGTGTAAAATATGAGCATTTATGAAGGACTAGAAAATTCTCCTCTAAATTTTACTAAGGTTAGCCAGCTAATTTCAAATTTTTGTTTGTTTTAGCAGTGCTAGCTGTGCTAGCTAGCAGTGTAGATTATAAATGTTTCTGAATTACAAATTCTGTCAGGATACCTTAACATTAAGTGACTATTACTTCAGAAATCCTATTATGTTACCAGTAAAGATGATAAATCTCTATTTATATTTACATTTTATATCATGAATCATCATAGCTAGCTAGAGTTAGCAGTGAAAATTCTGAAGATTCAGGAATTACTTAATAATCTTTTCAGGTTATTGTTAAAAGTACAATTAGCTTGGCTGCCCTTATGCTAGTGAGTTGTTATTCTAATATAGCGTTGTTGGCTCTGTAACAGCTATTCTGAAGGACTGCAGACGCTCCTAAGCTCCATCATGGTGACTAACCCTCAGGAGAGGCCCAACATCGACTGGGTGCTCGACCGCGTCAGAAACCTCCAGAGATCAGATAGAGGAGCAATTGAAACTGACAGAGTATGACGAAGAGAGCATGCTTTTAATCCTTTATCTAGACTGTTTTGTTTTCTCAGTAGGCACATTGAGAATACATGCTCCAAACACACATTCCCTCTCACAGAAACACACCTGCATCAGCCATGATGAAGAACGTCATTGATCGATCATGTCGAAGGTTGTCAAAGCTGGACCCTATGAATTTGGATTTTCAGTGTTTTGTTTGCACTAAAGCTAATAACTTTTCTGCACCTGACGGGAGGAGGAGTTTAACTTTATTTGGACAGATCACACAGCTGACCATGTGACATCACCACAAGCTCCCCCCCCCCACCTTTTTTCTTTGTTCACCTTAGCATAAAATAGGTTTAGCATATTAAGATAAATTCAACTATCTGAAATTGTCATTACCTCTGTCGCCATCTAACTGCTATTAGCCAAACTATTTTCCTGTGTAATTACCTCAAGCAAGAACCAATTAGCTAAACGCTGTGAGTTTTAAGGATTTAAATAGGATTTAAGATTTAAGAAGTGCTCACGTACTGGTTAAAATGAGGCTAGTTATTATCTTTTGTGGTTAAGATGATTAAAGCTTGTGAGCATTTAATTTTAATATTATAATGCTAACAGTTGGGTAGAAAAATAATGACGTCAAATATGATGTAGCTTGCTAGTTTAATTAACAAGCTATCTAATGTTAGGGACTCGTATTAAAAGTTTTTATACTTGACTATGGCCAGTCTTTTATGCTAACCTGTACATTGAAAGAAAGCTCCACTAATTAAGATAATTAAGTCTTTAAGTCTACTTTTATGTACGTTTGTGAACAGTAACGCTTACCGCTTTTAAACGATGCCCAACAATGCCCATGTTGCAGTTTATGATAAAAAACGGCAATAAGGGTGCCTAAGTCTGAAATGATAGGACATTGTGTAGGTTAACTGACATCCCTGGAAGACATTTCTGTCCATCAACCCCATCTCTTGGCCAGTGCTTTTGTCTTAGTTTGCTTTCTGTTATTTCTGTACACGGAAAATGAATGTTAAATTTAGCTAACATTAAGCAAGTATGTAGTTAACGTGAGTTAGCTACATTTATTTATTACATAGCACCAGAATTCTTCACTGCATTATTTATTGCCATCCCCTTCGTCCTCTGTTCGTGGTTTTCAGGTTTAGTCCCGCATTATCTTCAGAACACCGTCACAGGTTTAGCGAGTGTTGCTCGACACTATGGCCGCAGTATTAATTTGTAAAGTATTGTTATAAAGCGAAAATATTATCCTAATTGTGATCTTGACTGTAGAGTGAGTGACCAGCGATTATTTTGTCATTCACTCTGGAGTGTATATCATTGCGTTTTCAAATGCTGCATTGGGTGTTTGCACGTGGGTGTCTGTTTTATGCCCAGGTATGTGGTTGAAGTTTGCTTAACTGAATTATGTGGTACGAGATACAATCATATCATTATAGTTTCCTTTCTTAGTTCCTTTTGATGACACTAACATCAACTTAAGTGGTGAGGACACAGAAAATCTTAGCTTGCAATTACTAGGCAGTAGCAGATTAGGAAGAAGAGCAGTTGGTACTTTAAGAAATGATGAAGGTAATGCTTTTACCTATTATCAAAATGGACGTAGTAACCAATAATTTCCACAAATAAAATGGGAAAAATATATAAAGTTCAGGTTACCCATGTTAGGCTTCCATAGATCTACTTTTCTAACATAAATTATTACTCAAAAGATTATTTATAAAATTTTCAAGCTTGAGGTTGAAGTGAATTTAATTACAAATTTGAAATCATACAGCACATTTCATGTTTTTTCTTACATAAAAGTAATCTACTGTTACATATCTGTTGGTTTTATCTTTTTTTTTTTTTTTTTGTCAAGTTAAAATCACACCAGCTCTAGTTTAGTAATAAATTCTCCCTCAGAATTACTTCTGGAGATTAATTTTACCATCCATGGCGATTATTTAGAGTATTTTGGTGCTGATGATTACAACTTGCTGTTTATAACTGCATATCGGCATATACTGTATTATATAATTTATGACTTTTTATTGCTCTTGTTCTTCCTTTTTTAAGCAGATTTAAGAATAATGAGCAGTTAATTTTACAAGGTTGTATTCCATTTTTCTTTGTATGTATTTCGCGCAAGAAACATGTTTGTAAATATCTCTTGTTTTACTTTTACAATGATTAAAATCATTTCATGCTTTCATCTGAGTCTTTTTAAAATGATTTTATTTCATTGAGATCTTTGTGTGACTGATTTCAAAGGTTTCACTGAAATTATTCTGCCTTTGATCAGCAGAGGGCGCCTAACACTTAGCCAGTCAACTGTTTTTTTTTGTTTTTGTTTGTTTGAGCAGACCTACAGTAAGTGTACATTTTGGACTGGTGTCATTTAGGAACAGCCAGTAATAAGCACATTTTATAATTTAAATATTTAAATTACATATTTATTTGGTCACACAGTCCCAAATGGATGTCCTAAACATAGCAAGTATTTAACAAAAAATAGTTTTTTTTTTTTTTTTTTTAAATGTATAAAAACAACTAATGATCAACACTGACTGGTTCAAATGTTTCTAAAAGGTGATCAACAACCAATTTCCTTGATTCCAGTGTTTCTTAAGCTGTATATAAAAATTTTTAGACGTAAAAGTTGTTCGACCGTGTCACAGAATGTCTACGCCACATTAAATGGAATGTTCAAAACTGTCATGTCTACCAGCTTTGAATACCAGCTTATTTATAATTATTTATGCAAATTGTTAGCAACAAACTTTTTTTTTTTGCCTGAAATAATTAAACACAAATGTAAAGTGTACTTTTTAACACATTAAAAACTTTGCTGCCTGGCAAAAACAAAAACAGTCACCATTTAAGAATGTTAATTATTTGGTTATTGGGTTTGTTATAGGGTCATGGCTAAAGCCTGGTCAAAGTGCTCAAAAATCTCCTACAATCGGCACATGAGCTTCAGAACTGGACCATGGAGGCTACCTCCTGGTCTGATGGATTACGATTCCTTTTATCACAAGGATGACTTGCTGCCTGCGTGTGTGTCACGTACTTGGGGATAAGAGGACGCCAAGATGCACTACAGGAAAAACAAGTTGGTGGGAGCAGTGTGATGGTTTGGGCAAGGTTCTGCTGCGAAATCATCACGTGGATTTGACATGTACCACCTCCCTAAACTTGCGGGTAAATCAAAGAAGGATACATTATCATACATTAAAGCATTAAATTATGATCAAAATGTATATGGACAACAAAATATACAAAATGTAAAACATCTTTATTTATTTATTTTTATATCTTCTGCGGGTCACCTTCTTGGACCTAAATCATCTCTGCTTTGAGAAAGTGTTTCATTAACCTGTGTTTCATCATTCACACATTTATATGCTAAACATCCTGCTAGCTCTGACAGAGAAAATGCCCTGCCTTTTCAATACACTTTATTACCTCAAAACTTAGCCCTGTTTTTCAGGACGTGTGAAATACGGCCTGCGACGTGCTCTTTTTTTTTTTTTTTTTTTTTTTACCACCCCATTAGCTTAAGTGACACGACAAGGCCGAGGCAAAATCTCGAGCAATATGGCCGATTACTTTAAACCATCCCGCAATCTGTTCATATTCCCGTAAGGACGCAGACGTTTGGCTGATTGATTGAACCACAGAGTGTAAAGGCTTCACGAGGTCGCCAGATTTATACGCTGAGAAGAGTGTTTATTCTTTTTAACTAAGAAACAAGGCCATCAATGATATACAGTCGGATAACGTGATTGCTTTTTTGCTTTGTGCTTCATGTTGACTTTTAGCGTATTTACAATTTAGCGTATTAGCTGTTGAACTGCAGTGCACAATTTCAGTCACGTTACATGCAAATAAATATTAACGGTTTGCCAAAAATATGAGGGAACATACATGCTGATCTTTTGCTCTTGCTGATCTGACACCGCTTGTGGCCTACATCTACTAAACGATAGAATATGAACAAGCTAGACTTGACAAGCAAAAAAAGAAATATGACCCGCAATTTAAAATAATAATAATAATAATGGCTCTTAAATGATTTGTATGTTTTATGAAAGGAAACAAAGCAAGAACATAAGTACTAATATTATTTAAAAATATCTTTTTTAAATATTAAAAATATTATTATTACCATGAATTACTAATCAATTTACAGTTAATTAGATTCATTAAAAATATAACCCAATAATATTTTATATCTTCAATCAGTTAAGGCTCACTGCGATACTGATCAGAAGGTTGGGAGTTCAAGCCCCAGCACCCCCAAGTTGCCACTGTTGAGAACTTGAGCAATCCTATCTGCTTCAGGCGTGATATAGCCTGTCTGATTTCTATTTAAAGCTAATTCTTTCATGTAAGAATTAAAATGTTGGCTGAGAGTAGCCATGTTGAGCTTCCATCCATCCATCTAGGAACCTCTGCAATCCAACTAGTGACCATGGATGCCAGGTGTTTGGACTATAGAAGGAAACCGGAGAACATTCAACCTTCATGCACACAGACCCAAGTTGGGAATCGAACCTGGACACTGGAGATGCAAGGCGACAGTGCTAAGTGTAATTTTATTCATACAGTGTGATTTAGCAGTAATTTACCAAATGCTGGTGTTCCTGATAATATTGTCTCAAACCTACAGTAGCTAGCGAAATCATTAGCGTCACTGAGTCACTAGTTTGTGATTGGCCATCCATGTTTCCCAGTTGCTTAGCAACACTTTAACAAACCTCAAGTCGTACCACGGTAATTACATTTCTGCTAAAACTTGACTATTGAATTAGTTAGCTACCCCAGGGTAGGGGTAGCTCAGTGGTTAAGGCATTGGACTACGGTTCAGAAGATCCCAGGTTCAAACCTCACAACCACCAAGTTGCCACTGTTGGGCCCTTGAGCAAGGCCCTTAACCCTCAATTGCTCAGATGTAATGAGATAAAAATGTAAGTCGCTCTGGATAAGGGCGTCTGCCAAATGCCTAGATGTAGTTAGCAAATACTTACCACACAAGCTAGTTAATACTGAGGTAATACGTGTCATCTGATGAGTCCAATTTAAAGGTTCCAGTTGAAATTCATTGAACATGACCCAAACAGACAAATCATGCCGTGTCACGTCACGTCCTGGACCACCCTGTTACATCAACAGGCCATGATTTTAATTTGTCCTGCAAATGAAATGTACTCTGTCCCGTTGGCTTCACCTGCGGCCGGCAATCTTTATTTCACCTCCATTAACTTAATCATCGACCAGTGGGAATCGGTGACGGGAGGAATTCATATTTGAGAGGAGAGACCGTAAACAATGTAAATAAGAGATTTATTATGCGTCGCTGTTTAAAGCTGTTCTTCAGCATGCTAATCAGGTTCAGACTTTAGAGAAATAGAGGGAGTTGGAACATTTGAGGAGGGAAGCTGAAAAAAACGTCCATTAAGCGCATTGATGATATACGTTCAATCCTCAAGTCTCACTCAACCTGCTTCAGGAACTGACCTTGAAATCTGGACAATTCTTCACTTGTCTAGACTAGGCTTAATGACACTGTGCAAAGATAAATACATAAATATATATATATATATATATATATATATTTTTTTTTTTTCTTATTATAATACCTATTGAATCAACAGGGACCTCCGGATGCGATCTTATCATGATACCTAGGTGTTGATTCGATTTGTATTGCAATTCTTTTTCAATTTTATAAATGTTCTAAACAAATAATAATTCTAAACAAACTGTAGGATTATAGAGGAACGGCACCATTTCACCACCTCAAACGCAAACGCAACACATGAATTAAAATTCTTTTTTTTTTAAATATTAATTCAGGGTCAATGTGGTGACACATGAATCGCCACACAAAAGAATCACGATACATCACTTTATCTATTTTTTCCCCAATCTGTTATTTCATCCCCCTAACTGTTATGCTAATACCTTTCAACAAAAGAATACAATTCTGTTTCCTATTTAACTAGCCTAGTTGATTAGAAATTGTCTTGTTAGGAGCACACAAGATTAAAAAAATAAAAATACAAAATTATGCCAAAAAGTCAAAGCAGCAGTTTGAAGTTACCATTTTACATGTAACTAGTATTCAAAATATTTAATTGCATAAAAAATTTAATATTTTGAATACTAGCTACATGTAAAATACTAACTCCAAAATAGCAGTACTAAACCAATCTTTCCTAAGCCAGGTCCTACCTTTACACATAGTTTTTGAAATCATCTGATTTGGTTACTAGCATGCTAGCTAACCCATAAACCTTTCCTAAAACTAATTCATACTTGTGCATGGCTACATAAATGAGACCTCACACACTGTTTTACAAAATGAATAATTTTATTTCATGTTATTTACAATCATTTGTTTCTTTTGGCCTCAAATTTGTTCCAAAACCAATAAATTAGAACTTAACATTTAAACAACATTAAGTAAAAAAACAACAAAAAAAAACTTTTTTTTTTACCTTTTTAAACCTTTTGCTTTTTTAGCATGACGTTGCATATTGTTGTTTATCTTTAGTTAATCAGTTTATGGTCATAAATTTGGAATAAGCATAGTTTAGCTAATGTTGCTAAAATAATATATTGCATCATTAAAATCACCTGTTAAGTGCTATGTCGAGCTGAAGAAAGAATGTTAGATGATAAACTTGGCAAATATACTGAATTTCTTTGTTCTGATTTTAAATGTTTCACAATTCAAGTCACAATCTGAAATGCTTTTAAGCACCTGAATCTGAATAGATACACTGAAAATGTTAAAAAATAATCAGTTCGTTCAACAAGAACAAAACCCATACGGATATTTTGTTAGCCAGTTAGCTAACCTAACCCAACAGAATATTTACACAATATTGATAGCTAGCTGGCTAACAAAATCTAAATTGTCAGAACAGCTGGTTCTTTTAGTTTAGCTTTGGTATGTTGGGATTATAAATGAATCTCATTCTTTTTTTCTAAAGAGTTTAGTTTTATCAGTTACAGTATATGAAAATGGTCATTAGTATAGAAGTAAAAGGCCAACATTGTGAAACCTAGCAAAGAACGTTGTGAGGCAGCTGTAAAACTGCAAAAGACTTTACCAACAAAACAAACCATGTTCAGTCCAAACAGAAAGGTTAAGTCCACACTGAACATTACATTCTCGTGGCTGATTGGACACTGTGTGCCACTGTCGCAAGGAAAATCAGCTACTCTTTCTGTTTCTGTTATCTAGTTTCGCTGTTTCCGAATGTTGATGTGTTACTGGATTTTATGTATTTTTTTGTTTTTGTTTGTTTCTAAATTAATTTGTAGATATTTGGTATTTTTGGTGGTGTTCTTCCCTCATTGTCTATATAAGTTCTGAGAAATATATGTTGAATGGTGGACAAAGTGAGTAAAGTAGAGTTAGTAAAAGTCCTTCATTTACATTTCTACGTGAGAAAAGTACAAATGTATTTCCCTTCAAACTTACATAAGTATTAAACAAAATGAGCTTGTATTATCCTTTAAGACAGAGTAAACGAGCCTCTTTCTCTCTCAAGCTGTGAATGTGCCGTTTTTGTCGCTCACTCAAACCACCTGCACTTCTGATTTCAAACACTTGCTACATGACTAAACGTTTTACAGAGGAACGTAAATCACACCATGGTCAGAAGGTGGCGCTTCACATACTGCACACCACAGAAATTATGTAACAACTTCATGCACAAATGTAATGAAGTAGAACGTACAGATGTAGGATGTAGTGGAGCAAAGTACATATATATGAAAACTGCACTTACATACAGTAACAAATGAAATGTACTTGGTTACCTTCCCTCCGTGTCTATTTTTGGTGTTTAGTGAGCGTTCAGTACTCGTTCAGGTGTAACGTTATTTTACAGTATCTTCAGCCGAGAGGATAAAATGCACCTCTCATCACGTCACCTCAGGGATTCTCAGCAAACAGACTGATCCTTGTCTCTGAGTGCTTCCTTGTCTTGTCTTTATAACCCCGCCCCCATCTTACTGTCCCCGCCTCTAGTTTCATCCACGTCGTCATCGGAAGTGTATCGTATATCTACATCCTTCTGTAAAAAGTCTGAATGTTTCATGTCCGAGTTGAAATCATTTTCGTCATCCAGCTCTTCCTCCTCTACGTCATCTTCCTCTACATCCTGCTTCTCTAACTCCGCCCCCAGAGACTCAGATTCCGGATTCTCATTGGTGTATTTGCGCTGTTTGGCCGATTCCGCTTGTTCCTTGGCTTTACGACTTCGTTTCCACTTCATCCTGCGGTTTTGGAACCAGATCTTCACCTGCTCTCGCCCACAGACGCAGAGGTAGAAGATTTGAGAATTCCTTCTCTTCATAGTATAATGTTCTAAACAATAAAATGTGCATCATACACTCACCTGTGTCTCTGTTAGCATTAACGAGGTGGCAACTTCAAAGCGTTTGGGTCGTGAGAGATATTTATTGAGCTTAAACTGGTTCTCGAGCTCGAGCAGCTGCTGGCTGGTGAACGCTGTGCGCGGCCTCCGACATTTTCCCATCAACCCGGACTGAGGAGATGCTGTGGACAGACACATTTATAAATAGTTACCCAAAATTATAATTACATTATACTTTACATAACATTATAAATTACATTATACTTGCAAATATTATAACAGAATTTAATAGAATAACATAAACATAATAGAATAACAATATTTACAGCTCAGAACTACTGACTTCTGGTTTCTGATTAGTTAGAAGGTTGTAATCCATCTCTGTAACTGATGCAGTTGTTTTTAAATATTACTCACTCACTCACTCTTTCTCTATACTGCATATCCTATACACTGCTGTGGAAATCATGGAGCCTATCCCAGGGGACTCAGGACACAAGGCGGGATACACCATGCACACACTCACATACTACGGCCAATTTGAAAATGCAAATTAACCTAGACTGCATGTCTTTGGAATGCAGGGGAAACTGGAGTACCTGGAGGAAACCTGCCAAGCATGTGGAGAACATGCAAACTCCACACACACACACACACACACACACACACACAGAGTCGAAGTCATGGCTGGTGGTGCAAAAGGTAGAAAAAACCTCAGAACGTGTGTTCATAGAAAAATAATCAACTTCTGTGTTTAGCTCAGAAAAGTACCTCTTTCAAAACTTATTCCAAGACTTTGACTTAACAATGACGTTAATTAAGCAACACTGGAGATATGTTTATTGGCGATGGGGGGAAAAACGATTCAGTGATGTATCGTGATTCATTCTTGTTTTTATTTATCTTTTCAATTACGATTGTTTGCATTTGAGGTGGTAAAATGTTTCAGTTCCTCTATAATCCTAAAGCTTGTGCACTCTGAACTATTCACACATTGCCAGGCAGCACAGCATCATGAATAAAATTGTTACAGATTCGAAAAAATATATACATATCGAGTCTGTATATTTCTAAAATCATGATATTTATAGAAACGTAATATTGATCGAATCAACAGCAAGGCATTGTGACAGTATTGCATGGTCCCTGGTGATTCCCATCCTTATTGTTTACACATGAAGACATAAACCGGTCCTTACTGTAATAATGTTTTAACAATATTAAAGGACTAGAGATGATTTTAAAACTTAATAACAGATTAAACGACTGCTGTAATTCACCTGCAAATTATTTTCATATAATTATTATAACAATGTCAAGAATTTCTCTCTCTCTCTCTCTCGCTCTCTCTCACACACACATACACACAAGCTCATCAATAAAAATGAAGGCTTTATTTTTATTATAATTTTTCAGTTTTATTGTTGATGTGATGGCTATAAACACCATTAACTTAATGAAAACTCCATGAGTGCACACACACACACACACACATATGTTTACTGCCATATAATTTTTTTATTTTAAAAGATTAAAAGGGTTTACCTCATTTTACAGATATCGCTATCGATTATCTTACTATTTTTTTTTCTTCATAAAACGACTTTGAATGTATTACCATAAGTCTACAATCCAGCCCTCTTAATTCTTCCTGACAAGTTTCTTAACAATTCTGGACATTTCTATTTTAGTAAGCAGAAAGTATTTTAGTATATATTTAGTAAGAAAACTAAATATTTTTGTACTTATTTTTATTTGGAATTCTTTACACTTGTCTTTTTTTATTTCAACGTATTACTGAAATATTATTATTATTATTATTATTATTCAATTTGTTTATCTTTTTATTCACTTATTTAAATATTGTTTATTCCTGAAAAAATTTACTTTTACGCACTATAATGAAAATTTATTTTATTCCTTTAACGTAAATGAAAGAATGTTTGTAATTTATTAAATATGTATTTTATTAGTAGTGAATAGTGTATTCAGTTTTTTTCTGAAATATAATAAATAACATGCTGCAGATTGTATTCAAATAAGAATAAAAATGATAAAAGAAATGAAGAAATATGATCAAGTGAAAAATAAAGGATCAACATCACCTGATTTAAAAACTATAAACAAACTACAAAAAAAAATTAAATACAACAAAAATCATATAATTAAGCAGTCTTGAAGGCCTACATCTAAAAAAGGGGTAAACAAATAAACAAAGAAACATGCAAAATAAACAAACAAATAAATAAATGCATATATTTTGAGGATTTAAAAAGTGACTTTACCATGGAGTGATTTCTAAAAACATATAACATAAAAGTATAAATAACTAGCTCGTCTAGAATTGTCTGACCTACATGGAGGGAAAAAAAAATTTACACCACTAAAAACTAACCTCTTAAAACATTACAACAAAATTATATTTAAATTATTTTAAAATTATGCATGATTTTTACCCACAGAGGTAAAAACTTTCTAATAAAATGAAAAAAGGCCATTACCAAAAATATGACACATAATAAGTTAAAAAGGAAATTAAAATGTAAATAAAAATAAATGAATGAATAAATAAAGAGCTGTGAACAGACCGGTGTACGGGTGGAGTCGCGGCAGGAGCAGGCTCGCGCGGATCCACGGCTCGTACGCGTGGCCGATGTGGGGGATCCCGGTATAGTGAAGCGCGGGCAGGGCGGGGAACAGCGGCGCGCTCGCGTACACCCCATGAGGCGGCACCGCGAACGGACCCGCGCGTGCCCCCAGCCCCTGAATAGCACCTGGAGGCGGGTCGTGATACGGCGCGCGCTCTCCCAGCAGAGCATCAATACGGAAGTTCTTGGATTTCTCCATGGAAACGCGGGGTTCAGGTGCGGGGCTGCGCATGAGAAGCGTACATAAAAATAATAATAATAATAATAATAATAAAAATAATAATAAAAATTACACCTAACTGAGGGAAAGCAAAAACTTCTTCACTTTACATTTTTACTCGGTTATTTAATTATATTCCAATTTAGAAAATCACTTCTGCGCTGAGGTTGTGGGTTACAGAAGAGTTTCTGGGGCTGTAATGCGCTTCACTCTGAAGGCGCGGTAAACTTGGCCGTCCTGCTCATTTGCATAACGGCTTTACATAAACTGCTGATTGGCTTGGAGCACCGGTGACCTCTCTAATTAACCAATCGCACCTCTCACCTGAGCGCGCGTGCCGCTGTATGAAACTGACGTATAACGTGTAAAAAAAAAAATCTCGTGCGGGGATTCTACACCACGTGACCCGAGGAATGAAATACTACTGAATGGATGTTCTTTTATGAAGTTCTGCATGTTACTGAAACATTACGAAACAGTTAATAAAATGGAAAAATACAACTCAAAAGTGAAAAATAATTATTCACAGCAATTTTGCACAGATACTTCCATCCCTTATATTGTATATGGGGGCTAATCTGGGATTGGCACCGAAAATATCAGTGTGTGTGTGTGTGTGTGTGCGTGCTCACAAACTGAGCACCATTCCATTACATTCTCATTCTCTTTCCTTGTTACCCTGCAGCACAAGGAACACTCCCTCCACACACACACACACACACACACACACACACACACACACACAGAGTACTTTATTAATGCTCAAATACATACTTCTTCCTTCCTAAGGATAGGAAGCTGGGGTCAGAGCACAAGGTCAACCAAGATACAGCACCCCTGGAGCAGATAAGGATAAGTGCCTTGTTTAAGGGCTCAACAATGGCAGTCTGGTAGTGCTGGGGCTCAAACCCCAAACCTTACAACCAGAAACCAGTAACCTACAGCCTTAACCGTTTGAGCCACCACTGCCCTGCACAAATTAGTATACACAAATGAGTTAGAATCACAACTCATTTTATTAAAATGATTTATATGGGTGCCATGACAATTTTACATTTTTCTTTGGATGGTCAGTTGTTGTATGTTGTTTTTATTTGCTAATGTGCTACCTTACTACTTTAATGCTAGCTCATACTGTATGTTATGCGATTTGTTTGTTTCCTGTAGCCTTTGTATTAATAAGCTATACCCTTTACAGTTCTTACACAATGGCTCCATTGTTCATTCAGTGACTTTGAATTGTTTGATATAATGCTAGCTTGTTTAGTGAAATACTAGCTAGTGTGTTCTATTACTATATCCTGTATTACCTTTGTTCATTATATAAGTACCTTCTTACAATGATCTGTAGAGTGTTACCTTGCTCATTATACAGAATATTAGAATGTGCACATGTTCACTATAGTACTAGCTAATGTTCTTTTTATATTATCAGCTGTTATGTTACTTTACAGGACTTCTTATATTACTAGCTAATGTGTAACATTACTTTTCGTAATACTAGCTATTGTTATATTGTTCATTAGATTGCTAATTAGAGTCTGTCTTTGTAAACTATAAGTCTAGCTTGCATGTTATATTACTTTTTCTGTTACTAGCTAGTGTTACTTTGTTGATTGCGTTGCTAATTAACGTGTACCCTTGTTCAATATAATATATGTTAGTATTAGAGTATTACTCCTTTTCTTACTAGCTAGTTTGTTACTTTATTTTTTATAATGCTAGCTATGCTAACTGTTGTTGATTGCATTGCTAATTAAAGTTCCCCCTTGTTTATTATAATGTTAGTTAGAGAGTTACTTCTTCTCTTACTAGCTAGTTTGTTACTTTATCTATTATAATAGGTATCAAGTACATGAAGTACTTTAGCATGATGGCCCAAGGAGCTTGTTTCTATTCATCACACACACACACACACAAACACACACACACACACACACAAACACACACACACACACACACACACACGCACGCACGCACGCACACACACACACACTCACACACACACACACACACACATTGTCTTGCACTACAAAGTCTGGGTTTATCAGGAAATGGTGTGACTGTAAACTTTAGTGCCTGTCGTATTTACAGAATTAGAGAACTTAGCAACAATTACAAGCATATTTTTCAATAATTATCACCGTCCTGCTAATTTTAACAACACCTTCTCTACTACTTTATTTTTTCTTTATTTTTTGTAACTGATAACTGATATATTTTAATTTTAAGCAGGGTAGCCACGCCTCCTACGCTATTTTGAAATCAAGTTTCTGACACAGTTCTTTAAGTCAAGAATAAAACAATGATATTATTAAAAAATAAAACATAATGGCATCTTTTTGTGATCTATTTCTAAATATATATATATTTATATAAGTTTCAGTAGTCACTGTGAAACAATTCATTAAACTGCTAATTCTAGGTGTCTCAGACTTTTTCTCAACCTCCTCGATCTGACGTCTCTCACCTGGTTTGTTTTTCCAAACAGGTAACAAAACTTTGTTAGGCTCATTAACTTTTATGGCTGTCTAATGAGCGATACACTTTACAATCCTCACACAACAGCGTCATTGTGTCGGCTGATGAATAGAGCTTTTATCGCTTTTATCGCTCTGAATGAGGTATAATTACTTTTCATCACACTGTGCCTTGTAAAACCTTTAGTTGTCTTGTCCTTTGGGAGGAAATAACATATTCTATTTTATGATTAAAACTGTCTTTAACTGTACTGTATGTAATCTGTAATGTCCAATATTGTTTTGTTTTTTTAATAACATTTTGTTGTCATAAGTGCTTTTACAATTCTGATTGATACAAATAAAACCCTGGTTAAAAAACAACAGCAATGAGTTCTTGCATGGAAAAGAGCTAGCATGTAGCATTAGCATATTGCATGTTGTAAAAAGAATGCCGTTATTATAACCACTCAGAATTTTCTCAGCATTTCTCACCACATCTGGGGAAAATGTTAATGTTCTTGGAGATTTTGTGTCATTTTCCACAGTCACAGTATCATATAAAAAGATTTCATGGCTATGTGAGAGCTAGATAAAGGGTTAGCCTCAGTCTCATACAGTATGTCTTGGTGGCCATATTTACCCAGTAGCCAGGTTACATTGTATGAACAATCAATCAAGTAATTAACAAATAAATAAATATGTTACCAGGTCATAATCTTGCTTAATTTTATAGCTGAAGATTTCCTTCATACAATGCAGTTTAGGTAAGTAGGAGTGTAAGTAAAATGATATTAATTACCCCACGGCATAATTCTGTTCTGATATCTGAATTCTGATTAGTTTGGAAAGTGTTGGTTCATTTTATGTTACTCCGATGCAAGTCTTATGCTTATGTTAAAGCAATTTAATATTTGATCATTTTTATATTAATATGTCATTCACAGGGACACATGCGCTGGAGGGTCAACATAAAAAGATTTACTTGTGACTTCCTGAAGTTAAGAAGCAAAAAAGGAGATGAGCATAGTGTTGAGAAAATGTTTGTTTAGCATAGAGTTAAGGAGTTGAACATCTCCTAAAATATAAGTATATACTTCGAACAAGTCCTTGAAATATCTGACTTGTTAGCAAACGTAGCAAAACATCAGTGCTGTTGGTTAAATTAGCAAAGCTTTTCCTGTCCTTTTTATTAGCTTACTTTCCCACGAACAGCAACCTTTGCTAATCCTTTTCATTCAGAATAATGTCTTTATGACTGCACAATGTAATTATAAGTACACAATGAAACTACTGTCATACAAGGATTTATTGCCCGCTATTCACTCATTACAGTGCCAATCAGCGGCATAATGTATCTTCGAACACCTTTGATGTGTGGCTCATTATCAGTTCATGGTGGGATTGAGAATGATCATAGTCATGTGGACAACAGACATGCAACGGTCGAGCGCTAACATCTGTCCCCAGTTTATTTTGGAAGAGTCCAAAAGTCTGACTCCAGTACCAAAAAAAACCCCCAAGAAATTAGACCTTTAAAAAAATCACTAATATGTTCCCTCATTCATCACTAGTATAATGTCTAAGAAACAGTGTATTCTTATTAGCTGAGAGCCAAGAGTTACATGTCCATTGTATATTGATGGTAATTACACTGCAATAACAAAAATAAACGCTCAATAGGTTACATTTGTAGTTAGCTAAATTTTATAGTCAAAGTACCTTAACTACTATGACGCTAAACCCTTAACAAATGAAAGTTAATTATGTGCAAAATGTAAAAAAAAAAAAAAAAGATTGTTTCAAATTTATATTTTGATCTGATGTAAATCATTGTAAACGTTTTTGTTCTTGTAAACTAGTTCCGTTGTCGTAAACAGTTTATCCTTAGAGTTTGTACTTGTAAACAATTACATAACAGTATGTTGTCATAAAAAGAAAATTGTTGCTGTTAAGTTTTTTTTTTTTATATAAACAGTTGTTCTAATTTTAAGAGATTATTTCTGTAATCTAGTTTCTTTTTTGTAAAGTTTGTGGTTGTGAAAAGTTAGTTCTCGTAACTAGTTAATTTTCAGTTTGTTCCTGTAAACAATATGTCTTTGTAAACATTTATCTGTTCTTGTAAACAGTTTTTTAATTTGTAATGCAACAGCTATTAAAGCAACAAAACATAAATATAGTACTGTATATACAGCATGTACAAAGTGACGTATAGTTGATATGGTATGGCTCTTGGAGCCAGAGAGACTGATTTGTTTATTTCAGAAATTACATAAAATGATGTGACAGATCCGGCGAGCAGCAGTTCTGCAGGTTGAAACAGGTTGTGGATGAGAGAAATAGAAGGAGAAAGACCAGACAGGTTTGAGTTAACGGGAGGCATAAATCTCAGATAAATACTCTTTACAACTGTGTTGAGCAGAAAAGCATCTCAGAGAGTACAACATGATGAAGATTGCAGTGGAAGAGCTACAGCAGTAGAAGACCACATCGAGATCAGTTCCTATCAGCCAAGAACAAGATTCTGACGCTACAGCAGGAACCCGATGAGGTTTTACTGTCATGATCTATCTACTGTATTTATCTACATCTTCCTCCTCCACTCTCTCTCTCTCTTTTACACCCACACACTGCAATCAGCTAATTCTTTCCCTCCCCATTCGTCCTCACACCTAATCTTCTCTAATGAAGTCCTGATCTACCAAATTAAACCCAATCACTCCAGGCCAGGGGATAAATACGGCACCTTTCGCTGCCAGCACACAGAGTTATTAGCCTGCTGCTAAAACATTAGAGCTACCTTAAGATAAGCAAGGTTAAAGCAAGGACTGGTAACAGCACAAATCAAGTAGGTACATACTGTATATTGATTGCTTTCTATCACCATTTTCATTGAGTTCATTTCCTTTTTTTTCTTCAATTTTGTAAATTGAGAGGTAGTGTTTAGTGATGTTTTCAGTTAGATTTATATTTGAATTCAAATATCATCAATATTAGCTCAATATCAAGTTTCCAACTAAATATCTAGTAGTTAGCAAGCGTGTCTTGCTAAGTGTGTTGTCCATTCAGTGAGCGAACAACAGCAAGTGTGACTGTAGCTAGCGCTTATATCTGTATTCAGGTTTTCTTAACGGTAAATTATTTAAACATACTCACACACACATACAGTACACACCCTACCAAGAAGTTTGTAATTTATAACTATTTTACTTAGCTGTTCAAAATTTCTCAAAGCAATATTTAAACAGCTAGCATTTAGCAACCACGCCCTGTAAAAGTTGAATTGTAGCTATATTTTATTCAACAGCCACATAAACATTTTAAACAGCAAAACTGTTTTCTGTCAATTTTCACTACTATGTTTAATACTGGAATGCCTAAATTCATAGTATGTAACCATGGGAGGAGCCTCTGGTCCTCTTTGTAATAAATTCCAGCAGGTGGATTGGCTAAGAGAAATTGTGCATGGGGTAAATACTGTATGTATCCGGAGGTATCATGTTCACCCTGATCATGTTCTACTGCTTACTGAACTGAAGTGAATCAGTGAAAGTTTGCATGGACAGGAATATTTTTCATAACACTGCTGTCACTTACGGATATATTTTTACGATTACGATTGTATGGATGGCGATAGTGTTTTAAAAATGTTCAAAAATAATTTAAAAAACATTTTTTTAAATTTTTATTTTGAAAATGCTCAATTCAATTTAGATAAGATATTCAATATAAAGATATTCAATTCTATTTAGTTTTATTTATCTAGCACTTTTAACAATGGTCATTCTCTCAAAGCAGCTTTACAGAATAAAATATATTCAATAATTGTGAGCAAATGTGTGAAAATTTCAATGTTCAGATTATTCTTGATTAGCAAGTGCTTTTTATTCTTGACAGTGCTGAGGGGAGTACTGTAGATGGTAGTGGGAAGAAATCTTCAGAGGAACCAGACTGAACAGGGAATCCGTTCTCATTTGGGTGTTAACCGATAGCAGAAAATAGTTTCCAGTCATACTGTGTGGAAAGGAAATGTGTTTAAGTCAACATGAAGTCTACTTTCAGTATTGTTGGCTCTGTTATAGATTAGTTCAGAACTATTTAGCAACTGCAATCACAAGTCATCAGAGAACAGCTGTCTGCATCGGCCAAGTCCACGACCATCTTCATGGAAAAATGGAAATGTTCCCAGTCACCACACGGCCTCCATACGACAAGATCTCCAACCAGAAGCGGGGCACCAGAACGAGTCAAGGACTAACTATGACATCATAAAAGGGAGCGCCAGAAGGAAACACAGACTGGGACATAAAGCGACCAATCTCTTCACTGTCAACAAACCTGAGTGATGAATGAGAGTGGGGAAGACAGCATCTAAACATACCAGTTCACCACAATATGTCCATGAGATATGTTTTAAAAAGCTGCTAGTGTGAACAAAAAAAAAAAAAAACTGTTTACAAAGACAAAGTTGTATTATAAAAAGTTGTTTCAGCTTGCATTGGTAATTAAAAAAAATATATATATATTTTTGAAAATGTCAAGTCAAGTCAATTTTATTTATATAGCGCTTTTAACAATTGACCTTGTAAAAATTGAAAAAAAGAAGTGCTATTCAGTTGAGCGAAGACGTTTTATATAAACATTAAGTATTTCTAAAAAGTTGTTCATAGAGCGCAGAATAATTTCAAAAATGTTGTTTGTAGAAAATGTTTGTATATAGCAGGATATTTTTGGAGCAGTAAAAACAGTTTTTTCTTTAGATTTTATAGACATTTTTTATATTTATGTATTAGAACTGATTCTTGATTCAAATCTGCAGTGAACTTTTCATTCTTTATTATCGATTTAATTAATTAATATAGATATAATCAACTGTTTGCTATGTTTTACATATAAACTTAATTTTAACTTTTATCTTCTTTATCTTGAATGAAATTTCATTCACACTTTTAACAATAGATGCTGTCATGAAGCAGCTTTCCAAGAACAAAACGTCTGTATGTATATTTTACAAATATAAGAAATGGATAGATTTATAGATTTATAGATTTATAGATTGATCAATTTGTCCCTATTTGATCTCAATTTTCATTTTGGTTTCTCATATCTTTCCCAAAGTCACCTGGATGATTCGGAAGTTTTCGGGCTCTTTAACGCTCCATGATTAACACTCCATGACAGATTCATTCGAAGTTCATCCATCAACTCTTACAATCCGTATAATTTTTTTATGGCTTGCTGGACGTGTTTGTGTGTGAGCGAGATATAGTTTACGCACACTGTCTTGCTCACCTCAGCATTTTTTCCCGTCCTCGTCTGAACAGAGCCATGATGCGTTTAAGAGCGTCTGTAACTACCCACCTTTTCCGACCCGCAGGCAAATAAAAAGTTATTGATTCTCTCACCTTCCCCTTCCCCAAATAAGACTTATTGTTGCTGCACTTTTATCTAATCACTTGGCAAAATATAAATAGGTAGACGGGAAAAAATTACGCCTGCAGTAGGGAGGGGGGCGGTCGTTACCCTGCTACCATGGGTTCACCTTTAAGAGATGAAATTAGCCCGAGAGCTGTTACAAATCAATGAAATCGATGAAATCAGGTGTAACTGGCAGCAACGGCGCTCACCTTCCTAGCTTGCCACGCTTTAATCGCTTCTGAGAGCATAGTTTACACAGGTTGCTTGTGCACTTTAATTAAATTAACAAAAGGGGACAAGTTTCCAAAAACAAAATGAATAAATGAGAGAGAGAGAGAGAGAGAGAGAGAGAGAGAGAGAGCTGGCCTTTTGCTTGTTCAGCATTTTAACTGAACTACTGTACTATCACCTAATGAATTGTTTTACAGTTCACAATCTGAAGCAAAGTCTAAAATTGTTTCACTTTGAACAACACTTCTGACAGACAGCACTGGACATTGACAACCCTAATAGCGTTTAGATTTTTTTGTATGTATTTGCTGAGGGTTCGAATTGCACAGTGGTTTTGTTTGGAGCAATATTTGATGTCACATGCACACATATACAGTAAGTGTGTGACAATGCAGTTAATAACAGGGTTACTATTAAAAACTATTATTATTACTACTGCAGGCAGATAAGACTGTCAGTAACATTTCATACAGGAAAAATAAGAACAAAATAAGAATCACACAAGAAGTTTAATCGCCTAATCACAGCAACAACAACAAAACAAAGTAGGGGGGCACAGGTATTATTTTACTAATGTATGGTTGAAATCATGTTAAATCATGTTAAACAATGCATTCATGCAGTCAACAAGCAACGTCTTGAGCATATTTGTTCACATACTAGCCTATACTGTATACTGTGCGTGTTTCCTGGAGGATTCCAGTAGGGGGAGCCGGGGGTTTCAATCACTCACTCTTCATATATACCACTTAATCCTGTATTCAGGGTCATGGGGAGCCTGGAGTCCATCCCTGGAGACTTAGGGCACAAGGTGGGGTACACCTTGGACAGGGTGCTAAACCATCGCATACACTCATTCACACACTACGGCCAATTTGGGAATGCTAATTAACCTAACCTACATGTCTTTGGACTGTGGGAGGAAAGCGGCGTACCTCGAAGGAACCCACCAAGCACGGGGGAGAACATTCAAACTCCATGCACACAGAGACAGGAATCGAACCCGGACCCTGAAGGTGCAAGGCGACAGCGCTAACCACTATAAGGTGGCAAAATTCCCCTTATAAATACTACACAGCACTGTTATACATGTAAAACTTGAAAAATTTGAATATCGCGCAAAAGTTCATTTATTTCAGTAACGCAACTTAAAAGGGGAAACTAATATGTGAGATGGACTCATTACATGCAAAGCAAGATAGTTCAAGCCGTGATTTGTCATAATTGAGATGATTAGGGCTTACAGCTCATGAAAACCCCCAAATCCACAATCTCAAAAAATTAGAATATTGTGAAAAGGTTCAATATTCTAGGGTCAAAGTGTCCCACTCTAATCAGCTGATTAAGCCATAACACTTGCAAATGGTTCTTGAGCCTTTAAATGGTCTCTCAGTCTGGTTGAGTAGGAAGCACAATCATGGGAAAGACTGCTGACCTGACAGATGTGCAGAAAACCATAATTGACATCCTCCATAAGGAAGGTCTATCAAAGCACATTAATAGAAAGTTATGTGGAAGGGAAAAGTGTGGACGAAAAAAAGGTGCACAAGCAGCAGGGATGAGCGAAGCCTGGAGAGGATTGTCAGAAAAAGACCATTCAAAAGTGTTGGGGACTTTCACAAGGAGTGGACTGAGGCTGGAGTCTGTGCATGAAGAGCCACCACCCACAGACTGATCCTGGACGGATGGGCTTCAAACGTTGTATTCCTCTTGTCAAGCCGCTCCTGAACAACAAACAACGTCAGAAGCGTCTTACCTGAGCTAAAGAAAGAAACAACTGGTCTGTTGCTCACTGGTCCAACGTTCTCTTTTTTCTGATGAGAGCAACTTTGGCATCTCCTTTGGAAACCAAGGACCCAGAATCTGGAGGAAGAATGGAGATGCACACACTGTAAGAGGCTTGAAGTCCAGTGTGAAGTTTCCACAGTCTGTGTTAATTTGGGGAGCCATGTCATCTGCTGGTGTTGGTCCACTGTGCATCATTAACTCCAGGGTCAATGCAACCGTCTTCCAGGGGATTTTGGAGCACTTCATGCTTCCTTCCGCAAGACGAGCTTTATGGGGATGCTGAATTCATTTGGCACCTGCCCACACTGCCAAAAGTACCAAAACCTGGTTCAATGACTGTGGGATTACTGCAAGCTCGCCTGACCTGTACCTCACAGAGAATCTATGGGGCATTGCGAAGAGAAAGATGAGAGACCTGAGACCGAACACTGCAGAAGAGCTGAAGGCCGCTATTAAAGCATCGTATTAAAGCAGTGCCACAGGCTGAAAGCTTCCATGCCACGCCGCATTGAGGCAGTAACTGCTGTAAAAGGGGCCCAAACCAAGTACTGAGTACATACAGTATGAATACTTATACCTTTCAGAGGTTTGATATTGTTCTATGTACAATCCTTGTTTTATTGATTGCACGTAACATTCTAATTTTCTGAGATTGTGGATTTGGCGTCTCAATTTTGACAAATCACGGGACTATAGCAACTATCTTGCTTTGCATGTAATGAGTCTATCTCATATATTAGTTTCATTTTCACCTTTTAAGTTGCATTATTGAAATTAATTTTTCGAGTTTCACCTGTATAATAAGCGAACGAACAAGCAATCTTGCCATATTTATACTATTATTTTGTATTACGGGAAGTTGTTGAAAATAAAATACAAATTACAACATAACAATTCCAACATAACTTGGGCAATTATAGCTCCCCCTACAGGTCTCAGGTGAAAAGAAAATGTTTTTTTTTCTTTTCAGGGGATCAGAGCTCCTTTAACTCGTAATTTGATTGATATATTTATTTTCTTAATAGCTCATAAACTGATTATGTTCCCTTGCCCTTGGTAAATCTTTTCCTGTGTATGGTAGAGCTTAGCGCACAAGGCAGAGGATCCCCTTGATGGGTTGCAAATCCTTCTTTTCTCACACACACAAACACACACAAACTCACACCCTCATATTATGGGCAATTTTAGAACGTCCAACCAGTCTTAGGACTGTGGTGGGAGAGTTGAACCCCTAACCGAGGAGGTGCATTATGACTCATGGCTTCTGTGGAAAAAACATGACAAGATGAGATGTGAGGAAACCTAAAAACCCAGAGGAAACCCTGGAGGGAGTATAAATTTGAACACAGACAGTAAGTGGAGCTGTAAGGACGTTTATGTACTCGTATGTTGTTGTGAGTTTTTCAGCTGCTCCTGCCGAGGGCTCGTCACAGCTGACCATCCAATCCGAGCACAACCTGGCACAGGTTGTACACCGGATGTCGTTCCTGACACGAATCTCCCATTTTATCCGCTTTTGAGACTGGCACTGCATTCAGTGGCTGGGGTTTGGGAGTTGCCTAGGAATTGAACCCAAGCCATCGGCGTGACAGGTGAGAAACCAGCGTATGTGTGATAATAAGGTTAAAACTGTTAAAACTATTGCTATTACTACTGCAGGCAGATAAGACTCATAAGCATCGTTTTTGTTGCATAATCAACCAAAATACACCGATGTTCTCTTCTTCATAATGATGGAACATTAAAGGTTATTAGCAGATTGGGATTGAACTCAGGACCTTCTGAGGATCAGTTAAGAAAATAAATTCAAATAAACATAATGGACTTCACTAGGTGTGAGTGAGGTGCTGTGGGACAGGTTCTTTCTTTCTTTCTTTCTTTCTTTATTTCTTTCTTTCTTTGTCTGTTTCGTTTTATAACCCAGTGCTCTTCCATCCTTCCTTCCATTCATTTTTCTTTTCAAAACCCAGTGTTCTTTCATTCTTTTTTAATCCAGTGTTCTATCTTTCCTATTTTCATTTTTATTCATTCTTTCTTTCTTTGCCTGTCTAACCCACTTGTTGTTATCGTAGTCGTATTTCCTGATTTATTACAACAAGGGCGCCCCCTGTTGGTCACTTCAGTAACTCGCGCTGTCTTTGCATTGCCATGTTCACCTTTCCAACCCACTGGCTCCATCTTGTGACCATTCATGCAAGCAAGAACGTTTGACGGAAAAAAAAAAGAAAAAAAAAAAGAAAAAAACCCAGACAACTGATGAAATCCATTTCCCAGAAGACCTTTCGGCGGATCTGACTTTTACATCCACGTGTTTTGGGTTTGCGCGGTTTGTGCTGCTCAGCTCTCGCCAAGTTCACGTCGTCTCAGACTTTCTGCAGGTTAAACGCCGGATCTCAGCACCATGTCGACTGAACTCGGTAACGGTCACTTTTATACGGAGTTTATCGATCAGGCGCGAGCTGTTCCCCTCTTCATGGGTGCAGGATTTTAGGCTTTGTTGGTGTTTTATTATTATTATTATTATTTAGTTTTCTGTGCCCCATGATGCTTGTTAGTGCTCACCAGGCCGCCAAGACGGAACATGTCGGCTTTGATGTTTTTCGGCTTTGATGTTTTGTTACAATGTTCCATTTTTAATTAGTTAAAAGTGAGCGCGCGTAACTTTTTGTTTAAGGTGGAAACTTGTTGTTGTTTAAATCAGAAGGTGTGAAAACTAATGAATTTCTACTTATAACCAGGAGTGTGGTGAAATGACACCCAAGTGGAAAGACGGTGAGATAAAGTGTGAAAAAATCTTTAATTAATCCAGAAGCAGGTTTTGTAACACAGGGAATTAGACTGTGGAAGTAATTCATATTCATATATATATATATATATATCCTGCTTCTGGATTAATTAAAGATTTTTTCACACTTTATCTCACCGTCTTTCCACTTGGGTGTCATTTCACCACACTCCTGGTGAACATATATAT
>QMIH01000674.1:128718-171851 GCA_003987875.1 Clarias batrachus | reverse complement strand
TATATATATATATGAGAGAGAGAGAACATCTAAACCACACAGGAGTAAAATATCTAGCGGGCTCGCAAGAAACAGAGGTTTTGATATGAAGCCAAAAGGCTAGCTAAGTTTCTCTAAATGGCTGATGACTGCACTAGAGTTCCTAAAGATAAAACGCTCCTACTATGCTACACAAATTAAGGAATTAAGTTTAGCTTGTTAGAGTTTTTACATTGAAGAACTGTAACCGTAAATAGCCATAAAGCTAGCTACTGAGTTTAGGGCTAGGTGGTTCTCGTACTCGTTGGATGTATATTCATGGCTTTCTGTACACGTTTCAGAGTGGTGTCGAGTACATCGCCGCTCCGTCAGGCTCCACTGCTGACGAGGTTGTCATCAACGCCTGCAACGAGCTGGGAATCACCCTAGTGCACACCAACCTTCGCCTCTTCCATCACTGAACGCTAACTCTCCGGGCTTCCAGTTCCCGAGTTCTTAGCCCAAGACCAAGACCTTGTAGCGGCTCTTACATTAGTGCCTTTCCTTTGCTAAGCAGATTAGCATGCTGTTTCTTTTTGTCCCTGCTCTTGTGCTCTTTAAACATTCCAATTTTACTGTAGCTAATAACGGCTAAAACGTTGTACTATTCCACCTTAAATGACTGGTAAAATTGTAGTTTACACTGTATTAAATGGTACAAGTCATGCTCTAAATGTACGGTTACCGAACACTACAACTTCATCGCATTCCATTATACTGCCTGTGGTAGAGGTCTGAAATAAAAGATTAAAATATGTGCTCAGAAGATTTCTGTTTTTTTTTCTTTCTTGAACAGTTCTGGAAAATAACTACTTGCTATTTAGCCAGCTAGCTAGCATCATACTGCTACAGAAAGGTCAAAACCTGAATGACAAGATTCAGAGAAATTAAACTATTATAAAAATTTACTGATTTAGCTAGAATTGTGGAATTTAGCTAACCAAATAATGAAGATAATTTGTTGTCTGTGCCAGTTTCTTAACAAGTGGTTTATTCACTGGTTTGTTCAATATTAGCCTAATTTGTTATCCGTAGCTTGGTAATTAGCTAATTTGTCTATTAGCTTAGTGATGAGCTGATTTCTTGTTAGCCTTATCATTAGCTGAGTTGTTGCTAATTAGTAATTGTCTATGCTCAAGATTAGCCATTCTTTATATAGCATAGTGACATAGTTAGCATGTTTTATGATTAGCTGTTTGTTGTCTGTTAGTGGGATGGCTATATTAGCCTGCTTGTTAGCTGGTGATTATCATGATTTTGCTGATTTATTGTCTCTTAGTATTTACTATCAGCTGATGCTTTATCTCTTAGCTTGTTAATTAGCTGCTAAGTCACATTAGCAGATTTTCTTGCCTATTTTGGCATCTTTACTAGCTAGCCAGTAACCAAACTTTCTCTGGTTATTTCTTGACTATATTATACCACATGTTAAATGTCAGTTCTCATAATTAGCTTTTTGTTTATAATATATGTTTGTTCAGAAGTTGGCAGTTGTTGGCTATATTAACGTTTATTAGCTGTCATGAGGTGTATATAAGCTTGTTAATTAGCATACATAAATTAGCCTAAACTACTAGTTAGCTTCAGGCTAAAATACCCTGTAAATTCATATATATTCAAGTACATTTGTTTATTACATAAAACAGACATTGTGGTTCATTTTAAAACTTTATTAAAAATGGGAATTTGACAGTAGTGATGACTTTGGCACCAACAGTACAGAATTATTTTCTTTATTGCCTTTAATGAAAACACTTGTAGGGCCAAATTGATAAATAAATCACAAAGCATTAGACAAATCAGGACAAAATCATTTGTTGATCTAAAAAACAGTGCTGGCTCTGAGTGAACTCGTGCCATAGGAAAGAAAAGAAAAAAAAAGATGAATTAAAAAAGCTCAGTTTGCTAAAAGCTCAACTAAAAGCCAACATTCTCATAAATCAGTGCTTAATTTTTAATATTCTTTGTTCAGGGTTAAAAAAAAAAATTTTAAATAACACCGTTTGATTTATTTTATTTGTTATCCTTAAACTTCATAACATTCCGTGTACTAAATGTTTTATCTTCTTTGTTTACAAAAGACAAGATGAAAGCCAATCAGATGCCTGGACGACAGCACAACCAATTAAAAGCAGTAGAAATCACTACGGCATCGCTATGGTGTCATGTGGGTTTTGCTGATTGGCCGAGAAGCAGCAGAGGTGATTGCAGTAACCAGTAGGGAGGCTTTAAGGCACTGGGGAGGTGTTAGTCTCACAGATGTTACATCTCAGATCAGAGCCATGTTAACAGGTACAAGGTTTTGGCATGAAGTGGGGAAAAGTAAAGTCACGAATCACTTCACTCTCTCCGGTTGGGATTGGCTACGGCGTCGGCCAGGATATCCGGCCGGAGGCACTCGATTGGGCAGTGGATGTTCTGTAATGAAACAAATGGCTGGTGTTACTGTATATACGGTATAATGCGATATAAAACAAATCAGCCGTCTGCGTCCTGACGTGGAAAAAAATAAAGAAGTATAACGAAAATCCAGAACTCACCACTCTAGCGGTGCCGTCTCCGTAACGGACCGGCCTCAGCAGTTGAGGGTTGATTTCGGTTCCAGGCTTTTTGCAGTTTTCACAACGCCAACCCTGATGCCAAGATTACACACACAAATACAGACATTACAGACAACTGTAGTATTGTTGAGTATTGTAAGACATAAAAACTCAATTGTAGTCATGCAGCACACGGTGCTAATAAATACGCGCACCTGCTGTCCTCCGTAACATGTGCATGTGCAGATCGCGCCGAGATACTCTTTCTGCCACTGGTTTCCCACCTGGTACGTCTTTCCATCATCGTAACACGTCGACTCGTCTGTAGGCAAAAGAGAAGTCAAGTCAAGTCAATTTTATTTATATAGCGCTTTTAACAACTGACATTGTCGCAAAGAAGCTTTACACAATAAAAAGAAAAAAAAAAAGCATTCATGAACTTCTTGGCTATAGTTAAAGGTGCAGTAGTTCTTTATTGTTTACTTGAAATACATGTAATGGATCAAGATGTGGCCTACTAAGCTGTTGAGAAAATTATAGACATTCTCCCTTACATGCAGCAACAAATCCATTGGTCAGCATGAGTGGAAATGTCCAACAGACCTAAGCTTACCTTGCAATAATCCTAATTTTATCTAATGCACCTATAAAGTATCACAATGTAATTGTTTTTGAAAGACTCTGGCACTCACGTGGTTCGCATTTGAACTCGCCCTTGCCGTTGCCGAGGCAGGTGCAGCTCATCATTTGGCCGGTTTCCGCCTGCCTCTCCCAGCGCTCGCCAATGCGATAGTTATTGCCGTTGTCATGGCACCACTCTGTGTGTTAGAAGAAAGGCAACGTTACACAAAACACGCGGAACACTACTTTTTCGACGTTGGCTCTGGGTGCAACAGGACATCTTGAAGTTATGTAAAAATGTAATAAAAATATGAGTCAAAGTTCAATTGCGTTTGCGTGTAGTTTATGTCATTGCATCACAAGATATAGGAGCCAATCAGGTTTCAGTATGCTAATAAAAGGAAATTTGAACGGTTTCCTAATTTGCATGTAAAGAAAGCATGATTTTTACTTTTGTCCAAAATCTTTGTAAAGAAAAACAGTTTCAAAGTTGTTTTTAGCATCATTTTATCTCATTTTGATGTGAATTAATGTACATACTGGAGGAGTCACATCGGAAATGGCCGCTGCCCAGACCCAGGCACCTGCACCACAGCTTGAAGCCGGTGTCGGACATGCGCTCCCACTCATCCCCGATATTGTGACGAGTACCAGATAAAGTGTCGTAGCAGGAATCATCGCTGTCTGGAACTCCTGGAACTCGTTCTGGATCTGATAGAGAAACTTCACGCATCATTTCATATAACATTATAAAATTTTACATTGAAAATAAGAATTTTAATTACAACAAAACAATACGGATTTCAAAGAGTGAATTATTATTATTTTTTACCCGTGTTACCAGCGGTGATGACCTCGTCAACGATTTTGTACTTGAGTGCGTCCTTTAGAGCCTCGACGAGGACGCGATACGAAGCACCGGACGTGAGGCCGATCAACGTGGCGCTGGTGGAGGTGGCAGGAAGTTGAATCTGCAACCGAACGAGTTCGACATATCAGTTAATAATGTGCAACTACTCGTAACGCACAAGAGCTAATGATTTTTCTCAGCTCATGCAGCACATGTCCAAGTTGATCAGCACCTTTTGATTAGTCAGAAGAATTTCTTTCAATTGTACTTCATATTCAACCAGAAATTCTTATTGGCTTGCTCACCTGGAACATCTTCTCATCACGTTGTGTGACTGGGTGGCAGGTCACAAGGTAAGACTGGCTCTGCCTGAAGGGTTGCCAGCTGACTGTAGTCTGAGTCCGAGCCTCCTGAGGCGCCCCCGTCTCATTTTCTGGAAGAAGGACACTGTGAGCATTTCTGTCGCTCACCTGCACAACCTTGGGCACCCGTGAGCCGTCTGGCCCCGGGGCGGGCAGGTAGATGAGAGTTTGGCCCGGGACGTAAGAGTTTGGTCGTTGCACTCTGTGAGGCAGAGTTGGCTGGTTGTTGTATTCGGTGTACTCCATGCCCTGGCCGTTTTGACCAGGAATTGGCTGGACTGTCGGACCCGCCACGTTCACCCCGTTGTTGTCCGTTTCAGGCACGTCCAAGGGGCCACGGTTGTTGGGGCGCGGATGTACAGGCAGCGGAAACAGCAGCGTTTCCTCTGAGAGCAGAAAAGCCATTAGTAGCAAAGCGGGAATATAAATGAAGACATACAGTAAGACAGCAGCTAATGGCTAGCAGAGATCCATCCAAGGAGAAAAGAATGGTTCAAGAAATGCCACAAAATTGGGATATATATTGTTTAAAAAAAAATACTGTAATGTGAAAGTGTGTTTTATTTATCTTCAATTTAAGTGACACACAGGACGTATGTGTCGCAAGATCTTATGACGCAATATTCATGCCATTCAATACAATAAGGACAAAATCAGAATATGAACACTATATTTATCACTTCAATATTGTTCTCAGTGAAACTGTTAAACTTTGTGGAGCAAAGCTCTGGAAGTTTCTCCTTTTTGGATCAAAAGCGTCAGCTCCTGCAGTTCGCCTCAATGTAAAGGCACAATAAACCTTTAAGCTAAAATAATAAATAGCATTGCACATGTAGTAGCAAACACAGAATGATTAGCATCACAGTAGACGTGATTGCTAGCTGTAACGGAACAGAGCCGGCCACAATGCAGAGGCTAACAGTCAATATGCTAGCGGCTCAAAACTTCTTTTTGTCTACTCCTACCACTGAGCAACAAAAAGAGTGTTTTGAAGGAGTACACCTTTATTACAAATGGAACTCACACAATGGAATGTGTGTGTGTGTGTGTGTGTGTGTGTGTGTGTGTGTGTGTGTGTATGTGTGCTTACGTGTTCTGGCTTTGCCCACAAGAGCTGGACTTCTCAGTGAGTTCTGCAGAGCGATGATACTAATGGTGTACACAGTGTCTGGTTTCAGACCTACAATCACATCAAGAGTGAATATACTGACAAGACAATTGTGAGAATATAGTAGTAGAAAGTACGGCTAGTGTATAGCATGTTACGTTATACATCTTGTCTGTTTAGGTGTTAGTAAAACCATGTCGAGTCAGTGTACCTGAGATGGTGGCGTAGTTGACGCCGGCGTGTGGGCGCGGCGTCAGCTCAAGTGGGTTGCCTTTCTCTTCCTGGTAAGTGATGTAATATCCTGTGATGCGGCTTGTGGGTGGCTGCCAGTTGAAGGAGATGGAATTTGGAGTTAGAGCTTGGAACTGGAGGTTAGTGGGCGCCTGGAGGGATGAACCAACTGTGGGGGAAAAAAAACACACATGTGGTCAAGTCAAGATCATGGAAGAACAAAAACGTTTTCTAACAATGATGCTTATGATGGTTAGGTTTTATAACTTAAATAAGGAAGTTTTTTACTTGTGTTGGTGTTGAGGGTGAAGGGTGCGCTACGTCGGTCTCCGTTCAATGTGTACATGTTGATGATGTAAGCAGTATCAGGCTGAAGACCTAAAACACACCAAACACAGTTTGAATTCAATGCATGGAATAATTGTTATTTACTCCTCCAGTCACCCCTTTAAAAGTTTACCCGTTATCGTGGCAGTGCGATGATCAGCTGGAATCTCCTTCCTGATGGTTGGATAGTTTCCTGATACGGGCTTAGCCTCAATCAAGAAACCTGTCATTGGCTCGAGCTTGACGCGCCAGGAGAGTGTAACGCTTGTGTCCTTCACTTCGCTGATGCGGGTGCGCCGGGGAGGGCTGATATCTGCCAAGCCAATCAGACACAGGATGACGGTTAAATGTTTTGGTTTACCTACGCCCTCTCACATGGTCTACCCTTGCCAAAGTCCCATCATCACTTCGCATTGGTTGGTTTCTTTCGTCCTTTCTACTGCTAGGTGTAGCTCTGGAATGCTGAGCAGAAGATTTCAGGTTCAAACCCCACCACCATCAAGGTGTCAATCTAAAGCCCTTGACTCTCAACCCTTAACTGTTCAAATGTGTAATAAGATAAAAACTTATGTCGCTCTAGTTAAGGGCGTGATGCGTGTAGGCTTTTTGTACTGTATAGCCTTGACGAATCAACAACACACCTACTGCATGTTTGTCACTCAGTATTACTGAACACTTCACAAGTGCACACCTCAGAACATGTCGATATAATGTCTGACATGAACAGAGCTGTTCATGAGATCTGACGTGTAGTATCTCAAAGGCCAAAACTATTTTGGCGTGTTAGGGTTCAGGAAACATGTCCACTAGGGGGAGCTACAACATGAAAAACTGAAATTGCAAACCAGTGCTTGGGCCATGCTTGGTCTAACACTCTCGTTTTTCCTCTCACTTTTTCCCGTTCGTTACAGGAAAGCAAAATTGTTCACAGGGGGACGTCACGACATCCACGTCTCCCAAACAAGTCACATGAGCACACACTCACACCAAGCAACTAGCCAAACGGAGATGTCAGTTACAATGTCCGATTAATGAAGCACGCTGCTGTATAACTGCGCTGTTTATTGCTATTTATGAGTCTCAAGTTTGGCAAGTATGATTTGGACCCTGGTTTTATTAATATTAGAGTTATTGTAATACACAGTATTATTAGATAAACTTCTTCACCTTCAGTTGTAGTGACCTCTCCGATAAGCGGCAGGCTGCTGGCGGAATCCTTCAGTGCGTACACATGGACCTCGTACACCGTGGACACCTGGAGACGAAAAACAGTTGCGAGTTCAATAATTTGTGTATAGAACCACTTTCAAGCAGGCTGATAAGTTAAACAGGATCAGACAGATTAAAGTAATAAATAAAATATATATAATAATAATAATCATTTTACCAGGAGTCCAGTGACGGTGACCTGCATGGCATCAGGGGCGACAGTAAGTTCTTTTGGTTCTGCAATGTTGTTTTTCGGCGTCACCAGAACACGATAGCCGTTCAACCTGACGTTTGGTGGCCTCCAGAGCACCACGAAGGACGAGGGGCCCACGTCTCCGAACTGGATGTTGGAGGGGGCGGGAAGGACTGTGCAGGGTAGGGTAGATACAAGTGCATTTTTTTTTTAAAAAAAAAAGGTCAACATAACGAAAATATTTCTGCCTCTCAGAGGTAAAAGTAAAAGGTAGCCATCCAAAATATTACTCAAGTAAGAGAAAAAAAGTATTCGGTGAAAAGATACTTAGTAACTGAGTAACTGTTTCATCTTAATGTCCGATTTATTTTCTTAGAAATTATGTAAGCAGTCAGACAAAATGATGAAATAGTGTACAAATCGCGACATTTCCAAATAATAAAATTAATAAATGAAACTAAATAGTTTTACAAAATAGCAAATTAAGGAATAAATAACACAAATTTTCCTAATCTCCCTTTTTCACAATGTAAAGCTTTTGAAATAAGCTGAATGAACAGTGTAACTATTTCCTGTGTAAGATATACGGTATATTCGGTCACCCTGAATGACTCAGCAGATATAAAATAACATTACAACATGTGTACAAGAGTCTCACTTTTTCATAAACTGTGTCCAGCAGAACAAATGTAAGAAAATTATATATATTTCTAGTTTATTTGCTAATTATATATGTTAAGATTGAAACATTAAATACAACATCTAAGCTAAGCGCGACAGGTTTGCTTCACTGTCTACCACTGCGGAAGATAACCCCGCCCCCTTTGTGTGTGGTCATGTGATTATTGTCACTACATCTGATTGGTGAAAGAAAAGTCAAATGTAGCGGAGTAAAAGTAGCATTTTTTCTAGTAACAGTAAAAAGTATGGAGCAGTAAAACTACTCATAGAAGGACTTTTATTTTTTTTCCCAAAAAGTTACTTAAGTAAATGTAACAGAATAAATGTAACTCGTTACTACTCACCTCTGCCGGTGGTGTGTGTTCCCGCCAACTGTGTGGTGCCGCCTCGGTCGGTCGTGGCGACCACTTTGACGCTGTATTCAGTTCCGGGTCTCAGTTGCTGAAGAAGTACGTTATTATCGTTCCGGCTCGGAGCTGGCGTCCACTCGCGTTCTCCTGTCTCTGGGCTTGAGTAGAAGACACGGTACGAGGTGACGCGACCCTGCGGAGGCTGCCAGGACACACGCAAAGAGTTGCTGTCCACATCAGAGAACGTCAGATCGCTGGGAATATCCGGTACTAAAGAACAGACAGGACACTGATGAGGCACAGGACTGAACTGGGACTTTTCTCATTTCTTTTTTTTTAGGCAGGTATGGATATTAAACATTAGATGTACAATACAGTGAACACATTTAAAGGAATCATGCTAGGTCAGTGATGTCTAATCTTCCCCAGAAAGGGCCTGCGTGTGTATACAGCCAAGACCAGCTAATTCAACAGATTAGACACAAAAATATAAAAATGTCCAGAATTCTGTACTAAACATGCTCCTAGATCATGTTGCTGGATTAGGTTTATTCAGATAAACATTAACAGATAAACATTCACATGTTTAGTACAAAATAATCCTGATCCAGGAACATATTTGGTACAGAGTAATGCTTCTCCAGGAACAATATTCAGAGGGAATATATTCAGAGTGAATATTGTTCCTGGATAAGCATTACTCTGGACCAAATATGTTCCTGGGTCAGGATTATTTCGTATCATGTTCCTGGATTAGGATAATTTTGTACTAAACATGTTCCTGGATTCGGTTTATTCAGAGTGAATTCTGGTTCTGGATCAGTATTACCCTGTACTATCTGTGTTCCTGGATCAGGACTAATCGTTTAATAGACATGTTCCTGGATCAGTATAATTCTGTACTAAATGTATTCATGTGTCAGGGTTATTCTGTAATAAGCATATTCCTGGATCAGGTTTATTCAGAGTGATCTCTGTTCCTGGATAAATGAATTATTAGTATTAGCATTTTCTGAAGTAGTATAAATCACTATTAATCAGGTTCCTTAAAACTGGAGTTATTCACTTTGGAGTCCTGGATCAGAATTATTCAGTGTTCCAGGATACACTGAAGATGATACTATTCCTGGATATGTGATCATTTCTGAAGTAGTCCAAGCTGGTGGTATCCTAATTCAACAAATTGTAGATATTACTGTACCACTACTGTACCTAAAGGTTCCTGGACTATGGGCAATGTATTAACGTAGTTAATCCATAGTCTACTCACACTTGCTTGTAGGTGCTCTCTGCACCACCGGTGTTGTATCTCCGTTACGGCTGATGGCCAAGACACTGATTTCATACTCGACTGTCGGCACCAGACCTGTTATTCTCATCTCTGTCTGATCTGAGAACAAAGAGAGGAAAAACATTTTTAAAAACTGCAAGTTCCCTAAATAATTGCTACACTTAAAGAAGCTTGTTTACTTTTTCACTCACCAGGTCCCACCTCCTTGGTGAAATCGGGTCCCACTCCGTTTTTGGGCCTCCCGGTGACCCTGTAGCCAGTGATTGGGCCTCTGGCGGGAGTCCAGCGCACCAACATGGTCTGGTCATGGATATCAGTCACGTCTATGTCTTTTGGAGTTGGAACACATGGGAGAAAAGAGGCAAAGAAACTAAACACAACTGTTTTTTTTGTTATTAAGAATGTGCCAAGCCATTTCTAAATGCAGGATCAAAAAACTTTCCGAATCAGTGTCATTTACTAGTATTTCGTTTCATTTTTTCCTTCTTCTATGTTTTCTTGTCTCCTGGATAAGAATTTTCTGTTCTGTTAACGGATCAGTATTTTTTTTATCCTGGATGAATGAGGGGTGTTCAAGTTTCTTGACTTTTGATTGCGCAGAATGACCTAACTCAGAGTAAAAGTCTTTATTTCTCTGTATAATCCCCTGCCACACTTATCCCAGAGTTTCACTAGTGCAGGGACACCATCAATGTAGAACATTTTCTCAGACATCCTGGCCGTTTGTGTCAAAACGTTCCTTTAATTCACAGCAGATTTGGGATCCTCTGTGCTGGTTGAAGGCGTTACCCAGACAGAGCATTCGCCTCCTGGAAAAGCAGGCAAAATGTCCCAGTTTGACTTGAACACCCTCACCTCAAATCATTCAGCCTTTGCTCTGTTCCTGGATGTACAGTATTATAAACCCATTTCCTGGGTAATATCGGTTATTTATGTTGCTAGTGGTAACAGTGTTCCTCGTTTAGTATTATTCATTAACTCACCTTGGCTGCCGGTGCGTTGTGTGATGATGGTCGGTGTGCTGGACGCTGGACTGTCTCCTCTGCCGGTCACTGCGTAGATGGTGATGGTGTATTCGGTGCCCGGCTGCAGGTCTGGAATGGTGGCCGTCGTCTCTGTGCCAGGCACGGTGAACTCCTGCCCAGGGCCGCGTTCACCTGTGGATTGACGTTAAAGACCAGGTCTAAATAATTCCTCTGATTCTTTTTTGTTTGTTTACATAATAAAAGATTGTTTTTTGGATCAGCATTATTAAATATTTCGTTCTGTTTTTTTCAGGTTGCATCAATCACTGTTATTCATGTTCCTTGATTGGTATTATTTTCTGCTTATTCTGGGATGCGATTTAATTTGATCCCAATTTCCAACAAGACGTTGTGAAATGCACAAACACACACCGGTCTGTCCGGTTTGGATCCTGTAGTAGCGCACTGGAATAGCAGGAGCTTCCCATGCGAGGGTGATGCTGTTCGGGCTGAATGACGTCACCTCCAGGTCAGTGGGAGCGTCTGAGACTAAAAACATTACAAACATTATATATATATATATATATATAAAAAGAAAAAAAAATTATAACTTATTAATACTAGTCTCCCTCAATCTTACGTGATATTTATTTATGTTTTAAATTTTTTTTTTAAATAAAAGATTTAAAAAAATGAGTGTGTGCTCACTGGTAGACTGTGTGCCGGTGAGAGGTTGACTCTCCTGGCCGCCGCTGATGGCGTAGATGTAGAGTGTGTACAGTGTGTTCGGCTCCAGGTTGTTCAGGGCGTAACGCGTGCGGCTCGGTGGCAGACGCTCCTCCTGGCGACGCCCCCCGCTGGCCTTCATATACATCAAGCGGTAGCCTGTGATATGCGCACGTGGCGGCTGCCAGTGTGCCGTGAACGCGTTGGTGGACACGTCGGAGAAGGCGAGGCCGCTGGGAGAGTCGAGTGCTGCGCGAGGGATGAAGATCAGCGCATGTTAACTCAGTCAGGAGTAAAAATTTTTATTCACTAAGATTGCCTTGAAAATATAGAGACTCACTGGTGGTCTGTCTGCCCGTGACCGGGGTGCTCTCTCTCTCACCGTACACACACAACACGCTCACCACATACTCAGTGACGGGAAGCAGGTCTACATGAGGCGAGAGGGGAAAGTGTCATGAAACTGTACAATAAATCCACTATGTGTTAAACATCCAGCACAATAATCTGATAAAATCTCACATATACTGTAAACTAACGTACAAGCTGATTTTGTCTTTATGTTGTCGATTAAATTCACTGTATTTATGTAGATAATAAATCTATTCACTATATATTAACTTTATTTATTTATACATAATACATAATAATTTACAGTATAATATACATTTCCAGTGATGTAAATCATCTGCCTGGTTACACAGAAGTCACGTATCACATAATAAAATAATAAAGATGTTAAAAATACATGTTTTTAACACATTAAACATAATTCATTACGGATAGTATAATTAACTTATGTTACCTATTATATTATAGTGATGTATACATTTATTTTAATTGATCTATATCTATTTTCACAAACATTTGTTAAAACTATACATATACATTACTACTATTTCTCTAATGAATTCATTACTACATTCTACTCAGTTTATGTTATTTTTCTACATTTTATTATTTATTTTATTTGGTACTATATTAAAATCAGGTAAGCAATTTTTATAATTAATGTTTGGCTATATTAGTGTATTATTATTTGCTTAAACTAAATTACGTTCTACTATATTTTGTTACAAAATTTTTGAGAAGTATGAAAGAATTTCAATTATTATTATTTTAACCTAAAATCAATTTTAATTTTAATATTCAGTTTATACATTTTATCAATTTTGTCTGTATGAGAATTGTTATTGTATATAAAAATATGGAATTTTCTTTCAAATTAATCTTGAGCAATATTTATAATACACAAAAAACAGAATGTATGAATATTATTATTATTATTATACAAATAGGAAATTTATTATACTTTGGAGGAGGTAGGTGGTGGTGGCTCCGCCCACATTAACTTCTTGTATGTTGTCATCGTTGTTGCTTGGGTGATATCGAATCACGAAGCGGCTGATCTCTGATTGGCGGACCGAGGGGCGGGTCCATGAGAGACGCATCGAGTCTGGACCGACCTCGCCAAAATTCAGATTTGTGGGAGCAGGAACGCCTGGAAAAACAGGTCATGTACAGGGGGCACAACACACACACACACACACACACACACACACAGTTATACACATATTAGAAGTACAAGTTTGGTATATTTAATCTTCTCCTTTCCTGCTCGAGAAATACACAAACAATTACTACAAACCTGACAAACAGTATTTATGTGTCCTGGTTAAGTCTGCACTAATTCCCATGTACAGAAACTTTACCTGCAGTTTGGAGCTTGATTAAATACTAATACAAACATGTTAATAATTCCATTTCTTTCTCATACCTGGGAAATTTGACAGCATAAAAAATATGATGCATATAAATAAATTATGCATAAATGTTTACTTTTTTAGCTATGTGAAAATTCAGCTGTTAAAAAAATCATTTGATGGCATTTATTATAAAAGTCTTTTTTAAAGACCTATTTTGATCTTAAACTAAAATTGAGTGCTTGTTTCTGAATTCAACTATTAATCGATACTCTACAATCTATATTTTAAACGTTTTTACCTTTTTTGGTCTGTGTGCTCTGACTCATCAATCTCTTTCATCACACACTCACATACACAGTACAAGCAATTTGTGAATGCCAATCATCCCGATCTGCCTGTCTCTCGACTGTGGGAGGAAGGAAGAACATGCACACGGACCTGAAGCGGGATTTGAACTGGAGGTGCAAGAAGACAGTGCTATCCACTAAGCCTTTTATGTGTGCACTTTTATGTTAAGTTTAATAAAAAAAAAATTATAATATTTTTAGAATAAAATTTGTATATCATATTAGTATTTTTAGATAGTTTTTAATTAGACTTTAGACCTAGCTATTATACATATATATATATATATATGTTTTATATATATGTTTTTCTATATTTAAACAAAGTTTAATATTTTATTTATTTAATTGCTTACTTTCTTACTTTTAAATAATTATAATAATTACAAATATTTTATAATAATATTTTTTTATAATAATAAAAAAAATTATTAAAAAAAATAAACTTTTTGTCTTGTATTTTGACTGAAATTTCAAACATTGTTGTCGATGTCAAAAACCTAATGTTTTCAAATCCAAATTTAAATAGGAATTTTTTATATTTTTGTTTTGGTTGTTGTTACTTTTTGTGGAACAAAAATTGTTTAAACTAAATTACAAATGTACAAAATTCTAAATGTAGGATATATTGTTTTAGTTTGTTTTAAACAGCTAGTCCACTAATGCAGTGTGATATTCTAAATGAAATTCTGACACTTATTTTGCATTTTTTAAACCAATTGAACCGAGGTTTCCCAATGGACAGCCACTTAGCACGTAAAATAAATTCACCAGCTTGTGTTTGCTGCGTGATGGTTGTCGGTTCGCTCTCGTTGTCCTCCGTTAGTACGATGACGCTGATGTGGTAGTCGACACCAGGCTCCAGTCCTCGAACCGTATAATAATTGGTGTAGGAATCCAGTGAATCCTCTAAGATGGGCAAACTCTCTCCGGCAGCCATTACCGTGATGCGGTACCCTATAACCGCGGGGTGGTTTATAGGCGTCCAGTGAATCCCGATGGTGGTGTCGGTCACGTTGACATAACCGAGGTCTTTCACCTTCGGCATGTCTGGAGCGCGTTTGTTTAGAGACGCGAGCAGAGGAAAAAAACAAACAGATTGTGATCATGCGTGGTTAGAAAATTGATCAATGGAGGAAGTTAAAACTGGATGCACAGCATTAAATTGATATGACATGCAACAAAGTTCAACAAGCGCTGCACAAATTATAGCTAGAGATATGGAATACATGAGATCAACTGACCAGCAATTAATTCTTAAATTGTGCGATATATGGAGGCAGCCAGAATTACAGACAGAAACCAGAATTGATTGAAAGCTCCTGATTATTTTTAGCTATGAATTAACAACGATATTCAATGCCAAGATGGAAATGATAAGAATTAGAGAGAAAAAATGCCTGTCGGGTTCTCGCCATTTTAGATCGGATATTTTAGCCTTATCGTATGTCGTAAAGGGATGACTACAGTCTGCCATCTTGTTTCTTTTTCCAACGTTTTAGCTATTAATATGGGAGTTTGTTGGGTTAAAGTTAAGAAAAGTGAAACTAACGTCCCAAATGTATATTATAAACAAAATTTACAGCTAAAATTCCAAGCTGTTTCCAGGTTAACTATTATCAGCAATGCAAACCACGCAAAGTTAAATAGCGCTTCATGTTATTTTACGAGTTATAGGAACACATCATATTATATTTCATACATACATATAATATACATACTGTACAGTAGTGTATATACACCAGCTTAACCTGGAAACTCTCCACACCAAGCAGTGGTTACCTTGTCTGATCACAGAGGAGATGGGTTCGCTCTCCATGTGGTTTTTAACGGCGTAGACACTGACATTGTACTCGACACCAGGGATCAAGTTCTCCAACGTGCAGGATGTCTGCCCGGCTCGCACAAACTCCTCCAAGGAATTCCCACGCTGGCCCAAGGTGGGTGCACACGTCACCCGGTAACCTGTGATGTCTGGGGAAGGGGTAGAGTGAGAGAAGGAGGAAAATAAACTTGTAAGGGATCTATGAACGACGTTGGAAAAGGATAATAAGAAATATGTTATATCATATACTATATATTATACTGTAAATATATTATATATATTTATATATTTTATATATTTATTATTTAAAAATGATAATGATTAAAATTTATCACTAAATAAAGGCAAAAATTATTTAATTTAAATATATATAGAGAAATGAAACAAAATGAGAACAACAAGAAAAAAATAGCATAAATAAAATTTAATTATGGATTAATAATTTTTTTTTTTTTTTATAAAAGTGGAAAGAAAGTAAAAAAAGAACTAAATTGAAAAAATTCAGAAAATTTTATATGGATAAAGAATAATAAAATAATTTGTTAAAGGTAAAAAGATTTTACAAGAACTTTGCTAAAACCTATATATGAATCTGATCATGTTTTTTAAAAACATTAAAACATTACAGTGGAACCTCGGATTGCGAGTAACGTGGTTTACGAGTGTCCCGCCAACCGAGCAAAGATTTTTAATACATTTTTAATCGGAAACCGAGCAAGTATTAGTTTACGAGCGCCGAGTATCATGTATCATGTATGCGACTCTTATTTTGACACCGAGTGTCACTCTCTCACCTTTTATGTGTGTGTCCGTTTGTGAAACTTAAAAAGTGATTCCGTTAATATGCGCACTTGCCAGTCTCAGAGAGATGTCTTTTTTTCCTGTTAAAACAGTGTGTCCGTTGTGTGTGTGTGTGTGTGTGTGTGTGTGTGTTTGTTGTGAAACTTAAAAAGCGAGGTGGGGAGAGGGAGGAGGAGTGTTACTGTGTAAAATGCGGCGAGGGAAGGGGCTAATTCCACACACACACACACACACACACACACACACACACNCCTCGCCGCATTTTACACAGTAACACTCCTCCTCCCTCTCCCCACCTCGCTTTTTAAGTTTCACAACAAACACACACACACACACACACACACACACACAAACGCGGCGCCTGCATGCACCAACGGAAACACTTATCTGTCGGGATTTATTATATATTTTTTAAAGGTAAAGTGCAGATTAATATGTTTTATTTTCATTTTATAGATTGTATTAATTATTTTTATGTATTTATTTTTTGGGGCTGTGGAACGAATGATTTGAGTTTTCATTATTTCTTATGGGAAATTATGATTTGGTTTACGAGTGTTTTGGAACGAATTATGCTCGTAATCCAAAGTTCCACTGTATTATTAAAATGAAAAGGGAGAAAAAAAATGCATTTCAAAAAGTTCTCACCATTCCACAACAAACCAGTGTTTGCAACATTCCCAGTAACACTAACACACACAGACCCATTACTTACCGGGAGTGGGGGTCTCGCGCCAGCGTACGTTGAGGTCGCCCGTGTCGGGGTTGGACACCAGATTCAGATGACTGGGTGGAGACAGCGCTACAGAACAAACAAGAGCACAAAGAGTCACGTTAATGTTCTCCATGACAAACACACACACACACACACACACACACACACACACACACACACACACACACACACACTTCTGTGTGTTGGTTCTAGACCTCCCTCTGTTTTGAGTTTCTTACGTGTAACGACTTTGTGCGTGATGGGGCTGCCCTGTTTGCGGTTGTTGAACAACGGCTGCAGGCTGTAGGTGTATTCCACCCCGGGGGTCAGGCCCCTGATGTAGATACTTCCTGAATCGGAGGTCACGACCCTGGGAGCCTCACCACCTTGACTCGGTTTCACCGACATCTGATATAAACAAATACACACGACCCAAAAAGTGTTTTTAGGTAAAGAAAGAAAAAAAAACAACCTTGTCACAGTGATAGTGGAAATGTAGAGAATGTCCACATTTTCCTCAGATGTGGTGGAAAAGGATTACTCTGGACAACTAAATGGACCGTAACTACATTTAGCGTTATTCACCAGCCAAACCTCCATGATTTCCATCATTTTCCATCAACAAGGAGACAATGACGGAAAACTAAATGCCACCGATTGATGAAAAATTATCATTCTTTGTACTGTATACAGACAAAGGAAAGACAAAGAAACAGCAGACATGAGATGAAAGTGTAGAGAACGTCCATATTTTCCTCAGATGTGTTGGTAAATTAAAAAAAAAAATCTTTGAACAACTAAAATGATACTATAATTACATTTAGCGTCAGATGCTAACCAAACCTGCACGATTTCCACCATTTCTATGAATTTAGAAAGTTGTGAGAACGCTGTGGCTAGGCAAACAGAAAACAATGAAATCAGAGAAAATCAACAATTTCCTCAAAGAAAGAAGAATAAAATCACACAGTAATGACTGTGCTTACCCTGTAGCTGAAGCGAGGAACGGGAGTCCAGGAGATGATGATGGAGGTGTCGGTGACGTCCGTGGAGAAACGGGGAGCGTTACCGAATGGCACAGCTACGCAATACAAACACAAGTCATGTTTCTAACACAATGACTGAGTATTTAACACAATGTTGTAAGTTTGTAGACGAGCTAGCTACACAGATTCTGTGTAGATTTTTTTTTTTTCAGTTTTACTGTAAACTCACAGGTGGTGGCGGTTCCGGAGATGCCCTCGCTCAGCGTGGTGCCCTGCTCCGAGTGCACTGTGATGGTGTACAGCGTGTCCGGTTGCAGGTCCTGGATGGTGTACTGCGTCTCTTCAGGACGGACCCTCAGCTGCTTCGGAGAGGAGTCCTCGGCGGTTACGAAGAGGCGATAACCGGTGATCTGGGACTGCGGGGAGGACCACATCACCAAAATACTGTCTTCTGTAAGTTCTGAAAAGCGCAGGTCTGTAGGAGCATCAGGTACTGAAGGAACAAGAGGGCAAAGGTTAACAATGTGGCCAGCTAAATTCTAAATTAATAATGACATGTTCCTTGAATTAATACTGTATACGAATACGTGTGCACTCACGGGTAGACCTCTCTCCCACCAGCGGCTGGCTCTCAGATCCACCGAGGAGAGAGTAGATGTAGAAGCGGTACAAGGTGCCAGGCTGAAGGTGTGTGATCTCAGAGTAGGCGTTGGACGTAGTGGGAAGCACTAGTGGCCTTTGCGTCGCACGGCCATCAGAACCCACAGGTTCATAGGCCACACGGTAGCCTGACACCTCGCTGGGCGGCCCAGTCCACGTGATGGTGATCTTCACATCGGTGACCTCATAAAACTGCAGCTCGGTCGGTGCCTGGACTTCCTCTGAGGGCGGAGTCACATTAGGTCATATTACAATGGACTGAAAGGAGCCAAATAACTCACAGATCAACATTAAAGAGGAATAAACGTTTTCTCAAAGTTTATGTGTCATGTGTCGTTATTACGTAGCACTACGGTGTGTCACAGTACGCAAAATGTATTGCACAGACTTTAACCAAAAAAAGAAAAAAAGAAGTGAGTACAAGAAAATACAAAAAAGCAAGAAATCTATAAAAACACAGGGAAGAAGAGTAAAAAGAAAAAAGTAAGAAATGTATGAATAGAAAAGAAGTTAAATAAGTAAAAGCAAACAAGAAGAAAGAAGAATAGAAATAAAAAAAAAATTAAGACTTCAAAGAAAAAAGTAAAGCATCAAAGCAAAAACATGATAACAATTAATGAATGAATGAATGAATGCAAAAAAGAAGACAGAGAAAGAAGAGAAAATATGGTTAGATGGACCTGTTTATAATGAAAGAAGGTAAAGAAAGAAAGGATGAACACAGAAAGAATAAAATTATAAACAAGTGAATGAATACAATTAAATCAAAACAAGAAAGAAATCCTTTTGGTTATCACAAGTTTAAATTTCACGAAAAAAGCGCCCTGTTTACCAGCAGGGATTTTCTCACAGCGGTAAAGTCTTTAATAGAGAGAGACTCCCTCACCGTCTCTCCAGTCTCTCAACAACACAACACAAACACACAGATACATTCTGAGTGAGGAAGAATTACAAACAGAGAGGCTGCTTTGCTTGCAGAGGTGTTCTCTGCAAATGTGTGTGTGTGTGTGTGTGGGTAAGTGCAAAATTGCACACACACACACACACACACACGCACACGCACACACACACACACACACACACACGCACACACATGCACAAACAGAAACCTGGCTAAGAGTGTATGTGAGCCCAGTGCATGCTGGGAGAAAACTGTTATGCCTTAAAGGAAATAAGCAGTGCTTGTGGTGGGATTTAAAAGTGGCCCATGCCGAGATTACATCATGTTTTCCGAGGCAGAAGCACAGAATCTGGGGATTTCCTCTTCTGAATGTTCCTGGATGTAAACAGAACCCTGGAGCAGGACGCTGCTTTAAGAAGAGCCCGACTTCAAAGGAATTTCTTTCCTATTAGTAACAAATAGCCTTAAAGTGTGTGTGTAAATCATGGTTCAAATAAGATCTCTGCACCGTGTGTATTATGTAGCTCAGAAAACCTGCGCAGAGAAATGCATTATGGTACAGAAAGGAGTTTGAGAGAGGAACAAAAGAAAAAAACATAATCAAGTGAGAGAAAGAAGAGAAAAAGTAAAAAAAAAAAAAGAAGAATTGAAAAAATATTATAAGGACAAAGTGTGAGGAAAGTAAAAAAGTGATTAAAAAAAGCTTAATTTTTGTTACAGCAATAGTGAAATAAATAACAAACAAAAAGCAAGGAAAAAAAGAAAATCAAAAATGAAAAAAAAAAAACTAGAAAGAACAAAAATTTAACCGACAAAAAGTAAAATCAATTAATGAATGAATGCATAAAAAAAACAAAGATAAAGAAAGGAAATGTGGAAGGAATGAAAGAAAGGAGAGATGGTAAAATGAAAGAGAAAAAATTAAGTGACAGAAAAGAATATAAAATGTAGTAAATTAAAGAAGTGTATAAATGAAAAAAGAAAAAGGGAATAGAAAAAGACAATAAAACACAAAGAAATAGAACATTAAATACAAATAGAATATTATTTTTTTCAAACCAAACCTAAGGAAAATAATATGATTGAAAAAGAAAGAAAGTAAAGAAAAGAGGATGAGAAAACTAAAAAAATAAGGAAAATGAGTAATAATATAAACAAAAGAAAAAACAAAATATTGAAAGTCAAAAATAGAAGATGAAGAAAAAGAAATGAATAAAAAAATAGTGAATGTAAAAAGTATACAAAAATAGTTTGGAGCGAAAGAAAGGAAAGTTAGGAAATAAAAGGAAAGAAAAAATAAAATAGAAAATGGGTAAAAGAAGGAATGCAAGTTAATAAAAAAAATTAAGGAAGAATATGAACAAAAACCAGGGATAGGAGAAAGAAAGAAAGAAACGAGAAAAGGTAGATAAAGCAAAAGCAAAAAAAAAACAATAATAACAGTAATAATTGAAAATCATGAGGAAAGAATATACATAAGTGTGTTCGGTGGCAAAAAAGAAAGAAAACAAAAGACAAAGAAAAGAAACAAAAAGGTTAATGAATGAAAAAAGAAAAATATATAAAAGAGAAAGAAAGAAAAAAGGTTTTATATACATGGGTGGAAATGGGGGCAGTTTAAGCTCCAACCATGTAACTCTTCTGGACCTCTTGCCCCATGATGCCTACTGCACCTTTACCACGCGGACTTGTTGTGTTTGTGTCTCACCAGGTCGCGACTCTCCGGCTGTGTGCACCTGCAGCACCACCGGTTCGCTCTCCAGGTTTCCCTCCACGGCGAAGATGCTGACGTTATACGACTGTCCGGGCTGCAGGTCAACCAGAGTCACAGTGGTTACCGTCTCAGGCAGGATGAGCTCCGTGCTGCTGCCTTCAACGGATGGGGTGTACACCACACGGTAACCTACAAACACACACACACAGAGTAAAAAAGATTTCAGTCAAGAAATCCAGATGTACTGAACTGAATAGCTGCGTAACTTGTGAATCTGGAACATACTGGTTATCGGCGCTTGAGGTTTGGTCCAGGAGATCACGATGGACGTTTCCCCGACCTCCGTAACTCTGTGACCGGTTGGAGTATCAGGAGCTGAAGATCACAGAACATGTATACCATCATTCCTGTGTCATGCCAACTGTAAAAGCACCCTGACACCATTCATGTGTGGGGTTTCCTCTCAGCCAATGGACTGAGCTCACTCACAATTTTGCCTAAGAACACAGCCATGAATCAAGAGTGTTACAAAAATATTTTCTGAGAGCAACTTCTCCCAACCATCCAAGATCAGTTTGGTAAAGAACACTGCCTTTTCCAGTATGATGGAGCACCTTGCCCTAAGGCAAAAGCGATAACTAAGGAGCTTGGGGAACAAAAGAACGAAATTTTGGGTGCACGCCCAGGAAAATTTCCAGACCTTAATCCTGTTGAGTGATTTATTTGGAAATTTGTTTTAAACAGCTTACACAGTAGTTGGCGAATCAGCTGACAGATCGGGAGGTAACATTTATGCCAGTAGCTAGTTCTGGCAATAATAAAATATATATATATATATAAAACATAAATCTCCTTCCAGTGAAAGGTGGTCTAAATGACAGCAAGATATTTGTTCCGTACCGGTGGTCTGAGTGGTGGTCAGGATGAGGTTAGTTCTTCCTTCTGGCTCGACTTCATAAACCTGAACATTGTACGTTCGGCCTGGCAGGAGCTTGTCAATGTTCACCGATGTGGACGTGCGCGGGAGGTCTGGAAAATAAATAAATAAATAAATAAACGTGTGAGAAATAACCCGCGATAAACTTTTGTCAGGGAATCATTAACATTTTTAACTATTCACATTGACCAGTTTATTAATTCCTAAACATTTTCTTTATGTATGTAAACAGTGCTAGTTTGCATGTTAGCCTGTTACTGTAATGCTAGCTTGTGTGTTAGTTTGTTAACTATAACGCTAGTTGTTTGTATTACGTTAATCTTTTGACTTTGAAAGCGTTATGGTTACCGATCACCGTGGGCTCGGCTCCGTCCTCTGAGAGTTCATACTGCACTCTGAATCCGGAGATGGTCTCAGACGCTGATGTCCAGGAAACGACAAAACTGCTGGATGTGATCTCTGTGACGGATTCAGACGTGTCGAGTACTCGCGTGGGCAGATTGGTCACGCCCTCTGTGGGAACCACTGCAAATAAAATTTAAAAAGCTTGTCAACATGCTAGCGTGTTTACTGACATGCTAGTCTTGGTTTGAAAATTCAACTATAATATTATTCCAGATATTACCTTCTTTCCTTTATGCTAATTTGTATGTTTGCTTGAATGTTTGTTTTAATATAATGCTAATTTCCTATACTGCTAGTTTGAAGGTAGCTTATAATTCAAACTTAAGAACTGCTTTCTTACAATGCTAGTTTGGGGATTAGATTGTTCCCTGTAATATTAGTTGAATGTTAGCTTATTTCTTTATAATACTAGTTTAAGGGCTAGCTTGTGTCCTGCAATGCTAGTTTGAGCATGTATACTATAATGCTAAGTTGAGGGTTAACTTGTTTGCTATAGCATTAATTTGAAGGTTAAATCATCTAGTTTAAGAGATAGCTTCTTTCCTATAATTCTAGTTTTGAAAAATTGCTTTTTTTCTTGTAACACTAGTTTGAGTGTTTAGATTCTTTTCTATAATACTTATTAAAGCATTAGCCCATTTAATTAAATGTTAATTTAAGGATTAGTCCAATAGCTAATTTGAGCATTAGCTTGTTTGCTACACTGCTTGTATAAGATTTTGTTGTCCCACAAGAAGGTAATAAAAGATGAGAAGAAAGCGAGTAAAGTGACGTACGCGAGCCGTGGGATGTGGTGAAGTCAAAGCTGGTCACTTCTCTCTGCCCGTAGCTCAGGATGCTAATGAGCTGGCCCTCGTAGGTCAGGCCTGGTTTGAGGCCTGCGATGGTGTAGGAGTTGATGTGACCCGGAATAACGACCTCCCTCCACGGAGTCCGTGTGTTTTTCTGTTAAAAATAACAGCATGGGATTTGTTAGAAATGTTAGAAATTTTTACTGCACTTTTCACTCATCTTTTATTTCACTTACTTTTATTTATTCTATAACACTGCCTTTTAATAGCACACTGCTATTATCTTAACCCCATCCTACCTCTAATACCTTTTCTCTGCACTACAGCCTTTCTTTCTTTCTTTCTTTCTTTCTTTCCTAACTGCCTCCTAACTCTCTTCCTTTCTTTTATCCAACTTCCCATTTTCCTTCTAGTTCATAAACCAGTCCAGCCTTTTTATCATTCTTTCATCTCAAATCCAAACTTTTATCTTCTCCTCTCTTTCGTTCTTAACCCCATCCTGTCTATTTTCTTTTCTTTATCCCTTTTTTTTCTTTTCTTCTTTTATCCCCATCCTACCATTCCTTTTTCTTTTTAACCAATTTCCATTCTTTCTACCTCTATTCTTTCTTTGTTCTTGACTTCATCACTTGCATAGTTCTCTAACAACTTGTTACTTCTTGGTACTTCAGCAAACATAATAAGGCTAACTTGAATTTAAATCAGCACAGCTGAAAGAACACTCGTTTCCTACACCACTTCACCCTGAATACAAGAACAGACACCACTGGTTGAAATAACCAACTTCTAAACATGCAAAATCCTCTTTTTAGAGAAATATCCAAATGCCTAACTGTGTGTCAAGGACAGTATGTTCAAGGACTGTATGCTTGTTTGCTTGTGACTAAATGTTGTGTCCTCCACTTTGTGCAAATATCTCTTCCACAGGTTTGTGTACACAAGCAAAATGTTCCCTGTTCAGTTCGAGCAAAAGTACAGATTTACCAATCAGCCTTCAGTGTTTTTCTTCTAAACTGCAAATTTACAAATAGAAAGAAGAATGCAGTCCTAATGCAGAGGCCTGATGGATCCCACAATACAATTGTGCAACAACAAATACATCACTGTCAGTGCGTTTCTAATATTGCACTGAATCACAAGGGCTTGTTAATAAATTTCATTAGATGTAACATTTTGATCAGTTTATTATTTCAAAAATACAACCCTCAAAGCAAGTTAACCAATGTAGCTAATTAATGCATGTCATTTAAAACCAACTTGCTAGCATTATAATGGTCTATGAGTCTATGAACACATCTCATATACATCACAACTCTTATAAACATAAATGTTCTTCATGTACCATTCACATGTGCAAAATGTGTAAAACAAAAACCATCCCATTATCCGGCCCTGAGGTATACCACTCTAAAAAACATGTTAGTGTGAACCTACCACTCTCCACTTGAGGATGTACTGAGTAATATGGGCAGAGGCTGGTGGGTTCCACTGGATGGGCTGGTTGGGCTGGTTTCCTGTCTCTGTGATGGTCACGCGTACTGGAACTAGTGGGATAAAGATATCAGTATGGTTACTATCAGGTTACAGCAAACCTAGCTGTATATCTTAATTACTGGATTTGAACTTTAATCTAAAGAATCTGGATATGTTTATAGATTATTTTTATATTATATAAAGTATGTTTATGTAATTTTTATACTTTCGTGTTTAGTTTTAACATTTTGTTTTGTTTTAATATTTAAATTATTTTTTTATTTTTACAATTTATTTATATGCACATTAATTTTATTTTTATTATTTGTATTTCATTTGCAGTTGTCGGTACGTTTTTTACACATGTAATTATACAATTCCTATTTAATTTTTTTAATAGACTTTCATTTATATAATTGTTTGTATTGTTAATTGCCAGCTGCACAAGAATTTCCTGAGGAGCCCCAACAATATATAGATTAAAACACTTTGCCCTGCAGGTGGTACATAAGGACTTCACGTCATCCTCCATTACTGTTACACACAGCGTACTGTTGTAGTCATCGCACCTCAGCCTGATGCAGCTGTGAGTCATTGACAACACACACACCCCTGTGTCCGAGCAGACGGAGGCGTTTCAGCCTGTAAGTATAAACATAATCTAAAAGCATAGATAGACTACATACTGTAGTCTCTGAAGAGCTCGGACACACTCGCTGTACACATCGCCAGCGTCTCTGTATGCCTGTACAGCATGCAAATGCAGCACACACAGGTTTACATGAACATACAAGTCTGCTCTGATTACGTTTATGTCCTAAAACTCCCTTTTCTTTTTTTTACTGTTCTATTTAATACCTTCTTTATTAGTTTCTTTCTACCTACTGTCTTTTGATACACCTCTTTATTTCCTTCTTTGTTTTATTTAGCGCAACTTCAAAATTAAATTGCTTGCTTTTCATTCTTACAAGGGGTGTTCAAGTCAAACCGGGACTTGGGCATGAATAATTAAATAGGAGTAAAAAATCCCTTTATTTCTCTATGTAATCTCCTACTACGCTTCTTTTTTTTCTTTTTTTCTTAAGCTCCTCCCTTTTTACATTTCTTTCTGACTAATAATCTTTATTTTATTAGTCCTTACTCTTTTCTTTCTCATTTTATTTATTCAATACTTGCCTTTTTAAAATCTTTTATTCTTTTCTTTCATTCTTTCCCTTATTCTGGTCTTTCTTAATTTCCTACCATCCTTATTTATTTTATTTTATACTTTTATTTACTCTTACTTTAAATATTTATTACTTAATCCCTATATATATTTCTTTCATCCTAACCTGTTCTTTTATTCCTTTGTCACTTCTCCACTCTTTCCCTCTTCATTTTGCATGTCTCCTTCTTTATCATTTCTTTTTCTTTTATCACAAATAGTCACTTCTTAATACTTTGGCAAAGTAAATAAACTAACTTGAATTAACAACAAAAAAATGACTTTTAAGTGGACAGCAGCTTTTTCAGACACTTCAAAGCAAGTTCATGTCTGGACAAAGTCTACATTGTTGAATAAACCAATCTTAAAGTATTTTTAGATCTGCTCGATCAATAAGAAGGGTGGAAGTGTTCTGCTCATAACACAACTCTGATCAAAGGAGAACGGTGTGAAGAACGAAGCAGCCACACGTCTAAATCTATCTGGCCAGCTTCAAAGTGCTGTACTGTAAGAAGGAATTTTAGGAAGGAGAGCATGAAAAAAAAGATGATTAATCAACGGAACCTTTTTATGTACGACAGACTAATGATCGGATGCGGCCTCACAGCGTCAACACCTGACTAAGGTCCAAACTGTTGATCAAACATGTTTACGTAACATTTTCCAGTCTTTAACCCCAAGAAAATATTTGCCCTGCTCTCTGAATCCAGCTTCCCGTGAAGCACACCGCCTCAGGAACACTGAAGGAAACTCTGACTTTCTGTTTTGAAGTATCAAACTCTGGTCTTTGCCTTTAATGATTAAATACACCAAGTTACAGCCTTCGTTTAAGAACAGCAACACTGACAAGCTGCTATGTGATCTAATATCCTCCACTGCACTGAAATGAAACCACCCAATCTTGCAGCATAAATGTGTGTGTGTGTGTGTGTGTGTGTGTCTGTGTGCTGTCGCAGAACACAAATGCGATAAAAAATCTTAAGGAGGCAAATCTTAAACTTGTGAGAATGGGTGTGGCTTAATATTCTAATGTGCATGCTTGATTGACAGTCCTCTGTGCAAGACTCCTAACTTTGCTTTAAAAACTCTTGTGCCATTGATCTTTCCATGAATTGGACCTTTATTTGTTCTAGATTATGTTGATTTTTTTTCATCAACACTATTATGGTACACATTGTAACTCACCCCTGGACCGGAGCGGCTCGCAGGCGTGTTCTCCGATAGCGTTTCCGTAACATGTGCACCGATATTGGACGCCGTGGCTCACTTTATCCCATGTCTCTCCGATCTGATAGAACGCTTTCGTCTCAGCTTCTTGGCACTGATCTGGTGGCGAAGAAAATATTTATATTACTAAAGTGCAGATGTTCCTATTTTTTTCCGAGCTGTCAAACTGGCTGGGAAACATCTGGCTCGCTGGCTCAATTTCCAGAGAAGCTCTAAACTTCACCGCCTCCTGTCTGAGTCCAGACAGCTGTGAGCTTTTATTCTCTAGATTGTTTGTAAAAAAAATAAAAAAAAATAAAAAATTTTAAATGAGGCACTTTTTCAACCCCAAAAAAACTACGATCTGTATGAAAATGTCGTCAGGCTTTGGACACAAAAAGAACACAAGTGTATGTTACCGATAGCGTCGCATTTCCATCGGCCACGGCCCTGACCGAAACACGTGCAGTTCATCATGTAGCCCTCTTTGTGGCGCTTGTCAAATGTCTGGCCAATTTCATATGTGAGTCCGTCTACGATGCACTGATCTGATGGACAAAAACATGATGTCATAGTTTATTGATGTGCAAAACATTCGATTTGAATTAGCGACAGAACAATCCAGACGTACGAGTTATTTGTAACTTATTAATTCATTCATTTGATTAATGTTAGCTGTTGAATTAAATACAAAGATTAGGTCATGGAAACGATGGTTATAGAAATAAACATGCAACAATCTGTTTACGAGAAACTACAGTTACAGACAGAAATACACAGTTTGGATTTTGGAGCCTATAGTTTTCGAAATGTGTATAAAGTCATAGAAGCTATATTAGTAAAAACAATTATGCAGTTTAGTTTATGGTAGATCCAGTTATATAAATAAATATGATGTAGCTATAGCTATAAAATAAACATAAAGTTTGGGCTATGGAAGCTATGGTTATAAAATGAAATACGGAATCTCTAGCCTAAAAAAAAACCCAGAAGGTTGGTAGCTATAGTAAATAAAAGTTCCACTTGTGGAAGGCATCACAAAATAATTATAAACATTGAGATTATAGAAACTATATTGATAAAGATTATTATGAAGTTTAGGTTAAGGTAGCAACTGTTAGTGGAATATTTAGAAAGTTCGACTTGTGGTAGCTATAGCTATGGAAATAAATTCAAAGTTTCTGTTACAGAAGCTACGGTTATGGAAATATATAGAAAGTTCAAGTTCTAAAATAAATTTTGGAAAAGTTATGAAGAATTGGGTTTTGCAATTCAAGTTATAGTAGCTACAGTTCTAGAAATATATATAAGTTCAGGTTACAGGAGCGATAGTTGTGGAAATAAAAACATAGTTGCAAATATGTAAGACAAAGGTCACAAATAATCATAAACTTTGACTTACAGAAGCTATATTGAAAAAGAATACAGTTTATAGATTTCTATAATCATTGCTATGAATATAGAAATAATTGCAAAGATTGACTTGTGGTAGCTAAAGCTATTAAAATGATGTCAAAGTTTGGGTTACAGAAACTAAACTAAAAAAACTTCTATAGAAGTTCTATAGATTCTATAACTTCTATAGGTATCTATAGGAATTAATATGACATTTGGTTTAAGGAAACTACAAAATATGCAAAGTTTATGCTATAACACCTATATAAATAATATTACATTTGGGTAACAGTAGCTTTAAAATAGGATGTTAGATTATACATTTGTTAGATAGAATAAGTTAGCAACCAAATGATTAAGTCATATATAACATTTGTGTTAAGGTAGCTACAAATGCTAATGGAATTATGAAAATTGGGATTTCTGATAGCTACAGAATCAGTTGAAGAACAGAATCAAGTCTGGGTTTGCACCTCGAAGCTGTGAATGGGCGATGCAGCTCCACTCTCCCCGGCCGTTACCCAAACACTTGCAGCGCATCATGTGACCCATGGTGTCATGGCGCTTGTCCCACTCATCGTTTATGCGGTACATGACGTCGTTTACTGTGCAGACTTCCTCATGATCTGGAGAACAAAAGAAAATACAGTGAGAGTGTGTATATAATCAAGATTTAGTTTATTAGAGATTAGTCCAGTGTATAGTCAGTCTTAGATTTATTAAGAATTTAAGTAAAATACAGTCACGGTTTAGTTTGCTTTCAATCAAGCCTGAGCGTTTGTGTGTGTTTAGGTTAGAATATTAGCATGCTCTCTTTAAAAAGATGGTGGATGACGTACTGTAGCTCTAGCCAGGATATATGCAAATCAGTGACAAGTTATAGCCAATTATTATTATGTACTCATAAAGCCTGCCTCTCATAATGACATAATGACCATTAAATGCTGCACTTGGGTTTTGACGTCCTGGACTCCGGCATGGCTGGCTTCATGAAAAAGCTATTCGCGTCTATAAAACCAAACCTCATGGCAGAGATTCAGACAAAAAAGGATGATTCAGTGCAAGCCTCTGGCTGACCAACTCTGTTCCAGCATGCTTGTTATAGTGCGTAGTTAAAACCAGTCCAAAACCAAATATACTGCATTTATGCAGGTAAACTATGTTCAGTCAGTCATTAGCGTATACTGTTACCCCATAATTAATGAAAAAACAGCAGTGGACTGGTAGCGGACTCTACGTACCAGCCATGGGACAGAATCCGTAGCGTCGCTCATCATCGTAGTTTGACGTCGTGCCACACCACTTCATCCCATCGCGGCGGCCGTCGGCTGTGCAGTCTGTGTAATTACGACCGTTGTACAGGAAGGGAAACTGGCACAGCGCGCCGTTAGAGTTTCCACCACGAGTCGTCACCATCACTGCAGGCAGAGTATAAATCCTCATATAAAGCAGCAGCTTCAAGCAAGTCCTCGCCTCTTAGCGATCAGAACCCTACTGGCACCAAAAGTGGTTTTTCATTGTTGCTCATAAGTACCCATGGTGACCCTGGTGTCATAAACCCTTTAAATGTGCTGGAAAGTTCCTTATTCATCTTTATCCTTGAGTTGAAGTCAAGAAGTCCCTAAGTGACAATTAATAAACATCCTGGTGCAGTAAAGTCTATGAATTTGTTTACCCATGACATCATTTCCAAAATGGTGGTGTGCCTGGGTAGCACATGTGACAGAACTAGCTCATTAAAAGAAAAAAAAGTATATTTAACAATTCTAATGATTTACTAACAGCATATTTTATATTTAACCTGTTCTGGCTGCATTGATATAAAACAAATTAAGAAAATATAGCTGTGACATATGTGACATAGGGCTTTTAACCCTAAAATTGTCAGGATGGGGTAGAGGATGGGGAGAGTTTTCCCAAAATTAAGTGTATACAGTACATTAAATCTAATGATAAGTATTATTTGGGGTTCAAATAAAAATTTGGGACTCCAGAACTGTGAGTCCTTAGGATAGGACTTTGGGTTCAATTCCAAAGCTGGGATCTTGAGGTCAAGGTGAGATGTGGGTTGAATCTCAAAAATCTCAAAGACCTCGTGGAAGATGTAGCGTCTTCCATTTAATGCAAATAAAGTTTGGTTTAGCATTTTTTCTGCAATAAAATTACAAGTTCAGGTGCAATCCTAAAGTTGGACTTTAAGTCCAATCCCAAAACATGGACTTTCAGGCCACTTCCAGAGTGGGGATTTTAGATCCAATCCCAAAAGTCTTGACTTATGGTACGGGCCATGGACTTTACGTTCAATCCAAAACTCGAAATATTTAGATTCAATCACAAAACTATAATCCTTACTCCCTTTATACCTATCCATGACCTTGGTTTAAATCAAGAGTTTGAGTAGCATTCTAATGCTGGGAGCTTAGGCTCAATCTAGGTACTCACACTTTAATCCAGGTGCTTACACTTTAGCTTCAATTAGTAAGCTGTGATTTAAGACATATTTCCAAAGTTTGTTCTTGCTGGTTCAATTAAACGGCTGAGATAAAGCTTAGTAATGCTTATCTACAATAACAAAGCTGTGACTTAAAGGCAAATCCTATCAAGATTTAAATACTTATTTAAATTGGTTTTGGGTTAAAAACAGATTAAAAATTTTAAGTGGAATACTAAAGTTTGGATTGAATCCCCAACCTACCATCTTATTGTAAATCCCATACATTCGGTCTCAAATCAAGTCTAGGGCATCGAACCCACAGCTCTAAGTTGAGGTTAGATCTGATTCAATAGACGTTTAAAGGTTAAATCAAAGCTTTACTTACAGTTCCTCTGAGTACAGAAAGAGTACTGGCTATCCGTGTCGTAGTTGGAGGTGGTGCTGCACCACAGCTGCCCATCAGTTCGGCCTTCAGAGATGCATGAGTAGTGTGTTTTTCCACCATACACAAATGGGAACACACACGGCTGGCCGTTGGAGTTGCCGCCGTACACATGTGCCTGGCCATCTGCACACGCACACACACAAAATTGGGAGAATTCAAAAAATGAGCCAATGTTGAAGTTTCCATGACAGCAAGTCATAAAGATTTAGTGAATTTCTCTACATCAGAACATCATTCAAGCTTCTGGCTGACGTTAAAAGAGGTTTTCAGTGTTTACTGCTTCATTTCTCAAATACTCTTATTTCACATTGTTATTCCCATTTCAAAGCGACTTAAACATCATCTCTGTAAAAGTTATGTTATATAGTGAAATTCAGCCAAATAAATGAATAAATAAATAAATAAAATTATTGTTGTTTCTGTGACATAATTGATTTAGGGAAAGCTACAGTCAAATGTATGCATACCCCATTCTTCGCAGCTGGTGCCGCCGTTAACGCAGGTGCAGGCCATCTGCTGGTTGCCCTGTGTTTGGACCCAGCGCATGCCGTTGTAGTAGATGGTGCCAGATCTGGTTTGACACGCACCGGTCTCGGGCAGCTCGGGCACAATGGTGAGCTGGTGAGTGACGGGTCTGACCTCAGTAGACAAGGCTGAGCCTGAACCTGTCAGTGAATAAAGCCGGGGTAATAAAGCCAGAGAATATTAGCAGTGCACTGGAGAGCTACACCATGAACGGTGAATTAACAACAATAAATTAATAGGAATCAGGGGAGAAAAAAAATGAAAGTAACATTTCCTGTAAACAATTTTGTACATGCATTAGACTAGGAAGAAATTTTAAGGTATGAAATTTAAATGTAAAGAATTAAAGAACAGATCATTATAAAAAAATTTACATTATTGCACAATTATAAAGTAAGCTTTAATTGCAATTTTTAGTTAATTAGATATTTAGAAATTTTAGATATTAGATATTTTTCCCAAATTTTAAGACCCATGTGTAGAGAACATTTTAAATCAATGTTAGAAAATTATTTCATTATATATATTATATATATTAAATATTATATATATATTATATATATTAAATATATTATATATATATATATATATTATATATTAAATATATTATATATATTTTTTTTTTCATTTTTTGTAAATGTAAAAAAATTCATTAAATCTAACCACAGTTTTTTAAATTTATTATTACATTCTTATTAAATACTTCTTAAATTATTAAATAATTCATTCCATGCCAAAAAAAATATGTCCACCTAATGTGTAAATTATAAATATTAGAACAACACACTTACTTTGCATTTAAGTCAAATTTGTTTTATTCCAAAGTACAATTCTAAATCACAATTCTTGCGCTGTATAAAAACGCAAAATGCTGCTAACTCCTAATGCTAGAAGAAATGAAATGTCATGATCGTTAATATGGTGTATGTTAAGTCAATGAGCACACTGTTGAGGGATTAATGAGGAAATGATTGTGATAGAGAGATTTTGATAAATCACGATGTTACCTGTATCGCACTCACCCAGGGCTGTATGCGCAGACGAGTGCATTTCGCACTTCCATTCGCCGCGGCCGTTTCCTGTACACAAACACTGCTGTGTGCGGCCTTGTGAGTCTACTTTAGTCCAGGTCTCTCCGATGCGGTACGACTTCCTCTTATCCTGGTCGTTACAACGATCTGAAACATTCATGAAAATGAATAATATTTTTATCATTATTACTGATGCTATTTACTCATCTATCTTATCGAATTAGGAGTAAGTCTGTGAAATTAAAAGAAATGTAAACTGTATGTTTGCCATCAGCTAAATTGTGATAGGCAAGAGTGAGTCTGTATAGATAGCTTGTGATGTGTTAATACAATTGTATATAATGTATATTGTCACTCACTCCTGGACGTGCAGGTGATGCGTCCGTTGCCTTCACCCAGACAGGTGCAGTCAACAATCATCCAGCCCTGATAGGGTTTCTCCCATGTCTGCCCCACCACGTAAGACGTGCCCACTGATGTGTCGTAGCAGCGCTCGGCTGGAAAGTGAACACAAGTAACTTACATTAATCAATGTGTTTTAATACTGATATATTAGTGAGAAATAGATTCATAGTGTATGTTGTGATACACTGGTCATAATAATATTATGATCTATACAAGTTCAAATCAAGTTGAAAATTTGAACCAAAAAATGTTGGTTTTATTCCAAATTGTTGATATAATTATTGTTACAGTATATATCCAACGATATATAACAATAAATTAAAAAAAATAAATTCCTGAAATGCTTCAAATACAATTTTTCAAAGTTTAATAAAAATAGGGTGAATTCAGGTAAACTGGGCCAGATAAGATTGAATTGTCCATGAAAAAATAGAATTTTAAGTGTCAATCAATTTTAACAAGAATAAATAGTTTTAACAGTTAATTTGATGTGCATTGCCAATTTAGAGACCTTTTTTTTTTATTCCCAAAAGTGGCCCAGTTTATCAGACTTCACTCTAGTTTAAAAAAATACATAAAAATACATACATGATAAGTAATTAAAATAAGTAAAAAAAATATCTGCGATATAATTTAAACAATTATAAAACAGAAATGCAAATAGTAACAAATAAATACTCTAAACCAGACAATAAAAAATAATTAAGATAAAAGTAAAAACAAACATTTAAAAATCATTTAGATGTTTTTCTCATTACAATTTACCACACCATATACAATATCTATATATTTTAGTATTTGGATAATATTTACAATTGAATCATTAATATAATATGTATATAATTGAGAATAAAGTGCATTACAGTATATACTATATAGTAAAATATGAGTATATCATTGATTTTTTTATTTATCAATTCAACTCTTTTAACATAAACATAATATTATATACGTATCTATTATATTTTTAATTCTGTTTTCAGACTTTTCAATAAAGCATTCATTTTCCCCCCACAAGGTTAGCGGGTTTGTTTGTTTGTTGTGCTGTTGATGCTGACCGCTGTCCTCTCAGTATTTGCTCTGAGATTAAACATTATCCCTGATTTAGTGGAATCCAAAATTCTCAATACTACAATGTCGGTCTATACATCAAGAGAAAAAGAGAGAGATTGTCTAGTTGCAGGTGAGTGGTTCACATTATCCCAGTGATAATTAAAGTTTGGTGCTTAATTGTTTAATTAAATTAAACAGTATCTGTCCAGTCAGACCATGTTGACCTCCGACCCAAGCTATTTCTTAAATGCTTACCAATGGGTTTGCAGGTCCACTCTCCCTTCCCGTTTCCAAGGCACACACACTCGAGCATATAGTCGCCTGTGTCGTGGGGTCGATTCCAGGTTTCGCCGATTCTGTACGAGCGACCTCCTTCATGACAACGATCTGTCACAAATATGAAAGAAGACACCATGTCATGAGACAGACCAAAAACTGTTTCAACATGTGCAGTAACTAAAGTGTTTTCATGTAAAACACAATTATTATAATAATATATTACAGACTAATGATCAATGAATAGTTTCTAAGTTACTATGTTTACTTTAATGTAATTCATAAGTTTGCCTGGTTTCTTTATTATTTCATGTAGGTCTGGATAGTGTTATGGTAGTCCAGGTTGTGCTGTTAAGGCTAGTTCAAAGATTAGCCCGTTCACGCTAATGGTACTGTAGCTCATCTAAACATTTTTGCTATAATGTTAGTTCATTTAGTTTATCAGATTTAATGCTAGCTCATAATGTAGCCTTTTTCCTTACAATGCTAGGTCATGTTATTCTGTTTTCTGTAATTCTAATTTACTCAGTGTATTTTTACTGCTAGCTGAAGTTAGACTGTTTACTCTAAGTCTAGCTTGTAGTGTCGAATAATCTGTTGTTTCATGACTATGTATAGGGACATTGTGAAACTTTCCCGCTCTGCTGTTTTAATTGATTTCATTATTTTCATTTTGTGATAGTACTGTTTTAAATACAAATCTTTCATTTATTCGCCACAAAGTTGACTCACTTGCAATGGTGCAGCTGATTTTGCCTCGACCCGAGCCGATGCAGGTGCAGTCCCAGATCATCCCGTCCTTCGGTCGCTCGTATGTCTCGCCCACGCGGTACGACCTAGCGTTGATCTTATCGAAGCACATCTCTTCAGCTAAATGAACAGAACCATCATGGTTAAATGAATAGATGGAACACACTTTACCTTGTTTAAGTTATTACCTGAAGAAATGTGACTACAATAGCACCATCAAGAAAAATATACATATTCAAAATGGCTGCCACTAAAGCTACATGATATGTAATCCAAAAAGTAACTGATACAAATTCAAATTCAAATTTTATTTGTCACATACACAGTCATACACATCTGAGTCTGTGTGTTCATTTTCAGTGTAATTGCATTATGGTTGTATTTTCAAAGCAGCATAAAGAAAGTATTATGTTAGTTTTTATTGTCACCTGCAGGTTTGGATTCACACTGGACTCCGGCCGATCCTTTGCAAGTACACAGTAAAGTGCTGCCCATGTAAGGTCGTTCCCATTGTTCGTTGACTCTGTAAAAACGCCCATTTTCCGTACAGCCAGCTGTGTGAGAAAGAAAATTACCCATAAGACACTGAGGATTGAAACTAGTCACTAGTTTTGTATTTCATTGCCAACTTTATAGGTGATCAGGAAACAGAACATGATCCAAACTTGGACTGTTTTTCTGTAACAGATTGTAAATCAATTAACTTATTGTTTATGTGCTGGCCTACTTCCAATTTATCCTTAGATTTACTAAATAGTTACCTTTTTATGTTCTAGTGCAAAGGAATTGCTATTGCTATATTGCTAATTTTATGACAAGATTCTTACACAATTCACCTATTCATCCATCCCAGTCAGCAGATTTCTGACTGCTAAATTGTGTGCAGCTTTGTACATGTTAATAAAGTACATTCAGATGTTTAGAAGACAGTAAAATTGATGTGTGAAAGAAATCCTACCATGTTTTAAAGTGTATCTATTAGTGCCTAATTAAGTAAAGTCTTACCTACGAACTGTTTTAATCCAAATAACTATTTTTCTTGCAGTATGAGTAAAAAAAATATGCTACAACAAGAAATACATATATTATCTATACATATATTACATCTATTATATATTATATAATACAATATGATCAATATCCCATTAATTACGAGAACAATTCAAATTCAAATTTTCAAATTCAAATTCAAATTTTATTTGTCACACACACATTCAAACAATCAATTCAACAAGTGTTATATAAAAACTTAATACCTTTAGCATGTAACCTTTACCTACCTGTATGTTTGATTAACTTTCAAATTGTGCAAATGAAAAAATAAATAAATGTCATTATAACTCAATTGAATTGTTGTCTTTATGTCAAGGCGGGAGTAGCAAAGTTATCAATTTTTTTCTATACAATGCTGTTTACAACAAGCACTATATTGATTTTTGAGTGGGTGAAGTAGAACACTTGAGTTACATTAGTTACAACATAGTGTGCAAATACTGACTCAACCCTGTTGTTACACAATTGCTTATGAATAAAGTAAGATTTATTCTTACTTAAAAGCAAGTATTGGGATTTACCTTTGGAATAAAATGAGCTTTTATTGATTTTGAGCAACGTTTGTTATGCCTTAATGTGTAGATGGCCTCAGAAAAGATTCCCTTTTATTTTACACATTGTTCATGAATAAAATTACATTCTGTAGCTATATAGTATAGTGTAGTATGTTTAATGTTAATGTAAAGAATATATTTTAGGTGCAATAACGTTTTATTACAACTTAATTTGAAAATACAGACTTTTTCTATACCTGTTACACAATTATTCATCAATAAAATGAAATGTTGTAGCTAAACAATGTTGTTTAAAACAAGTATTGGTATTTAATTTGGGGGTGAAAGAAATTCACTGATTTTGAGAGATTATTCATAATTTAATGTGCAAATATGTGAGCAGTCTCTGTACACAATTGCTTCATGATGAAAAAAATACTTTATGTAGGTAAGAAATGCTGTTTAAAGTAAATTTTGAATTTAATAAATGATTTTTTTTTACTTTTGACAAACATAAATCATAACATATTGTTCAAAGACCAACCCTGTATAAAATTAAATTTTGTGGCTAAACAATGTTATGTACAATAAAACATCGATATGAAATAGTTGTAACTTTTAAATGACATTAGTTGCAAAACTAAAGTAAAACAAGCAGACATAAAACATGTGGCATTATATTAGTGGTTAAAACTTTGGAATTAATATTTATTTAACAAAATAAATTTAAGCAGCTTGAAAGTTGTAGCTGCATGGTTGGTGTTTCATATTAACACATATGTACATAGTAACACACACACACACACACACACACACACACACACACACACACACACACAATACAATAGATGCAACTGTTAAACACACTGCAAAACATTATAGCTGTAATTTTGCTTCATAATAGCATACATAACCCACCCACCGACCCACACACACACACACACACACACTGAAATATACTGCAAAACATTACAGAATGTTCACAAGTAGGTAGATTTTCTGGGATGTATGTGAAGTATATATAACACTGATGTTTAATACTGCATTAAATGGTATTTCCAATATTATAAATGCTTGTCCATATGTCCAGTGTAATACTTACAGTATTTATAATATTGCATTAAGATTTTAGACTTTAAATGGCATTGCAGTTGCACACATTTAACTGGAAACACTCTCCAGTCTGTCCATTTGGTCATGTGTGTTGTCTCTCACCTTGGTGTGTGTACGCTAGCTCCTCCGGTAGGGTAACCAGCTGTTGTTGCCCCTGTCGCTTATTCCTGCCGGTCTTCGGCACACACACCACCGCGCTGCATGCGCACAGCGCGAGCAGCACCAACCGCCTCATATTCGCGGAGAAAAAAATATATATATATTTAAAAAATCTAACGTATAATACAAAGTATTTACGGGCGATTATTTAACGTGGAAGAAACTTCTTTGCCGGTGTTGGTGTGTATTCTTTGGGCGGGCTGCGCTCCTGACGCATCCAAGCAGCACCGTGCGCTCGGAGAGCCTCGGGTCAGACTCTTATACTCCACAAACCTGCGCGCGCTCCTGTAAAGGGCGGGGTTTATCAGACCGTGCCCTCTGATTGGTGCGATTTTTTTCCCTTTCTTCTTCGAGCGCGAGAGTATCTTCTGTACCCACCATGACCAGAAATGACTCAGCCGGCTGTTACAGGCACATGGAGAAAAGATTAACACACGCTGTTGAATAAAAGCATTGTTTTGAACCAGTATGTAACCAGACCCCCACTGTTTTATGATCAAATGCAATCGGAAGGCATTTCTAACTTACACTTGGTCAATCTGAGAGTGGATGATGTGTGAGAGAGAAAATTCCCCATAAAATTCCCCCTTTTTACTGTTAATAAAATGATATATTACAATATATAATGGATAAAAAGTCATATCCCGCTGGACCTGGGCCTTCTGAAAAGCATGTTTGTGTTATTTGAAAGCCTTCTGAGATCATACTGTACATCTCAGTATAAACAGTATAGACAAGTTGTCTCTCTTAATTAAAGCAACTAAAGGAAAGTCAATAAAGTAGTAATAATGTATTATACTTATAATATATAATTATAATAAAATGGTAAAGTTGGCATGTCTGTACATTTAAGATATTTGCGACAAAAATATTCGCAGAGACGTAAGATAAGTACTAGAACACATCAAGATGTTTTTGGGAATTTTTGTCTGTTGCAATTAAATTCCATGAGAAAAGTCAGAAGCACATAGTTTGTTCATAAATGAAACAGATTTTGTTAAATGTATTATATGTATTGGCAGCATGATGGCTCAGTGGCTCATTATATACACCGCCTTGCACCTCCTTGGTCTGGTTTTGATTCTTGCCTCAGGATCTGTGTGCATAAGGTTTGCACGTTCTCCCCGTGCTTGGCTGGTTTCCTCCGGTTACTCCGGTTTTCTCCCACCGTCCAAAAACACACAGTCCAAATTTCCTGTAGTATATGAATGCATGCGAATGTTGACCAGAGGTTACAAAATGGGAATAAATACAAGGCTAATCACCATTGGTCTTCACGTTCCCTAGTTGACCTAGAGAGGACCGAATTTTGCCTTAAAATTGCTAACATTACTTGGGTTGTAAAGAATCCGTGGATGGCTTTTAGTCCATATTGACACAATAGCGTCATGGAGTTGCCATCATCAGAGTTTTTGGCTGCGCATCCGTGATTTAAATCTCCTGTTTCACCACATCCCAAAGGTGCTCTATTGGATTGAGATCTGGTGACTGTTGAGGCCATTGAACTCATTGTCTCATCAGTTTGAGATGATTGCTCAGGTAGGCTGTGACATTTAAACCATACTCAGTTAGTACTAAGGGGCTCAAAGTGTGCAAGAAAATCTCCCCCACAACATTACACCATCACCAGCAGCAGCCTGAACCTTGATAAAGAGTAGGATCGACCCATGTTGTTTATGCCAAATTCTAACACTACCATCCGGGTATGACGGCAGAAATCAGACTCATCAGCCCAGGCAAGAATTATATTGGGTTTTTCCAATTTTGGTGGGCCCATGTGAATTGTAGCTTCAGTTTCCTGTGGTCTTCTGCTTCAAGGTTCAGAGATGCTCCTCAGGATAACTTAGCTGTACCGAGATGTAACCAGTCAGGCACCAACCAGGCATTTTCAACAAGAGACCTGCCGCTCACTGGATATTTTCTCTTTTCACGCCATTCTCTTTAAACCTTAGAGATGGTTATGTGTGAAAATCCCAAAGGATTAGCAGTTAATACTCAGACCTGTCCATCTGGCACCAACAATCAAGCCACATTTAAAGTCACTTAAATCACTTCATTCTGATGCTCAGTTTGAAAGTCATCAGACCGTCTGGACCTCGTCTACTGCCTAAATGCACTGAGTTGCTGCCATGTGATTGGTTAATTAGATATTTGTCTTCATTCAGTTGAGCAGGTGTACCTAACAAAGTTTTTTTTTTTGTACACCTGACTGCAAGAAGGCTTCATCCCAATACTCCCAATATAAATCCCAATACTCAAGACAATGTTCATGTTATATTAAGCAGTGCATTATTATTTAGAATATTGGATTGGATTATTAATGCTTATAAGGTCATGTACAAAGCCAATGCAGTCAATGGATAGTTGAAAAAGTGCTAAAAAGCTCTTAATGGTCTTACACACATTAGCAACAAATTCTATTAAAGTAATTACCTCTTAAAAAAAACATGCAAAAAGAAAAGAATAACACAGAAAACATTGGCTAGCTGTCACTTGTGTATACGTTGATTAATACAAGTTCCCTCATGCCTTCCTTATCTCAGATCGTCATTCTACGTCTACACGACACAAAATAGCACGTCAGTACGGCACAGTCGAGCAAACCCGAATCTTTACTGAGATGATAAATGATGCGTCCATTAGCACGGCCTCGGATAAGCACTGTTTCTCTGAGGGTATTACGTTTTTGGAAAGGATTAGCTTGCGTCTGTCATGGAACTCCTGCGCTCCATCAAAAGTCGAGGGGAAAAGTTCACCGTCCCGAGAGGAGGATTCCTCTTGTCTCTCTGTCTTGATGTCAAACTCTAAACAAATTCACTTTTATACATAATCAGGGGTCTTAGCATGACATTCTGTTTGGTTATTAACCTCTGTGCTTCCAAAAAAACGGTTACGAAATGTTTAAAAGAGATAGAGGAGACTGGAGAGTGAAAAAACACACACCCTGAAACATGAGTATGAGCAGATGTATTTATGCTGGTGTGTGTGGCTGTGTGTGTGTGTGTGTGTTTGTGTGTATGTACAGTACCACTAAATCACACACATGTATTTCCTAGAAGCAATTTATCTTATTATATGATTTCCACTTTGATGAGGTTACCTGTCTGAGGATGTGTTAGTCACAGCCTGTCACGTGTGTGTTTGCGGTGCTTGTGTGGGTGTTTGCCTCTGATTCATGTCTCTTAGAATGACGGACGTGTACACTTGCATATTTACAGGTTCAAAGGCCATTCGAGACTGTCTCGACTTTGTGGTGTTTATTCTGATGGATGCTGAATAAACTAAATGTGCTGCACATGCTAATTAGTGCAATGTGGAAAACTTCTAACTCCAGATTTGCGATGTGGATTTTGCATCAGCAGGCAACCATTTTAACCATTTTCTGAATGATCTACTGTTTGTTATGGGTATGCCTGAGACGCTAGTACATTAGGCAGGCTAATCAGCTAATCAGGCTAATAAATGATACACTTTGTAAGAGGATCTGTGGAACTAATTACTACTTAACTATAAGTATGGTGGCACTATATTCATTAATATATAATCATATAAATTAATTAGGTAATTAAGAGGTTATATTGCCCTACAATATGTTGTTTTTGATCTACAAATGTTCTTTTCAACTGATACTTTTTAATTGTTCTAGAATAATGCAGTGCAGTAGAACACGATATTCCACTACTACTCATACTACTACTAGCCATGAACAAGATCTTGTTTGTCTGTTTTTCTCACCGTCTTTCTGACTCATCTAGGTGAACATCAGTTCCAGGAACACAGCTCCCCTGGAATTGTAAAGACATTTCTTTTTGTTTTATATGCTTCACCAAGTCGTTTGCTGGCCAGGAAGGAGGGAAAACGGATCGGGTCTGCCAAGGACGTGCCACATTTTCCAGCAATAAAGCAAAACAAGTAGCGGAGGTATTAAGAACACTGAAGTGGATCCAGACATAGGAAGCACACACCATCGCTTTTCTTATCCTCAAGCAGGCAGAAAGTCCTACACACACAGAACTCCGTTTAATCAGGAACTTCACATCATCTCCCCCCCCCCCCAGCGTGTGTGTGTGTGTGTGTGTGTGTGTGTGTGTGTTTCACTCATACACTTATTTTAACAAAGAAACACATTTTTTTAATTATTATTTTTTAAATATTTTTATTAATTATTATTGTTTATATGTTGAAGTTTATTGAACATTTACGTGAGGAGTCTCCAGTGTCAGCGGCTTCTCTGGAACATGGCAAGTTCTCTTACTTTGTCTTGAACTTCAAGAAGTGAAACCCAAGAAAATACTTTGTTGCCAAATACACTTAAGGACCAGCTTTGCAGAGAAAACAATCAACTTCACAGCTGAAACTTTATTCCATTAGCATATTGGCTATATAGGAGTTAAATAGTTTACAAAAGTACTCTAAGAAGTGATGTGCAGGCATTACCGGCTCAGTGGTACTGTACTGGGCTCGATTCCCACTCGATGCCCAAACCCCAGCCACTGGATGCAGTTCCAGCCTGGATAAAATGGGAGGGATGCATCAGGAAATGCATCTGGCGTAAAAACAGTTGTGCAGATCGAATGGTCTGCTGTGTCGACCCCTCACTGGGAGCAGCCGAAAGTCTAACAACACCACCTCTATGAAATGATATACAGTACAGACCAAACGTTTGGACACACCTTCTCATTCAAATAGTTTTCTTTATTGTGTTCTTTATTGTGTTCTTTMGCCCAAACGCGTCTCKBCBGCTTGTTGTCTGTCCTTAGCAGTGGTTTCCTAGCAGATATTCTAGCATGAAGGCCTGATTCACACAGTCTCCTCTTAACAGTTGTTCTAGAGATGTGTCTGCTGCTAGAACTCTGTGTG
>QMIH01000674.1:76036-123083 GCA_003987875.1 Clarias batrachus | reverse complement strand
TATATATACATACATACACACACACACACTGTATATATATAGTTTTTCAATTTTTTTTATGTTATTTATATCTCTTTTTTGAAATTATTGTACATTGTATTTTATTTTTATTGTCTAATTTTCTTCTTATCCTATCGTATTTGTATCTTTTAAATATCAAATCATGTATTAAGTGAAATCTTTGAGTGATATTTTTTAGATTCCTGGTTCAATAAGTTCCATTTTAATTTATTGAAGATTCTTTCTTTTTTCTTTTAAGTGATTTTATTGAAGTCTATTACTTATGTTTGTTTCCTGAGATATGGTAATTAAGAGTTTGTTATGAGGGCCTAAGAAGCAGCACTAGCAGCATGGTTTTATAGAGAGGTCATGCATGTTTTTTTTTTCTTTTTCATTTTTGTAATAACCATTTGAGTAACCAGCTTGAATAGTCTTCACTAAGGTTCTTTAAAACACAGTTGAGGATTATAACCCTTTAAATTATGTTGACAAATCAGGAACATAAGAGTTTTTATCAACCGTTTTTAGCTGAAATACAGTTAACCTACAGTACATCGCACAATTGGCCAGAGCACAAAACTAACCTGTGCCACTTAATACCTAATTTAATATGACAGATCACATTTATTTTTTTTGTAGATTAAGGTACTTTGATAAAGTTTTCAGATATGTAGGTATTTTTGGTTAGATCACAGAAAACTAAGCTATCATTTTTTAAAATATCATTATTATTCTGAACCTGATTTCATATGAACATGAGAATATTCAACCAATCAAGGACAATTTTTCTGGGATTTAAATTTAAATTCGACCAAAATGGCCATTAAACAAATTTTACGTTTGAGGGTGTAGTATTTATTTATTAATTTGAGTTTTTTTGGCATTTTATTTTACATTCATTAATTAAGTATCCTGCACTTTCTCCTATTATATACAGTTGTATATAACATACAACAGTGAAAAGTTTGGACAAACCTTCCAACTCAATTGTGTTTCCTGATTTTTATTTCTTTATGCATTGTAAAAGAATACTGAAGGCATCTGTATAAATAAAAGGAAGATTTTGTCTGTACATTGGTCAGAACTTGCTCGTTAAGTGATTTCTTTATGTTTCGAACATTGGAGGACCTGAAACCATGTCACAGCATCACACAACTAACTATAATGGCTGGACAGAATTTAACTAAATTTTGCCTGCCCTTTGGTATTTGCCAGTAGGTTTTAATTCTGCGCCATGAATGAAATCTAAATGTTGAATAGAAGAGACGTTATAAGAATATTCCATAATGGTACTTCCTGTGGAAAGATTAAAACCAGTTTGTCTTATATTTTCCCGAACCCGTGGTGCTAATAACGTGATGTAGTGATGCGAAGCGCCACTGTGAAATAAAACATGGGTCATTAGAGCAAATATGTCAGCCTATAATAAAATTAAATATTGAGTAAATTTGATGTTATGGACAGTTATGTGATGTACTATATTTAATAATCTACACCCTAAAAAATACTGTTTGGGTTGTTTTTAACCCAGCTGCTGGGGAAATATTGGACCAACTACCTGCTGGTTTAATTTAACCCAGCAACATGGTTTATTTGTTTAACCCAGCAAGATGGGTAAAATATTCAATCCAAATGCTAGGTCATATTTAACTATAATGCTTGGTTAATTCTACCACATAAATTGGTCAAATGTTCTACCCAGAACTATTCTACTCTACCCATTCTATTAACTGGAATGTTGGGTTAATTTTACCTAACAAATAGGTTAATATTATTTTTATGTTTTACATGTCTATGGGTAAAACAGTTAAATCACTTTGATTTCCAGTGGAACCTTGGATTATGAGTAACATGATCTTTGCTCGTCTCGATCTGCAAGACGAGCAAAGATTTTTAATAAATTTTGAATTGGAAACTGAGCGAAAGTCTTAGTTTACGAGCGCCGAGTATCATGTATCACGTATGCGCCTCTTATTTTGAAACCGAGCGTCAAGTGATCACAACTAAGCCAATGATTTTTCTCTCTCTTTCGCTGCAGATTTATGGGGAATCATCTCCCCTGCTGGGTCTTAGTGCTCGTCGCTTACTGGTATAATCAACATCTCCCTCTCCTATGTGTGTGCGCGCACGTAATTTGACACTGTGCCCCATACACACCAACACACACACACACACACACACTTTTTACTCACACACTTACTTTGTGTGTTCTCTCTCTCACCTTTACTCACCGTTCTATGTGTGTGCGTGCGTAATTTGACATCGACACACGCGCACACACACTCTCCCTGGCTTCACACACACGCTTTATTTACAAAGAAAACTGCTTTGTCGCGATTCTTTTCAAAGGTAAGGTGCTGGTTCATTTGTTTTTTTTTAAGCTTTTGTGAAGCTTAAAAAGCGAGGTGGGGGGAGGTAGGAGGTGTTTTACTGTTTAAGATGAGGCAAGGGGCTAATTCCTCACACACACACACACACACACACACACACACACACACACACACACACACAGACATACAAATACACAGCGCGTGAGCGCACAAACGGAAACGCTTATCTGTCAGGATTAATTTTTACTTCTTTTTAAATGTTAAGTGCACTGTAATTTGTTTTATTTTTACTTTATATATTGTATTAATTATTTTTTATGTATTTATTGTTTTGGGCTGTAGAACGAATAATTAGAGTTTTCATTATTTCTTAGGGGAAAATTTTATTTGGTTTTGGAATGAATTATGCTCGTAATCCAAGGTTCCACTGTACTGGTCTATTATAAAAAAAAAAATTAAAAAAAAAAAAAAACCTCTAAGTTTTTGCAAACCATACATACCCAGTTAGTATGCATATTTGTAAGAAGATTAGTGTTTTGTAACACCTCAGCTTTTTATTGTCTCAAGCACTAAGATTAATAAATGTTCTAATGTTAATGTGGTTGCTAACGCTAGCAACCTAGATAAATGCTAGCGTCGTGCTGGCACTACAGTTAACAGTTTAGCTTTCATTCATCACTTCACCATCTTCATACACCCTGCAAGCATTCTACAAAGAAAACTAAAAAACTCAGACATTTTTGGAGTTTCTTTCATACACAGGGGGGGTTCTTTGGTTTGGTTAGCTAGCAGCCATTGTCAGATAAACTAGCATGCTATAGCACAGACCAGGCTGGAAGTTTGAGTGTAACGTTAACACGGTAACAGTAATAAATGATACATACAGTGAGCAAATTCAGTCATAAGTGAGTGAAAGTGTGTATACAGACCTTATATTTAATGTTTACATTTCCTTCTAAATGCGTGAGGAGGAAGCACCCTCATCAGCGGCCAAAAAAAAAAGACATGAAGTTGACACAGCCACTGAATAATAACTGAACAATAATAATAACTGGTGATTTCTGAGGCTGGTAACTCTAAATGAACTTCTCCTCTGCAGCAGAGGTAAGTTTTGGTCTTGCTTTCGTGGGAAGGTCTTCATGAGAGACAGTTTCATCATGGTGCTTGATGGATTTTGCAAATGCACTTAACACAATACTGTTCTTGCAAGAACTGTTCCAGAAAGGCCGATTTCTATGTCTTAAAATAAAAACCGACTGTTATTGTCGTTGTTGCTTAATTAGGACAATATTGCTTACCTGTAATACAATATTACATATAATAATACAAGATTACATATATTTATATATATACTATTTTATTGTGCAATATTTACAAATGCCCTTCTATTAATGTAGTGTACAATATGGTACTTACTGTTTGAGGACACTTTATATTTTATTGATATGTTTTTTTTTTTTACTTCACTTGATAGCAAGGCTGAGCAACTGTAACCGGGAATAAGCAATTTCCCTTTGGGATTAATAAAGTTCTTTGAATCTTCAATTACTTAATGCCATGTGTTATTTCATAGTATGGAAAAACAAAAACACAACAGTATTGTTCCAGAATATAGAAAATAAATCCAAAATTGTGTTCAAACTTTTGAATGGTACTGTATATAAAAGTTGTATGTTTATGTAACTTTGCAATATAGAGCATATAGAATAATACTATAAGGGGGCATTTCATTAGTTACTTAGAAAAAATTTCTTTCTTTCTAATCCTTATTTCTCCCTCACTGAGCTTCTTTGCTTTTTCAAGCAATTGCATTTTAAGTATTGTTTTGCTAAGCAGTTAAGACTGCTAATACTCTTTGTTAAGCTTCTCTAATGATAGCACATGGCAATGTTTTTTCCCCCCTCTTCTCCTTTCATCTACTTGCTAATCATTTTAAAAGACCAGCACTTTGCCACTTCGCAGTCAGATTTTCAGCAAAGTGTTACATTTCTCACAAAGCCCCATTTCCTGTTTGCAGAAATGCTGAACGAGGTGTCAGGCTGTGATGCTAACTCGCCCTGCTAGCTCTGGATCAATGGCTGGGGTGATGAGTGTGTGTGTGTGTCTGTGTGTGTGTAGGTTGACAGTTTGTCAGCAAGTGTCGGTGAGGTCAAGACAAGACGGTGACGTCCATTTTAATCGCCGGACGGTGTCAGGGACGTGTGTTGGGACCACGCTGCGTCTGCTAGTGCTGAGGCGTTTCTTAGCTATATTTGTTTTGGGGTTTTAGAAACAAGAGCTTGCTTTCATATTTGGCACATGACACACCATGACAAACTGTAAACCAGTAAGTGGCAATAAATCAAATCATGACAGAACTTAGAGACAAGTTTTTTTTTTTTTTTAAAGAGACCTACAGTATGTAATACTCTAACATATGATACGTAATACATATTTTCAATTTTTTTTAAATAAGAACTTTTAAATATACTGATTTTATTTAATGTGCCCAATTTAATTTAGCTTTATTTAATTAGATTTTATTAATTTTGTTTGATTAAAAATATTACTAAATCCTAACGTAATTTATACATAATTTTGCAAATTCTTTTTAATTTGGTCTGCATTTTCACTACTTCTCTACGGTAACGCGGGTTACCGTTCGACTGTGCACTTTGACTGTTTGAGCTCATGTGACAGAGCTCCAGATAAATTTGTTTGGAAAAGAGTTTTAAATAATTAAATAAATGAAAAGAAAAGCTGGTTCCAATGAATAAAATGGTTTACTTTCTGAGTCACTCATTTGAGTGAAAGGATTACCCAAGAATTTCTGTCTAGACGGTAAGTTCGGCCTTCAGGTGAGACAGGACCTACTGTTCCTTGCTTTATTCCTTTGGATTTTTCCACAAGCTATTAGGCGAATGGGTAACGTCAATCAAAGTACAAAAAAAGTATTTATATATAAAAAAGATTTTAAAAAGTTGAAATTAACAGGTAACAATTAAAAAAACTAAACAGGCTAGCAGATAAATATCTAGCTACCTATGTAAGAAGCTACTTAAGAAGCTACATAAGAAGCTATATATTGCTAAGTAGCCAAATCAGTGAACTAGTATGCTACTACAAAGTATGTTAAGAAGATCCTCTACTGCTAAAATACACACTTCACCTGTGATTTCAGTCCATACCTCATGATATCACACTCCTTGTAGTTTGTATTTTTAAACTGAACTGCACTGCCTGGACAAAAACGTGTCAGTCTGATGATTTGGTTTGCTGCCTTTACCTTTGATTAAGACATAATGTGGTGACCAGGTCATGGGTGAAAATGATTCCTGATGCTCCCAAAACCAAACATTCAGTCCTGGAATATGGCCATACCATCATACTGTATAAATATGATAACCTGGTCATTCAGTACATTCAGGTCGTCACCTGACCTAAACCTAGACCTGAGCGACTGAAGCAAGAAATTTCCCCACTGTGCGACGAATAAAGGTATATCTTATATTATATCACTTCCTCCAGAGACTTGTACAGTGGCCACTATGCATAATGGATGCATCGCTTCATGCACTTCCCTTCTTATACTGGTGCACCCATATCACTCTGAACTGGCTCAATCTGGACTCATCATACCACGTAACCTTGTTTTTTTCCATTGCTCCATCTTTATGCTCCCTACCAAACCAAGGCAGGAGTAGATCAGTGGTTGAGCCATTAGGCTACTGATCAGAAGGTTACAGGTTCAAAACTTTGCACCACCAAACTGCCACTCAACTGTTCAGATGTGTACTGAGATCAGTGAAAGTTGTTCTGGATAAGGATGTCTGCCAAATGTCAGGAATGTAAATGCAAACTGAAGGCCGCACAACTTCTGAGTTTTCACCACACTGTGTGATGTGTTTCTTCAGTACTCGGACTAATCCGCCCTATTTATTTATATATTTTTAAAAAAGGATGTAACGAATTTGTGGCAGCTCTTTTACTTCAGTGGCAAATTTCTGCACATGATCTTCAGGAAACAATCAAGCATGCATGGAATGAACGAGTGACACCAGAGTACGCAGATGTCCTTTTGACACGATGTCCTGCTGGATCCAGCAGGTTTTCATGCATGATGGACTTCATACTAAATACTGATTGCTGTATAGCAAATATACAATATTTTTTATTAAAGCTTGATTATGGTTATTTTATTCTTTAATGGTTATTTCAGAATGTAATTAACGCATTACGTTTCACTTTTGGCTCAGTACTTTTGCCCACCACTGTACTGTATATAGTTGTAGTGGTGGCACATGCTGTATTGTGTTCAGTCACAGAAATGATGGGAAAACCAGGGTTAGCTGGATGATTAGCAAGCCAAACTTCCATTTTATATTTTTTGTTTGTATGTGTGTGGGTGTGTGTGTTCACAAGCAGGAATTACTTAGAAATAAAGACGAAGCAGACTTAGCCGAGTAGAGCAATACCTGAGGAAAGTCTAAACAGCGTCTGGAAACTTTCACTTCTCCCCCAGCCCCCATACACACACACACATACACACACACACACTCAGAGTAATGGATTGGGTTTATCCTGAGGGCTCTGTTTGTCGAGGTGTCTGCACATTTGCTATGGTGTTGCTTCTGTAAGTTGCTCTGAAGAAGAAGGGCGTCTGCCAAATGTAATAAATGTAAATGTTGTTAGGGCCATCAAAGTGTTTTTACAATATATTCTATTCCTTTTGTAACTGCTTGCCACACAACCTCACACCATACACAACTCTAAATATACAGCCTAGTAAACCTCTGCTTTTGGTAAATGCCATTGTAAAAACTCACTTTTCCAACTGTTGTGGTCTAAAGCTATGGGAACTAGTGAATATGCACAGACATTTTCAACATATATGGCTAGACGGTCAGTTTTACGATCTGAATGCCTTTCTGTATGTTTCAGTTTAAAGCTGTTGATAAAAAACCTGGTTCAACCTGTTTGTGCTGTCAACATCCAAAGATGAACATAAAGAATGGTACATTTTTTTCTGTCCACAAGACTAGCAGGATGTTAGCTAACTTCTGAATAGAACAATACGGTAAATTTATCTTCCAAGTCCTTGAAAAGCTATATACAGTAGATAGAGTACTTTATTAATCCCAAAGGGAAATTGAACATATCTATACTGATGCATATACAGTCCCATAATCTACTACGTCTTGTACTTGTAAGTTATAAAACGCTAGCATTGTGCACCAGTTGAAAGTTGAATGTTCTACCACTAACTTACTGATAAAAAAAAAAAAAAAAATCAATCTCACTTGCTTACTCACTCATCACCTGTATACGCATCACCAGGTTCACAGGAGGTCTAATTACCCTAATCTGCATGACTTTGGACTGTGGGAGGAAACCAGAATACTTGGAGGAAACCCAACAAACATTGGGAGAACATGCAAACTCCATGCACATAAAGGGGGGAGGGGGGGGGTGGAACCTGGTCGGGAATCAAACCCAGACCCTAGACATGCACTACATCAAACCACTATATCAAACTATTTTATTTATTATTATTATTATTATTATTGTTTGTATAAAAAACCAAAATAATAATAATTATTTTATTTTATTTCCATCACAACCTGGTTTTCCTAAATTTTTCTAGTAATTAATTCTAGAAACAGCTTCTGTCAACTTTGATAACAAAATAATGTGATATGCTAGCTAAGATCATGTCGTTTCTATCAGGTTTTAGCTTATTGATCTGATGCTTTCTTATATTTTATAAGGTCATCAGCAGGCTAGAACCAAAAAGGATTACAAGTTGCAGCTTTGTATTTATAAACTATATTAACTCCTTGCATTATTATAGACTTTCTTGATGAGTCAGCAAAAAAAAAATTGCTATCTGGCTAGCTGTCCACAGCCTTCTTAAAGAAATCAGTGTTTCCCTTCGCTTTTTTTTGGGTAACATAACACACTCTGTTTTCTCTTACACAGGCCCCAGACGACTGTGGTCTTCCTGTGTTTGGCTACGTCCAGACGTCCAGACCATGATGCCGAGTGTGTGCGACCACTTAGAGTTGACTTAACGGGCGAGGAAGCTCCCATGAATGAACTGGAATTCAACTGAGAACTGTTCACACAGGCCAAGTGTACAATCAATACTCAAGCCAACAAGGGCACACACCCACACAGACACCTACACACACAGGCTAATTTCAAAAGCATGCTTTCCAAAGATGGTGCTGTGATTTTAAGGTACTCTGGCTGACTATTCTTTGAAAATTTGCCAGAATTTTCTGAGTCATTCTTGCTAAACGCAGCTTATAAAACATGTTATTTTTTTTCCTTAGTGTCTGCAGTTAAAAAAAAAAAAAGTAATACTTGCTCAAAAAAGTATAAGCTGATAATGTAGCACTAATGTAAATAATAAAGCAGTATTTTAAAACTAGAACCAGAAATGATAGCTAGTTAGCATTTCCCTTATGTATTTTTAAATACATAAAACTTTGTAGTTTTATGTGATTTAGTATTAGAATGTTCAGCATTATGGCATAGATGTGTTTATTTAAACCTTTTTTTTAAATTAACATTTGTTCATTCTAAAGGTATGGTGCTTGTGAGTAAGACAAACTAGTCAATAGTAGAGAAAGAGTATAGAGACAGAATATACATGAAAGGAAAATATTAGATTTTTTTTCTGTTTAAAAAAAGATATAGAAACATTTGAAATGAAAAGAGAAACAAATCACTTAAGGGTAAGAAATGCTAATAGACTGTTACTGTAGTTGTAACATGTTAGGTTTCATTAGGATGTAATTTTTAACTAACACTGCTGTAATTTATTTAAGACATATGTTTACTGTATGAATCTATTTGCAATTGACTCAATTAATATACCCTATACCATATGATGCTAGTTTTTTTTCCCTAACCTGCCAGCTAGCATGCTCTAGCAGGGACAATCAATGCGTAATCAGTTGCTAAGCTAATTTAGTTTTTCATTTTCTGCTTTTCATGTATTTTTGGTGCTATTAGTTACAGAAAATACAATACAATGCTGACTAGGCGTTAGCCGAGTATAAGGTTTTAGTCCCATCTTTTCTCCAAAGCTAAAACAACATGACTAGCAGCTAGCATTTCAGATGTACAGAGACCAGCTTGCCAGAGAAAAGTAAGTTAAATTAAAACTACAGTACATATAATACAATTACAATTAAATTATGATTTAATAATGCTTTTAAAAAAAAAATCTGATTTACAATTTACCGTCTAGTGTGAGGCATTTTCTTAAGATGGTGAAAGGAAAAATGCAACTACGCCAATTGCTTTAAGCTGCTTTAAGCTTAAAGCTGCTAGCTACATGAACATTATCTTCAAGATCACAAATGATGGCCATTTTAACCTGAATAAATCTTGCCAGAATCAGGACGCTTGTGTCTGCTTAGTTAAAAAAATCTAAACGCACAAACCCAGCCAAGTGACGGCAGCATACTGCCATTTGCATACCAAGGCCTGGTTTATAATCAGACTCGACCACATTACATCGTCTCTTGCATATTTGTGCATTTGAGTACCGTACAAGGTGATGCTGATCTCTAATTTCTGCATGACTAAAACCCTAGAACTTCTTCCAGTCAGATGGACAACCAGACATAAAGGGGCTAAAAAAGAATTAAATAAACATCTACTTAGGATGATAAACCCTAGACAGTAATGTGAATGCAATGCAGACAAAAAATGTGAAAGTGGAAAAAGGTTGTCTTAGGTCAACACACACCCATAGTACAGCTGGACAAAGACCAGCCCATAACAAGGTGATTCAACAACGAAGACAATTCCATGTTTTCATCTCCTCCTCCTTCTCCTCCTCCATGTTGTCATCTTGTTCTTTCACAGGCACACTATATTTACTCTCCTTCATACCATCGCTAAGCCCAGACCCCTCCAAGAACGGTTGTTCCCTCATATGATCTTTTTCTCATAGTCATAATAAAATAGTCTGCTGGCATAGAAGGAGAAAAAGGAAATCAGCCTGCCACACAGTATTTCTCAGGCCTTCTTAAACGGCCGTCGCACTTTTCCACGAGAAATACCACACTCCATTAACGACAGAGTGAGCAAGGCTGGATAGGCCATGGTCAGGCTAGTTCCCCGGTCAGCGCTCGGCTAATTCAGTTTGGAGATTTTCCCACAGAACTGTTGGTAGGTCTTTCGTGCAAAGTGGCATGGAGTAGCAGGGATCATTTAGTCCAATTAGTTTGAATTCCTTACTTCCTTTATTAGCAATGAGGTGTGAGAATGAGCGAAAATTGTACTCCTGCAAGCAATTTTTTAAAATATCTGTAGCAGTCTGTAAAAGTAAGTAAAGCCTTTATTTTGTCACATATACATTACAGCACAGTGAAATTCCTTCTTCGCATATCCCAGCATAACTGGGGTCAAAGCCCCTGGAGCAGTTAGGGTTAAGGCTGAGCTGGGAATCGTAGCCCTCTGAGCCACCACTGCCTGTGTATTTATCCAACAAAAAGTGTACATGAATATGTGGATATGGTTTTCACACCAGCAGCCCAAATGGTCCCATTTGCCTAATTGATTTCAGTGGGAATTAATCAATCAGGTGATTTGCACATCAAATGTTCTTTACTGATAAGATGGTGCATGCCACCTTTATCTCAGGGTCGAAATATTTTTTTCATATTGTTTCATACTCAAAATTCAATTCAATTCATAAATAATATGAATTTCATAATTGTCTATAATAATAAAAGAAAGAAAGAAAGAAAGAAAATAATGAAATGAAGGTGAGTCAACAAAAAACTACCATCATTTCTAATGCTAATTAATGCTATAAATAAGCATTATGTTTATTATATTATAAATGTGCTTTGTTAACCAGTAGCGTAGTGGCTTTAATTTGTGTCCATGGTTTTTCTTTGGGTAAAAAATGGAGGATGTGCTATTTATAGTTTTAACCAGTAAGAGCTGGCCTATTTTCCTACTACAACTCTAGTACAAGTGTAACTAGCTAGTGATCCAAATTTCACAAATGATATTTTGAATGAACCACAATTTGTTTTATATTTTGGTGTATGTGGCCAAGCTTGCACACTAATCAAGAAGTAATAATTATTGTTATTATTACTATAAAATTATGCATTTTGTTTCCTTATTAATCTTTTTTTTTTTTAAAGAAAGCACTGAATTTTATTGAAGTACCTTCTTTTCCAGAAGAATATTGATCTAGCATGATAATTTTCCTGCTTGATTGAAATAGAAGTTCATTGAAGGATTCAACTTTGTTATTTTTATGTAAAAACAGCTCTTAGTTATTTTTAAGGAAACACAGTAGCATCACAGTTACACCCTTCCTGTACGAGATCTTATTATCTAAGTTTTGAAGTTCATAGTCTTGTTGAATCAACCTCTCAAGCCCCCAAGGGGTCATCTAGTAAACATTCCTCTTGTTAAGACACCGATAATTAGTGACATGGGTTCTGCTCCAGGGTAAGCACCAGCATTAAGTCAATATAGGGATAGGGATAGCAAACAGCCTGGTCAGCACTGATACAGACTCTTCAAAAGACAGAGCTGATACAAACACAGAGGTCACGAACTTGGATAGATTTCTAGTTCAGAGCCGAATCATCTGTATCATCTATATCATTTTCTGTGTGACTCACTGTCTGTTCATGGAGTCATGGCTACTTTCTTAGCAGCTGTGGCTGTTATGCACTCAGAGCATCTGCACAGACTTGTTTGGGTTTGCCTTTCATTACTGATGTTTCCACCTGGTCATGTTAAGTTGGTTGTGTGGTGTGGTAGGAAATATGCGTTAATCTAGCTAGCTAAATTGGCTTACCTAAAATTACTGTTTAATTATCAACAGCATATTAAAGCATATTTAGATACCCAACCATAAACATTAGTTAATTTGCAGATAAAATTAATCAGTTAGCCTAGCGCTGTTTGTTTCTATCAGGGTTAACGAGCGAGCAAATGTTTACTTTCTGTTTGTTCGTTCACTTGTTAGTTAGATAATTTGTAATTATACTAAAATCTGTTCATACATTTAAGAAATGTAACATTTAAAGAGGTTTGAACGTAATCTAACCATCCATAATAAAATTGTAAAAAAAAAAAATCAAGAATGTAATGAAATGAAGAAGCAGGAATGTCTGGTACAAGTCCAGGTATTTGCACGTCAAACGTTCTTTGCTGATAAAATGCATGCCACCTTTACCTCAGGGTCGCATTTTTCATAGTTTTATACATAGTAAATGTTTTATTTAAGGTTTAACAAAATTTAAAGAAGAATTCAATGGCGTACAAATTAAAGCTAATCAATTAACTAGCGTTCATTGTTAATTAGTAGGGGCTGTATTAGTTCACTAAATGGCCGCATCTCCCTCAATTTGGCATGCATCCCTATGAAACTTGTATCAAAATATTCAATATATCTACTTCCTCAAAATAAATAAATAAAATAATGAAATAACACATATTGAACCCCTTTAAAACTGGCCCTGAACTCACTCCATTTAAAATGAATGGGGTTTTACAGTGTAGCGAGAGTGAGTCAGCAAAAAACTACCTTCATTTCTATTCTACCAATGCATTCCTTAATTTTTACAAACCCTCACAAACTTTTCCAACACAAAAATAGCAATGCTCTAAAACCATCAGTTACCAGATATCTCCAAAAATATAATGTACTTTGAAACTGACATAATTTTTTTTGGAAGAAGCAGGAATGCTTCCTGTTTTTTGCCGTGTGAATTTTTACACAAAGCTCTCTACAGAGGACACACTATGCTTCTGTATTTGTGGTCTCTGTTTTACCTGGAAACTGCTGATTCATCAAATTGTGCGAATTTCCAGAAAGTATGTTACTTTTATCCATTACCTTTAGCTTTAAGCTAACTTTGTTTTTTTTTTGCCCGACTCTCTATTCGTAAAGCAGATGAATCTGTTCCCTGTTCAGATTTTCTCAGAAGCCACACGCACAAAGCATTTTCTACTCCAATTGGCAGTGTAACATACTGTATTCAGTGGAATGAGCAATCCACCCGCTTCCACAGACCTTAGCTCAGAGAGTCCCTAGCTTCAGTTTGATTGACAGGGGAGAATGTTGCCCCATTTTCTAACATGGTCAATTCTCTCCCATCTGTTGATGTCTGTGGCAAAAGTCCGGTAGTGTTTCAGTCTCATGTGCTCCATTAATAAATCCAGTTTCTGGTAAACGGGTTTAACTCACTACACAAACATCTCGAATCAGTCACCAGTTCATGTGGTAATGAATGGATTTAACGCTGGGGTGTGGGCGTGAACCCCAGTGGAACAAATTATTTTTGTACATGTGCAGTGGACAAGCCCCAGACTGGAAAAACACCAACAGAAAACCACACTGTGTCTCTAATGCGGGAACATGTCGACAGGTCATTTCCTGGGTTCAGCCACACGCACACCTGTCACCACACTTCCAGAAACAGTGACATCATCCACCTGAGATGTTGTGGGGTTTTTACAGTAAGAAAACCCTTATCACTCACCCTTATATTTTTCCACAAATACAGACGAAACTAAAACATTTAATTTGTTGAGCAGGACATGAGAGTGTGTTTAAACACATGAGTGATTTGTTACATCATGATGTCATTGTCTCACAGAGATAGGGTCCTTCCAGCGTTACACACGAGATTCATGCTGACAGAACTGATGATCCTAAGCACTGCATCTGCAAATCCTCACAGAGAGGTGCAAATAAAAAGTTACAAAGGAAAAAAAAGTGGGGAAGGGAGTAAAAAACTTGTTTGAGATTTGATGAATATTTAAAGACTATTGGAAAGTGTAGTGAAAGGGAATATCAAAAAAAAAGGAAGGAAAGAAACAGAACATAAGAGCAAATGAATGAGGAAGAGGAGCATGAAAGAAATGAGTGTGAGAAAAAAAATGCAAAAATATAAAAGAATATGCAGAAAAAAACAACAAGAAAGAAAGACAAATAAGGGGAAAAAAAAGAAAAGTATATAACGAAACAGGAAACAAGAAAAATAATGTAAACTACAAGAAAATATATGGGTATATATGGGTATAGCAAGAAAAAAGAAAGAAAGAGCAAAGGAAGTAAGAGCAGGAGCAAGAGATTTTGGGCAAATAAAAACATGAAAGAAGATGCAGAAGAAATAATTACGAATGTCAGAAAAGTGCATAGATACACCTCTGGAAGCGCTGGGAGGTAGAATAGCCAAACATTGTACTCAAGTAAGAGTAGCTGTACTTCAAAATAATAGTACTCAAGTAGAAGTAAAAAGTAGTCATTCAAGATATTACTCAATTAAAACATATTACTCAAGAGTAAACCATATTTGGTGAAAAGTCTCAAGAACTGAGTAACTGTTCCATTGTAATGTCTGATTTTTCCCCCCAGAAATGATGTAAGCAGCCAGACAAAATGATAAAATAATGTACACATTCTGACATTTCCAAATTATAAAATAAATGAAATAATTAAAATAAAATAAATGAATACGTATAGTTGCAAGCAACGATGACGGGGCCAAGCACCCTGTGCTATCGCCACCCCAGGGGCACCGCACAACCTGTGTGTTATTTGAGTGTGTCTCGAAAAAGCCATCGTCACCAGGCTGCACCGCACAACTTGCACACATCACACAATATACAGGGCTGTGTGTGTGAGAGCGCACGTGTGAGTGTTTTCAATTGTAATGTGTGTATGTATGTGTGCATGTATGTGATGTATGAGTGTGTTTGTGTGTGTGTGCATGCGTGTGTGTGCATGTGTGAGATGTGTTTGTGTGTGTGAGTGTTAACATTTGTGATGTTTATGTGTGTACAATAGGCTTCAGATGCTGGAACATAAGCATCACACTATGATGTTACACAATATGATGTCACTCAATACAGTACACATCAAGTTATTAGGCCATTTCTCTTATCCACTCTTCAACATGGGAAAGACAAAGGAACACACCATTCAAATAAGGCAGATGTGTGTGGACCTTCACAAGTCAGGCAATGGGTACAAGAAAAGAGCCACCTGTCTCCACCTGCCCAGATCTACTGTGAGAGGAATCATTAAGAAGTTAAAAAAAACTAGAACAGTAGTAAACAAACCTGGACGAGGACGCAAGTTTATTTTGCCTCCACGCACAGTGAGGAGGATGGTAAGAGAAATAAAAAATTCTCCAAAGTTCACTGTTAAAGAACTGCAACAAATGAGAGCATCTTGGGGTCACAAAGTCTCCAAAACAACCATCAGACACCATCTACATGCCAACAAGCTCTTTGGGAGGCATACAAGGAAAAGACCTTTTCTCAGTCACAATCATAAACGCAAACGTTTGGAGTTTGCTAAGCGGTACTGGGGCTTCAACTGGGACCGTGTTCTTTGGTCAGATGAGACCAAGATAGAGCTTTTTGGCAACAAACACTCTTAGGTGGAACACAAAAGATGATTCTGCAGAAAAGCACCTCATGCCCACTGTGAAGTATGGAGGAGGATCGGTGATGCTGTGGGGCTGTTTCTCTTCCAGAGGCCCTGGGAACCTCGTTAGGGAGCATGGCATCATGAATGCTTTGAAATACCAGGACAGTTTAAAGCAAAATCTGTTTGCCCTTCTTTGGTTCTGGTTGCCTGGTTGTAAATATGTTTTGTATATATTTGTATATAGTTTTGTAATTAGTGGCGTAGTAGGGAGTCGATGGCATTTTGTTTACACCCTGTTTTCTCTTGGTTTGTGGTTAGCAAGGGAATAAGGGAAGAACTTTGTATTTCTTTTTCTTTACTTTTGGTGCAGGTTAGTTGTTTGACTTTGGTACTAGGTAGAGGGCATTTTGTTTATTGTTTTGGCCGTGTCGGCTTCTGAAGCTCACAGCCACCTTTTGGGGATTTGCTTGTTCACTAAGCAAACGCACGTTTGGTCTCACCCCCGTTTTCCTTTTTTTTTTTCTTTTCTTTTTGATTCCTGTAACAGCCTCCACACTGAGGAGTGAGCTTGATCGGAACTCCTCGATTTTGGTTGAATTCTCCTCCTTGGGGGAGCCAGACACTGCCTCCTCTGTTCTGTAATGACAAATTACTTCGGCAAATCACTCTGAGAATCTTCAAGAGGATTAGAAGGAGTCCTGGACAGTGCTTGTACACCTTATACAGTACTTGACTGGGACCTGGAGCAGAACGCACTCTGGCTGGTGGGTTCTGAAGTAATGAACTCGACTAGTGGTGCTGGTACCTCCAAGCTGTCTGTGGCACTAGCTATGGCTCTCTGTCTGGATCGCTCTGTGTTGTGCATTGATGGTTCAAGATGTATGCTCATCAAACTGGTGCCACAGCTTGTGCTACTTTCCTGTCACTTGATATGTGGGACTACTCTGCTTGGATCTGGAGCACTTGAAGGTTCTGGCCGATGGATTTTTAGGCCCCTTTCAGCCACCTCTACTTATTGTGGTCAATAATCCATTTCATGAGGTTGTTACCAAAGGAAATACTAGGAGAAAAAAGTACAAACATGAAAGAGAATGTGCAACAATATGAAAGAAGGGAAGGAAATTGGAATGAAGAGAGGAAAGGGTGAACATGAAGGAATAGGAAAAGCAATATTTGAAAAAGAGAAAGAAAGAAAGAAGTGAGAAATCAACAATAAACAAATGACTGAATAAAATAAATGAAAAGAAAAAATGGAAAGAATAAAAGGAGAAGGATGAATGAGTACAGAAGAGTGAACAAGAAAGTAAGAAGATCAATAAAAAGCAACACATACGAATTAACAAAACAAGAATGTTAAAGATATAGGAAGGATGATGTACAGTACATTAACCACAATATGTCACAAAAGTGAGTACACCCCTCACATCTCTGCAAATATTTTGTTATATCTTTTCATAGGACAACACTGCATAAATGACTCTTTGACACAATGAAAAGTAGTCAGTGTAAAGGTTGTATATCAGTGTAAATTGCTCTACAAAAGTGAGTACACCCCCTAAGTGAAAATGTGAAATGTCAATATTTTGTGTGGCCACCGTCATTTTCCAGCACGGCTTGAATTCTCTTGGCCATGGAGTTCACCAGAGCTTCATAGCCAAGAGAATTCAAGCTGCCACTGGAATCCTCTTCCACTCCTCCATCACAAAATCACGGAGGTGGTGGACATTTGACATCTTGTGCTTCTCCACCTTCCTTTTCAGGATGCCCCAGAGGTGCTCTATGGGGTTTAGGTCTGGAGACATGCTTGGCCAGTCCATCACCTTTACCCTCAGCCTCTTTAGCAAGCCAGTGGTCATCTTGGAGGTGTGTTTGGACTCATTATCATGCTGGAACGCTGCTCTTCGGCCCAGTTTCCGGAGGGAGGGTGGATCATGCTCTGCTTCAGTATGTCGCAGTACATGTTAGAATTCATGTTTCCCTCAATGAGCTGTAGCTCCCCAATGCCAGCAGCACTCATGCAGCCCCAGATTATTACACTCCCACCACCATGTTTGATGGTAGGCAAGACACACTTGGCTTTGTATTCCTCACCTGGTTGCCGCCACACACGCTTGACACCATCTGAACCAAATAGGTTTATCTTGGTCTCATCAGACCACAGGACATGGTTCCAGTAATCCTGGTTTGCACGTCTGCAGCAAATTGTTTGCGAGCTTTCTTGAGCATCATTTTTAGAAGCGGCTTCCTTCTAGGACGACAACCATGCAGAGTAATTTGATGCAGTGTGCGGCGTACGGTCTGAGCACTGACAGGCTGACCTCCCATCCCTTCAATCTCTGCCGTCTGTTTTCCAAAGCCAATCTTTGGATCTGACACTGAGAACGTGCACTCGGCTTCTTTGGCCGACCATGGCGAGGCCTGTTCTGAGAAAGAACCTGTCCTCTTAAAGCACTGGATGGTCTTGGCCACTGGGCTGAAGCACAGTTACAGAGTGTTAGCTATCTTCTTATAGCCTCGGCCATCTTTATGCAAAGCAACAATTAATTTTTTTCAGGTCTTCTAAGAGTTGTTTGCCTGTTGGCATGTGGCATGTTGAACTTTCAGTGGCCAGGTTGAGAGAGTGGAACAGCTTTTATACCAAATTAAAACTCACCTGCTATCTGGTGACACCTGAGACAGTGTAACACTAATGAGTCACATGACAAAGGAGAAGGAAAATGACTAATTGTGCTCAATTTTTACATTTTCAGTTAGGGGTGTACTCACTTTTGTTGCCAGGGGTTCAGCTATTATTGTCTGTAGTTTTAGTTATTTTGAGGGGACAATAAATTTACACTGCTATACACACTTTACACTGACTACTTTTCATTGTGTCAAAGAGTCATTTATGCAGTGTTGTCCTATGAAAAGATATAACTAAATATTTGCAGAGATGTGAGGGGTGTACTCACTTTTGAGACATACTGTATAAGGCCAGCTAATGTTGCTGTAGCTCAGTATTGTGTTTTGAATTGCCTAATCAGCATGTGTGTGTGGGAATCCAAAGAAAAATGTTTTCTACATGACAAAGGTTATGAGGTAATGTTTCATCTCTCTCTCTCTCTCTCTCTCTCTCTCTCTCTCATACACACACACACACACACACACGCACACACACACACGCACAAGCCCAGACCCAGGAACACTTCCTGAAGTATATAGTCATAATTGCCCAAACTGATCTCACCACACACACACACACACACACACACACACACACACACACACACACACACTGTATTAAACACTCAGTCACTGTGATGATGTCTCCAAAACTAGACCGTGGAAGAAGAACACGCTGCCCCTATGAGTCACTCTAATCATGATGAATGGTGTGTGTGTGTGTGTGTGTGTGTGTGTGTGTGCGTGTGTGTGCGTGTGTGTGTGTGTGTGTGTGTGTGAGGCGGTACATATAAGGACATGAGACAAACTGTCCACACAGCAATGGATGAGGAGCATCAAGTTTTAAAGATAAAAAGAGTGTGTTTGTTTAGAAATTGCTTAGATCAGCAGTTCTCATCTCGTTCTGCGTCAGGACCTCCATTTATTCTTTATCACTAACAATTTAATCCCCAACTTTAATAGTTGATAACATTTCTTTTTTCATTCTTTGGCACAAACTGCTCAGTGATGATGGAGATATTTTCTGTAGCAGTTAGCAGTTGCAGTCGCGGTAGTTAATTAGCTGGGGTTATAATCATACAGTCGCTTAATGTCTTATTGTAAAGATAAACAGTAATGAAAGGAAATGGTTTTCCTTACTCAGACCACTAAAACACTTCATACATGTACCAAAATAAGGTTATTCACCATAACACTGGCAACAGGTCTCACTCAGAAGGCATAACACACAAACAACCAAACAAAACTACTGTAATGTTTCATTAGACCGCATTTGGCTTTGGCATCATTTTGAAGCTTATGCATAATCCATCCATCCATTTATCTAGAAACCTCTGTAGTTCAACTATGGACCATGACTATTGTATTTATTACCAATTTTATGACTGTAGTAGGACCTCTGGTCAACATTCACCTGTGCATTAACAAACCATGGGCAATTCTGGAACACTAATTAGCCTAATCTGCATGGCTTTGCACTGTGGGAGGAAACCAGAGTACCAGGCTGAAACCCAACAAGCACACAGAGAACGTACAAACTCCATGCGCACAGACCAGCCATGGGATTCTTACCCTGATTCTGGGGGTGCAAGGTGACAGGGCTAACCACTAAGCCCCCATGCCACCTTATGCAATGTCACAACATTTATTTCCATCCAGAGTTGCATTATTTTTTCTCCACAAGCTTGTATTAATGATAAGGGAGTTGGACCTTAAAGAAGTAAGGCCTTCTCTAGCACATCCCAGTGATTCTCACTGGGGTAAGGTGTGGACTCTGTGGTGGCCAATCCATATGGGAAAATGATGTCCCATGCTCCTAAAACCACTCTTTCACAATTTAAGCCCAATGAATCCTGGCATCGGCAGCTTTGGACGAGCCAGCAGAGAAGAAAAAATCTGTTGATGTAAAAACAGTACAAACAGGTCATAATTTTTGGGTACATAACATTGCTGAATCTATACCTGAATAAAAGAAGCACCCCTTATACCACATTAGTACCACTGTGGAGAGTTAAGCCTGATTTATGCTTCTAGTCAAGTCTATGCACAGCCTATGCCATAGGCTATGCAAGTGGTTTACGGCATTGTGAGCAGCATAGGCCTCACCACCAATGGACATGAGACAGCCTAGAGAACTGAGGTTGGCATTTTAGCCAAATGGTGCATTAACAGCAACCACTGCCAAAACTAAAAAGATGATTTTGGCACTCAGGAGGACACACCTCTTATAGCGCAATGGTACCACTGTGGAGAGTTAAGCCTGATTTATGCTTCTAGTCAAGTCTATGCAAAGCCTATGCCATGGGCTATGCAAGTGGTTCATGGCAGTGTGAGCATTTAATCTCATGTGCTGGTGTGTGTGCCCTTCAGCAATTACTCCACCAAACTGCAAGCTGGTGGTGGGGCTTCTATACCACTGTGCGTCAATGGCAAATTAAAACTGACATCCGAACCAATGTTTGTGGCAATCTCTAACCAAGAATTTGGCAGTCTTTGTAGTGTGGTGAAGACAAATCCATTGGTCCATGTTCATTCAACTCTTAAAAACTTAAAAAATAGAAGCATAGAAGACAGAATTGCTGTGCTATCAGATGTATTAATCTCAGCTGTTGAGGTTTACCTCAACACGATTTGTAGCTACATTTCTGGGGAGGTGCATGTCAGGGTACAATGTAGGTACCTGGCTACGCAGTACCTACGTAAGACCAACAGTGTACGTACACTTCGTAAAATTTACAGAATCGTAAATCTGGCTTCGGAAGGGTTACGTTTCTTGGTGTGCACCGCGCTGTGCCCTGACCTGTGGTGAAATCAGCAACTCTATTTCCTTTTGAAGGCCCAGAAAAATTTGGTCTCTCTCCCTGAAGCCTAACAAACTTCTACAGTTGTACTATTGAAAGCTTCCTGACTGGGTGCATAATCGTCTGGTTTGGCTGCCGCTTCGTTTGCAAACCGCAAGACCCTGCGGAGACTTCTGAGGACAGATGAGCACATTATTGGCAACAAGCTTCCAGTCTTACAGAATATCTTTCATACACAATGTCTGAGGGAGTCTCTCAAAATTACCATTGACCTTCATTTCACCCAGTACAAGAAGTGTCTAGCAGACAGTACCGGAAGACTAAAGAACGCTTTAAGAACTGGCAGGCCAGTGGAGTCCTGAACAAACTGTACTACTCCGGTCACTTCTCATTACTCCTTCTTGCACTCATTCACTCATGCCTCCAAGGACTCTACTGTGTAAAACTGACCATATTTTATATTTTACCACACACACTACTGCACCTAATTTATTTGTATTTTAAAACCCTATTCTGGTCTGTTGCTTCATTAATTATACAGCGGACCGCTCGGACACTACGTCAGCAAATTCGAATTTTATTTGTCACATACACAATCATACAGTACACAGTATAACTTGCAGCGAAATGCTTACACAACTGCCAAAGACCGGAAAATCTTAAATAAATTGGAAGGTAATTAAATAAAACTGATGTATGCAAAATATGAATAAGAATAATAAGTGCAAATACAAATAAGAATAAAAAGAATAAAATATACCATTCGTCAGTGCAATAAATATGTGCAAGGGAAAATAAAACCAGGAATGTATAGAAATGTGTGGCAATGTTATGTTATATTGAGCACTATAAATAGCATAAAGATGCGACAGTCATAAAGACATAAAGGGTAGAGTGTCCTAACCCTAACCCTAACCCTAACCCTAAGTCCATGATTGTTCATGTGAAAAAAATACATGTCTAACGGGAAGACAGCAGTGCAAACAAGGTGAGCAGTAACAGCTGATGTAATTGTGTTCAAACAAGTTAACTTGTAACATGTAAATATGAGATTAAACCAGGGTGTTGTCTGTATACAGAGTCCGAATAGCCTATGGGAAGAAGCTCCTCCTCATTCTCTCTGTGTTGTCCTTCGGAAAGTGGAAGCTCTTTCCCGTCTGAGAGAACAGAGAGAACAGTCCAGTTTTGGGGTAGCTGAGGTCCTTCACTATCTTCCTGGCCTTGGGCCAGCACTGCTTGCTGTATAGAGGATGCAGGTCAGGGCCTCTGCACCAAACATGTAGTACGTGTATGCAGCTACATTACTTGTACCAACCTGTGTCAGCTGCCTCTATCTCTGATTATCTCTGTTTAGATCTGCTATGTTTCAGTTTCAGCAGTCTGAAAGCTTCATTATCTTTTTTTTTTTTTTTTTGCTTTCATTGAGCACATGCTGAAGATGCACATTTTCTTACTAGTTCTAACAGTACAGACATACGGCCGTAGCCAAAAGTTTTGAGAATGACACAAATATAAATTTTTACAAAGTCTGCTGCTTCAGTGTTTTTAGATCTTTTCGCCAGCTGTTACTCAGCTATACTGATGTATGATTACAAGCGTTTTGCAATCGTCAAATTTACGATTTTATTTATGACTACATTAAGTCAGAATGTCAGAATTTGTGGGTTTTTGTTTCTCCACCCACCTCTTTGGATTGACCACAACTCTGGGGAGTTTCCTGGCCATGGACCCAAAATTGCCACTTACTGTAGTTATCACTTTTGCCTTATGGCATGGTGCTCCTTTATGCTGGAAAGGGCCTTGAGAGAAGTTGCTCTCAAAGGATGTTTTATACCGTACTTTGTATTCTTAGACCCTTGTGGCTAATCCTCAAAAGGCGTGAGGACAAACAACAACCCAGAAATTCTGACAAACTCCAAGCATTGATTATGCAACAATGGGCTGCCATCAGTTAGAGGTTGATTGACACCAAGCCAGGGCAAGTTGCAGAGGTCTTGAATAAGAAGTGTCAACACTATTTGCATAGATTTAGTGTAATTGTCAATAAAGGTATTTGACACTTATGAAATGATACTTTAATACTTTTATAATATATACTTTGCCATAATAACATCTGACAAAAAGATGAAGCAGCAGACTTTGTAAAAAAATATATATTTGTATCAAAGCAAATACATTTTTTATGTCATAGAAAATGAACATTTGTGAAATGGCAACAACAGGAAAGCTTGTAAACAATATTAGCAACACAATGATATACTCATTTGGCTTTAATATGTCATGTAAATATTCTTTATTCATACAGGTGGACAGATTCTGGTGTCTTTGCTACAGTAGATACTGTAGTTTATTAGCTGCGAATTTTGATTCACTCTCGCATGAGTATTATAATTTTACAGTGAGTTGGTGTAAAGTGCGTGTGGGATGAAAGACAAGGCCTGATTTACAAAGTGATGTTTTTGTGGTTAAGGAAAAAAAAGCTTACTGTAGGAGAACAAATGTCTAATTTACCAGCATTTCACGCCCATTGCCGCTAGCTAATAGCTGGCAATTAGCTGTACAACAAAAATAGCATGGGACAGAAAATAACCTTCTTTTGCAACTAATATTTGAAGCTCCTGAGACCCTGCACTGTACTGTTGTGTACTTGGTAATTTCTCTCCATGGTTTCTGTAAGCACCAAAATAATGAAAGGGGGGGAAAAAATGAAACTGTGGTCTTGTGTTAGTATGTGTACGTGCATTCATGCATGTGTTGAAATGTAATGTCCAGCAAGACAAACATGACTCCTACAACTCTCGCTAATTCTACCCATTTGCTAATTCTCCTTGTGTCCAGTGGGAGTTCACCCAAAACATTTTCTAATACTGGAACTTTTTTTTTTCATGATTTTAAAAGAGTCATGAGGAAAACTTTTAGCATAAGCCTAGCCTTGTTGTGGTCCAAACGGAAAATGCAATACTGATAAGATAATGCAGCCTCATCTTCAGGAAAATGTGTTAAGCAGATAAACAGTCTGGTTGTTTCATTGGATCCTGTTATAGGCGTCAATACAATTCATGAAACTGGCATAGGCCGTCCTATTGCAAATTGCACTAGGTTGTGTAATAAGTGACACTGCGCTTTAAATGTTCCAATCTAATTATTTTAAATTGCATTACTAACAATAAGTTTGCCAGGCTACAAAGTATTTGTAACAGTTACAGTAGATAAAGGCTAATTAGCACAAAATGACTTGCTTTTATACAAACTGGATTAAAAAGATTACAATCGGGCAACTTTGACCACATTATGTCTGTAAGACCAACTCATATAAGTATGTTTTATTTCCAATATTTAAGCTACAACTTCAGAAATATATACCACCGAAAGGTGGTGGATGGATCTAGTACCATATTTGTATGTTTTGGTAAACCAAATTCTTGTTACATGACTAGTGGAGGGGGGTAAAAACGAGTTCATTTCAAAAGATCCCTGATCCCTGAGGAGCTTCAGTAATTGCATCTCCGAATTATCCTGTTTGCTCCTAAATGCTTTCCGGCTGTTTTTGAACAAAATCATGCTAATCTCCCTTATAGCACTTATATGTCCCTTTCCTAAACCTCCAACATTCAAAAGATACCACACTGTGATTATGGAGTTGAGTTAGTGCTTAGTAAAGTAGGCTGAAGGTGTTTTACCAATGATATGTTTCATGAAATCAAAGAATTTTCAACATCTGTCTGTTTTTAATACAAAGTGGGCAAAGCACGACAATAGCCAATAACCTTGGGTACATTCACATTAAAAGCCAGATGTTTTGGTCAGATTGAATTTGCATATCAAGATGTTTCACATTCATAATTACAAGTGACTTTTATCTGATACTAATGTGGACACATCAGTCCTCTGAAATGGTATACATGTGCACATCGATACGTCTTTGCTTGCATCTTCGGGATTAAAACACATCTTGAATTTGTGCGATTGCTCTTTCATTTCAAATAATCGATGTGACTTTAGCAATACATCTGCTTAAACATATTTTAAAACATTTGACATATAAAGCATTGAATGTTCTTGCGCTGCAGTATCTGAGAGTGTCTTTGGAAGATGTTTGGGACACAGTCTCAGTGTTTAAGTCTAGGCTAAAAACCTCTTTATTTAGCCGAGCATTTTTGTGAATCGATTTGCTTTGGTAAAGTTGCAGATCTGGGGGACTCATGGATGTAGAGTTTTATGGTGAACTGGTATAACTGGATGCCGTCTTTCTCTCATTGATCACTCATGTTTGTTGACGGTGGAGTGATTGGTTGCTTTACCCAGTTTTATCCCAGTTCCCCCTCATGTCTGTGTTTCCCTCTGGCTTTCCTTTTTACTTATGCTGTCATAGCTAGTCCTGTCGGAGTCCCTGCTTGTACTATGCACTAAATATACATTCACCTTCTACATTATGTAACTGTGACCAACACCCTAACTGTTATTTCTCCTTCTCTTCTCTTCTTTCCCACTTTATCTACCTCCCTCTTTCTGTCTCCCTCTGATAAGCTACACATGCTACTCCTGAGCTGCCAATGATCCAGACCCCCTCTGCCCTCTGGACCTGTCTGAATGTCCCACTTCTGGTTGGAGATCTTGTCGCATTGATGTCCCATGTGGTGACTGGGGACAGTTCCACTTTACCATGAAGACAATCCGGGCAATGGCTGATGCAGTTGTTCTCTGTGGACTCAATATTTCAGGATTGGAATTTCCTACCATCTACATGAGCCTCCAACAGCAAACTCGGCTCCATATTAACTTAAAGACATCAACTGTTATATTACATTTCCAGCCTCCTAACATACAGAGTGACCCAAATGAGGATGGGATCCCTGTTGAGTCTGGTTCCTCTTAAGGTTTCTCAGTGCTTCCTTGCCATTGTCGCCCTCTGCTTGCTCTTCCGGGACTACCTATACATAATGATTCATACACATTTTTCACATTTCATACAAATTTCCACAATTTTCTTTTGATGGTGTAAAGTTTCTTTGTGACAATGACAATTGTTAAAAGCACAAAAAAATTAATTGAATTGGATGCTTGGGATTCTGCTCTTGAAGATGCCAAGCAATTACTTGCCTGTATTTGTTGAGGCAAGGCAAGGCACATTTCATACACAATGGTAATTCAAAGTGCTTTACATAAAAGAGAAAGAAAATAATCATAAGATAAAAATAGAAAGCAATAGCAATAAAACTTTTTAAAGAAAAATTTCAACAGTTAAAAATATTAGATTAACATTAATTAATGCAGTCAGTTTGGACGCAGCACAGCGCTCATTCAGTAAAAGCACAGATGAGTTTTAAGTTTAGATTTAAATGTGACTAGTGATTTTGCACATCTGATCTCTTCTGGAAGCTGGTTCCAACTGTGGGCAGCATAGTAACTAAAAACGGACTCCCCTTGTTTTGTGTGAGCCCTTGGTATTTCTAACCGACTCGATCCTAATGATCTGAGTGGTCTGTTAGGTTTATATTCAGTGAGCAGATCTGCAATGTCTTTAGGTCCTAGGCCATTGAGTGATTTATAAACGCGTAAAAGTACTTTAAAATCTATCCTAAATGTTACAGGAAGCCAGTGTAAGGACCTGAGGACTGGTGTGATGTGCTCAGATTTTCTGGTTCTAGTCAGAATTCTGGCAGGAGCGTTCTAGATGAGCTGCAGCTGTCTAATGGTCTTCTTGTGAAGGCTGGTGAGGAGACCATTACAATAATCCACCCTGCTGGTGATGAAGACATGGACAAGTTTTTCCAAGTTGTGATTGGAAACAACACATCTAATTCTTGCAATGTTTTTGAGTATTTTTGATAGTATGCTGATTTAGTTACTGCTTTGACATGACTACTGAAACTAAGCTCTGTCTCCAGAATCACTCCAAGATTCTTAACTTGATTTCTATTTGTTTGACCCCTAGAGTGAAGGTATGCATTCACATTCAGAGCTTCATCTTTGTTTCCAAATGCAATGACTTCTGTTTTCTCTTCTTTTAACTGAAGAAAATTTTGGCACATCCAACTGTTAATTTCATCAATGCATTGGCAGAGGGAGTCAACGGGGCTGTAGTCATTTGGAGATAAGGTAAAGCTGGGTATCATCAGCATAGCTGTGATAGGCAATTTGGTTCTTTCTCATTATCTGACTTAGTGGGAGCATATACAGGCTAAACAGGAGTGGTGCAAGAATTGAGCCTTGTGGGACTCCGCATGTCATGGACGTTCACTTAGACTTATGCTCTCCTATACTAACATATACAGTAGTATGACCCGTCTACGTATGACCTGAACCATTTAATTACCATCCCAGAAAGCCCGACCCAGTTTTCCAGTCTTTCTATTAGTATGTTATGATCGACAGTGTCAAAAGCAGCGCTAAGATCTAACAGTACTAGCACTGATATTTTGCCAGAATCAGAATTTAAACAAATATTATGTATTATCTTTATGAGCGCTGTCTTTGTACTGTTATGTGCTCGGAAGCCAGATCGAAAACTATCCAGGTATCCGTTTTGAGCTTAAATGGTTGTTCACCTGATAAAAAACAACCTTTTCAATAATCTTGCCTATAAAAGGAAGGTTTGGTATTGGTCTGTAGTTGAGGTCCAGAAGAAGGAAGAAAGCCAGTGGACTTTCATGAACCTAGCAACATACATTAATTTTATTGTATTTTATTCTAGCATCTGTACCCTATCAAAGTCCTTAAAAAAAATATTTTCTATTAAGGTCTCTTGATGATACCAACAACCTTGTTTCAAATCTAAAAAAAAAATAGCTATCAATAGCAATATTCGCTTTCTAGATAAACAATAAAAAAGGAAGCTATTAAAGCTAACCATGCTAACCAAGCAATGAAAGCTGAAGGCAGAAATCGATCAAGTACAGGCTCAATCACCCAAAATTTGGGTGACTTAGCATTAACGTTGGTCAATAAATATGCAAAGTTGGTGACAACCTTAGCTAGCAAACAAAAAATGGCATTCCAGCAAGTTAGCACAACTGGATTATTAGCCATAATGGTTGTGATATAAAAGAAAATAATAATGTTAGATGATTTTGACTTTTGCCAAGCAATGTATTGTATATGATAATTGCTTCCCAGAAGGTAATAAAGAACTAGCAAGTGCAGTTCGTATAATAATCAGTGGAGAAATTATAATAGCTAATTATTATATGTTTTAATCATTTTGGTGAAGATATTTTAAGTATTGATAGATGTGTTTATCAAATAATAAAAAGATCAAGCAAGCTATGTCAGTTTATCCCTACAGTTATTGTATATGGTAACAACTGTACATTTATTGTAATCTTTATTTCTTTAAAATTATGTTCGTTAAGAGTAAATGCTACAACATTTGGTTTGACTTTGTTGGAATTTTGTTGAGTGCTAATTGCTAACTAGAAGTGTAGAAGCTAGCTACTGAATAGGCCACAATGGCGTATACAACTTCTGTTCTAGACTTTCATTTGCATCGAATCTTTATTTTTAGTATATTGGATGAAGTCAGATTAAGGGCTAGTTCAATGGTAACTGCACTGTATTTAGCAGCGAGCCTTATTTTGGCTACATGACATTAGACTAGCCGACATTTTTCTAAGGTCATTTTGGGCTATTCGTACAGAACCTATTGTTTACTCCTGTGGAGATATGTATCGTGCCGAGAGCACTTCTGATAGTGTGCTTGCACTTCTGGATGCATTGCTTCAACTTGCCAGCTTTTTGTTCATCTACAATCTGATAAAAATCTCTCTGGAACTGCAGGAAGTCCTGAGAACAATGAGCTGTATGAATCCATGCAGGCTGGCTTTGACTAGTGCAGGATTAGAAATACATGTAACATAAATAAAGACTGGAAAAAAAATCACTATGTTCATTCGTTTGATTTTGTCAGGCACTTTTACTCTGAAAGATACTAAGTCCGTACCTAAAGTAATGCAAAAGTGGACATGACTTTTTTTATTGATTAACTGACATACGTGATGCAAATTGTACATGTTGGTAGATTAATTCTTCCTCTATACAGAGGTACTATTCTTCATCACACGCCATGCATTTACACCGTCGTTGAACCCGACTCTTGAATCCTCTTTGAAAATCCTCTTTGTCGCAGTTGATGGTCTCCCGCTGCGCTAAAGGAACATTTACAAGGATGACATCATTGACATGGGCTGTGTGCACAGATGGATGGAGAAGTTTAAAGAAAGAGAAACCAGCATTGAGGACAAACCACACAGTGGGAGACCATCAGCATTAGGAACATTTCTCAAGTACCCATTAGGAGAGCACTGCTAAGAATCTTGTTTTGGGCAGTTCTTTGTGTTGCTCTCATTAGTTCTTTGGTTTGTCTTTCTGGGCGAACCTTTTAAAGATGTCTTCAAAGATTTCAAGAAAGTCTAAATGTCTGTCTGCTTTCTGTCAGTAAACTATCTCCTATGAAATGAATTGTTACTCCTAGATGGCCAAATGTCTGAGCTTCTGTCTGTCTGTCTGTCTGTCTGACCTGATTCCCCTGTCTGGGGCATTGTATGTCAATTGTCTGGCTCTAAAATTTCCCTCACTCAATTACCTCTTCCATCAATCTCTCTGTCCTACTATCTATCTGTCCTTCTGCCTGCTGGCCTGTTCTTTAGCTTTAGCACATTCCTTAGTTTTCCTGTTTGCACTGTCCAATTGTCTGTCTGCCCATCTCTTAGTCTCTACAGTACATCTGTCTATCACAGCTGCTACCTGGTCCACATCTGTCTGTCTATCTCTCCATCCATCTGCTCAGTAGCCTGTCCCTTGGTCTATCTATCTCTATCTTGGTCTATTTGTCTGTCTTTCCATCTGTCTGACTGTGTGTTGGACATAGTGTTACTTTTTCCACTTGACTCCCTGTCCATTTGTCAGTCTGTCCCTAAATCGGATGTATTATCAGACACTGTATGTTGTTAGTGACTGTTTTGTTAATTATTTGTTGCATTAATTGTTGGTGTTCCTGCAGGAGAAGTTTGAAGTGAGACATGATAGAACCCTGATGTTCTGTCACATCAGACTTGTTGAGGTGTTTATAGCATTAAGTAACATGTTCGGTATTCACGGGTTGAGGTATTAAATGCTGGGACATGCTGGAACTCAGACGAGTGTGCAGTGAACATTTTACTGAGTGTGCTTGACTCTGTCCATTTGTTTTTGACTCTGGCTGTTTTTCTGTATGTCCTTTTGCCTGACTACCTGTCCGTGTTCTTTTTCTGTCCATCCATATCCATATCAGTCCCTTTTATGTTTTTTCACGGTACACTTGTTTGTCTGTCCAGTTGACATTTTTCTGATTGTCTTCCTGTCTGTTTGATTGTGTGTCGGTCTGTCTGCCTTTTCACGTCTGTCCTCTTTTTGCATGTTTGTCTGGGTGTCTGTCTCCTCATTTCTTTGTCGGTCTGTGTAATGCATGTTTTATTGCCTGATTCTGGATGGACTTTCTCTTAAGTGGTTGTGTGTGAGTGAGAGGGAGTGGGATGTCACACACACTAGGATATCAGTCACATGTACACGCCTGTGCTTTCCTGTTTGAGCAAATGAGATAAAAATGATTAAACAAATTGTGTACCTGGACTCGTTCTGAATTAGAGCAATATAATATAATATTCTTAGTTTTATATATAACTTAGATTCCCAAAAGCTGCACGAGCACCAAGAGGTCAGAGGTGAGAGGTCAGCAGAGTTCCAGAGAGTTCCTCCCAAACACATATTTTCCTCACACACCCATTCTCTCTCTCTCTCTCTCTCTCTCTCTCTCTCTCATCTCTCTCTCTCTCTTTCCTGGTGACTCACAGAAACAAGTGAAGACACAAACATTCACCATCCGGCACGTGCAGTCCAACGTGAAATACACAAACACACAGCTTTGTTATTTGCTTTATTATTTTAGCATTTAATGCTAGTTGCTAGTTGTGATTAATACAACTACAACTTCTGATTTATTATAATTACTCTCTCTATGAGTAAATATATATTAAAAGATTAAAATATTTTCCAACATTATATATGCTTTACTTTAATCTCATAAATTTGGACTCTTTTATGTAAAATGACTCCAGAGTAGCAGTTCTGGATCAGATCACTATGACTCGGCTCTTTTTTTAGATCAACTATAAGAACATGTCAAATATAAAATAACCTCGAAAACGCCTTGAATAGCTCTACAGTATGAAATAATGATGATTATTATTAGAATATTATCAAAGGACAAAGATAAACGACACATCTATGCGAGTCGGCTCTATTAATTCAGTACGTTTGTATAAGGAGCCGATGCTTCATGAAATACTCGTTACTGAGGAGTTAGAACTGATCAATGCCTCCACCTGCTGGTGAATAAAGGAAATGCAAGATTTTCAGTTTTAATTTATCTACTGTATATAAATAAATATGATACGATATCTTCAATCATTTACATTTTATTCTTCGGAGGACCTGATATTAGATTTAGTCTATTTGTATATCTGTTCAGCCAGGTGAAGTTTAACCTGCACCATAAAACCAAAATGTTGAGTAAAAGTGATGTTATGAACAGTTATATGGTGGATTTAATAATCTACTTTAAAATAAGCTACTTACTCAATGTAAACAAACACCTGCACCAATATATGTTATTTAGAAATGTTCAATTTAATATTTTTGCTGGGATTTGTTTTTATTTTCAGCGATAAAATAACAGCACTGAAGTGGTATACGTGAAATTTTATTCTCTAAAGGTGTTTTTAAGACAAAACTTAATCTTTATCTGATTTTCTTCTTGTCTGTGATTCACTCTCGATTAGCGAACAGACCTTCGGCCAGACATAATCTTTATGCTCTCTAGCAAAATAAAACTTTTTGTTGTATATATGGAAATGCTCTTACTTTTATTAGTAAACATAGCTCTTATTTTTACTGTTTATTTTTTTCAAACCATTTTCTTAAAAAAAAAAAATTCCCCCAAACCACATTTCTTTCAAAATGCTGACGGTTCAGCACTATGATTCCAGATTTTTTTTTTTTTCTAAGTCAGGAAAGCTCCAGAGAATCTGTAAATGAGCAGAAAGAGGACTGAGGCCACATCAGGGCTAAAGTGAATCAGAAATGCCCCCACAATACGAACGCAATACGAACTTTTAAGATGAAACTAACCATCCATTCATTCATTTATAATGCAGTACAGTACAGAGTCACTCAGGAGAGTTTTGGGCACCAGACATGGTACAATCTGGACAGGAAATCCATTTCAAGGGATTACACACACACACACACACACACACACACACACACACACACACACACACACACACACACACACACACACACACCTAATCTCCAATCTGTATTTTGACTATGGAGGAAACCGGAGCTCCCGGGGGAAACCCACTAATTATACCTTACTGGTCAGTATTTTAGTTCTACGGCTACAATGTAATACCAAATAATGACACAAGGTGGCACTTCTATCTTGTTCTGTAGACTAGATGAGTAGAATTGCAGTACCCTCAAGAAGTGTGGCAAAGTGGCAAAATAAATAAATAAATAAATAAATAAATAAATAAAAAGACAGTGAGGTGTCTTAAAAGTTATTTATAAGCAGCAAACATATTTTTTTCTAGGTAACTTTGGTTGGTTTATATTATAGATAGGTCATTTAAAATTGTTATTTTAGTTAAGTTTATTTAAGTAATAACTGTCAAGTTATTAGAACACAAAATAACTTACTATAATAATAATAATAATAATAATAATAATAATTACTAGTGACAATAAGTGTCATTTGATATTCTGAGATATTTCTGCTGAAAATACAGTTACTGAATAAAGGGCTTGGCCTCTTCATGACTCATGACTCATGGAAATTACCAACCAAAAGTCTTAAACAACCGGAAACAGTAGCGTGTGTGCGCACACACCTCCATTGTTGTCTTGCCAAAGTTGCTGGAAAAAGTGCTGCATGTTAGTGTGTGTGAGTGAGCTGAGGTTCAGGACCAGCTGGGCGAAGGGACCAGAGGGGACAAGAGGGGACCAAAGGGGACATTTTGCTTAGTTACTGCCATTGCGGGGCTTTGTGGGGGTGGGACTGGGTTCACTTTGTTTGAGGTAAAGCCAGTATTACATAGATGGATTTTTTTTGTCTGAATTTTCAGTGTTCAGTGTTACAAACACTAAAGCATTCACAGAAAAAAAGATCCGTAATCTCCTGGCGAAGGGAGTCTCTTTGCAATATTAATAAAACACAAAACTCCCTCGTCTGCTCTAGACAAGGTTATCTCTTTTGTGGGTTTTCTCATTTCTTTATCTTCTCTTTTTTCTTTGGGCACGTTTTCTCTTTCTCACGTGCTGCTTTATCTTTTCTGTTCGGGTTTCTCTCTTCACATTCGTGGACTTTGTCTTTTCCCTTTTCTTATCTATGGCATCGTCTTTGCCTCGATCTGGATCTTAATCTTTGTCTTTGCTGTTGCCATATTACCAGTGCAACTTGCTCTCATACTGTACCTGGTGCTACCTAATGTTTGCATGTTGCATGCTGGTTTTCGGGGGCCGGGTGTTGCGTGTTTCTCTTGATCACCCCCGTTGCCTAGCAACCACGTTCAGAACTCCGCTGTGGAGCAGCTACCTGTTCAGAACAGTGCGGTGCAGTTTACCTTCCCCTCGCGAGACCTGCGGAGTTACAGTTGTTGTTTTGTGTTGTTCTTATTTGTAATGTTGTCCTGTGAGGACTGTCTGGGTCGCGTCCAAGAACATTGTCCATCCAGGACAGTGGCGATTGTGATCATGGAAAAAGGGAAGTCGTGTGTGCCAGTTTGTGTGCCAGTCACTCTATAAAAGACTCGGCTACTGTTTCTTTTTGTTTGTGCCAGTGTGTATAAGGATATGACTCATATGGCTCATTGGAAAAATAATAAAAATAATATGAATTTCTTGTTGAAGATCCATCAATGTATATGGTATGTATGAATATCAGTGTGCAAGACTGGCCCGTAAATGAACAGAAGTAAATGGGGAGATTCATTTTTCTGAATAAAAAGCTTCCTAATGTTTACGTTTCACAACGTTTCACACACACACACACACACACACACACACACACACACACACACACACACACTACACATCCTACACAAACAATGACTGACATGACATCAGCAGCTGGGGGCTTTTTGGAGGACTTAACATACTCAAAGGGCAGACATTTTGTAACTTGCACACAGCTGGTGATAGCGCACCAGAAAGACACATCCAGCCATAATGATGCCTTAAAGGTATGCCATGTTCAGTGACATCAGGCCCAAATGTGCTCGAAAGGCACACAGGTTGTATGTTGCACATAGCTGGCAATGGCACAACAGACACGTCCAGCGGAGACGATGCCTTAAATCTATGCTACTGTACTGTATATTAAGTTAAATCATTGTCCGAGCTTTGTAGGTGTGTTAGCTTGGTCAAAAGGCACACAGGTTGTGTGGTACATTGCCGCAGGTGCTTGGGCCCACTCATTGTTGCTTGCAACTATATTTGTTGTTTTTATTGTTTATAAATCAAACAAACTGTAAAACATAAATCTGTAAATATTTATTTGTAATTCATGTCTCTCCATTTTACTGTTGTTGATTATCAGAAATCAAGATACAGTTGAGCTTCTTTCTGGCCCTCATCCTGCAACGGACCTCTGGATTAGATTCTGACATTCATGATATACTGTATATATAAAAGCAACAAGTTATATGATTGTGTTCCTGCAGAAGATCATCACCACCATTTACTATTTTATGAGCTATTATATTTTAATAAGCCATTACTCCAACTAGCATTAGCCGTTATTCCAACAATGTTCGAGAGCTGTCATCAAAGCTTAATAACCTAAAAAAGATTTTTTTGTTTGTTTGTATTTTCAATAGAAATGAAATGGCCCCAACTTGCATGTGATCCATTGCTTTGGCAGAAACAAATCATGCTTGTCAGCACTGGTTAGCATGGGGAATGTCAGTTTTTATTTCCGTACATTTCTCATCTGAGTATCCAAATCCAGTATTATTGGTCCATAATATGTAACTTATGTTCGTGCATTTGCAACATGTCTTGACACTTTTGTTGCTTCGATTTTTTTCCATATCTAAGGAAATTTAATGTTTCACATCCCCTGTGTGACTTTCCAATGAACATGAATGACTTTTAGTTCATAATCTGTCATTTGTCAAAATGCCAAGTCTCAATCATAAAGCAGGAGACTTACGCAATCACTCATCTACTCACATTCACGCACCACACTTTCAATTTCTCATGCTTTCATATTCAAAACAATTACCTGTGGAAGACGCAATCAAAACCACCGAGCACCAGCCTCTTCGGGACAAGTCTGCTATAAACAGGTTCTATTTTAAAGCCATTAAAGTGAGACTGTTGAGCATGTATTGCTCTTGTGCAAGAAGTATATGCAGGAGAGGCTAGATATGATGGCGCAGCTCCAAGAAACAGGAAGAGTAGAAAGCAAAGTTAAACGCTTTTTTAAAATGGGGATTTACTGATCGGGGAAGACAACGTTTGCTGTCGCCTTTAGGAAGAATGGATTGGAAAGTCGCCTTTAAAGATCAGGGAAGCTGAGAAGAATGAGGTCTAGGTAGCGGTGACGCAACTTACAGAAGTCAAGTCAAGTCAAGTCGGCTTTGATTGTCATTTCAAACATACATAGTTTAGTACTCAGTGAAACAAAACAATGTTCTTCAAGACCAAGGTGAAACAAACATACAACAAATGAACAAAAATAACAAGCTTACCAAGACACATAATTAGTGAACTAGGAAAGACTAAACATATTAACACCCTTAATTAATGAATGAAACTATCTAAGTACTATACTCACTCATCACTCACTCATCATCTACACCGCTTAATCCTGTATTCAGGGTAACGGGGGCCTGGAGCCTACCCCAGGAGACTTAGGACACATGGCAGGGTACACCCTGGACAGGGTGCCAATCTATCGCAGGGCACAGACACACACATACAAACACTCACACACTACGGCTAATTTGGGAACGCCAATTAATCTAACCTACATGTCTTTGGGCTGTGGGAGGAAACCGGAGAACCCGGAGGGAACCAACCATGCACAGGGAAAACATGCAAACTGGGAATCGAACCCGGACCCTGGAGGTTCAAGGCAACAGTGCTAACCATTACATCACCGTGCCGCCTACTAAGTACTATACAAAAAGACAAAATAAAGTGCACTTGTGAATGTGCGAACAAGAGCAACAACACGACACAATGCAATACTCTGTGGTAGAGCAAGTAAATTATCCATGAAGTGGTTAAAAACAGTGCACATTTCTTGTTGAAGTAGCAGCAAAGAAAAGAGTCCATGTGCAAAAGTAGTTGCAGGTACAGGATGTGAAATTGCTAGATCAAAACATTTTGCTTACCATCAAAACAGAAGTCCAGATGATTCCATCTCCCATGCTCTTCACACAACGCTTTCACATGTGGACATTGGGAAAGGGAATTATGCAAGGCTTTTAACACTATAGTCCCTTCCCGACCCACCGTAAAGTTCAGTAAACTGGAATTCAGTTAGACATTATGCCTGGATCCTGAGCTTCCTAACAAACAGACCACAGGTGGTAAAGATCGGACATCGGTTCTCAGAACCTCAAGGTTGTGTTCTAGGACAACAGTGATCAACAACTTGGACTTGTCTCAAAGACCAAGGAGATGGTGCAAGGAGACGGCCGAGTGCATCACCAGGACTAAATTTCCTGATCTACAGGACATTTACATCAGGCATTGCAGGTTCAGGGGACAGCGCATTATTAAAGACACTTATCACCCAAATCATAAACTGTTTCAGTGGCTGCCACCTGGCTTTTTTCACCAGGCTATACTGGCATTAAATACACAACCATAACAATAATTGATCAAATTTACCACACAGTCACAGTCACACCATCCCTTTACTACACTTTGACAATAAAGCTTACAGTCTGTATATTTGCACAGTATAACTAATTTATCCTCATTTACTAGCTTTGCTGTACACATTGTCTGGAATTCTTGCAATTGCATTTCATTACTGTTGTATTACTGTGGTTGTATGTGTGTGTTTGTCAGTCCAGGCGCATTGTATTGTATTGTAACGGATGGCTTGTGGGAAGAAATGGTACGCAGTCTGAATGTGAGGACATAAATGCTTCGATACCTTTTTCCAGATGGCAGGGGGGTAAAGAGTGGGTGTGAGGGGTGTGTCTGATCAGCCATAGTGCATGTTGGCATTGCAGATGCAGCATGTGGTGTAGATGTCTATAAGACATGTCAATATTTAGAGTGACATTAAAATATTTAAATCATGTTTAAAAAATATTGCTATTTATATACATTATATCAGTCAAAGGCCAACAAATATGATATAAAGAGAAGTAGTTACTGTAAGAGTGAGAAACAGATTCACATATGCATCATACATTTTATTACAATTCCATTTTTTAATCTGGATCTTTTTTCTTTTCTTTTCTTCTCTCCTTCTTTTCTATCAGTATTTTTTTTATACAATTAGTCCAGGTAACTGTTTTGAATATGAAAGCACGAGAAATTGAAAGTGTGGTGCGTGAATGTGTGTACTATAGATGAGTGATTGCACAAGTCTCCTGCTTTATGATTTTGCTTGCCATCAAAACAGTCCAGATGATTCCAATATTCAATATTCTTCAAAATAATAATAATAGAAATTGCTTTACATTGCAATTACAGTGCAATTACAGTGCATTCATTTTTAGCACTAGTATCATTTTATTTTTGACTGCACGTTGTAAGGATATTTGGCGGGGCAGGTCAGAAAAGATTCAGAAAACGTGGATCCACACAAATTGGTTTTATTGGTTAGTTATGTTTTCTTTTACACATGAGTGGGAAAATTAAGAGGAAGGCTCAGTGAACAGGAAAGTAGGTGAAGGCTGTGTCGGGCAAAGTAATGTTTGAACAGCCTCCAGTTCTTCACTGGTAGCAGTGGGCAGTCGAGGAACAAGTGGACTAGACTCCTTCTTTGCATTTTGTCTCATCTCCATGGGCTTTCATGAAGTTAAAGTCTGCTGGGATGAGGCAGAGAGAGTAAATTAATGCATTGTGCACCCAGAATGTATCACTCATTGGGCTGGTGAGGAATGATAAGAAATGGAGTCAGCAATTAAAGCTAAGCTTTCTTGCAGACTACTCGCCACTCACACTCTCCACCAGTCATTTCAGAGCAGTACTGAGCAGGATCAATGTATGGAAAGTTGCAGGACGGTGTCCACGGATGCATTCTCAGAGCATGTGCTGGGAAGCTGGCGGGGGTTCTAGCAGCCTTATTCAACCTGTCCCTAGCCCAAGCTATTGTGCCAAACTACCATTGCGCCAGTATCAAAACACTTCACTTTTATTGTGTAAAGCTGCTTTGCGACAATGTCACTTGTTAAAAGCGCTATATAAATAAAATTGACTTGACTTGACTTGACTGAAATGTGCCTTAATGACTACCGCCTAGTAGAGCTCACCCACATTATTACTAAGTGCTTTGAGCGGCTGGTCATGGCACATCTCAAAACCTGTCTCCCTGTCACCCTAGACCCCCACCAACCTTCTTATTACAAAGACAGAAGCAAAAAGGACGCAGTTTCCACAGTGCTGTATTCCGTCTTCTCTTACTTGGACAATACAGACATACCTACAGTATGCAAAAACTTTGTTCCTTGACTTTAGTTTAGCATTCAACACTATCATCCCCTCCAAGTTAATCACCAAACTTGGAGACCTGGGCATTAGCACATGCTGTGCAACTATCTTCTGGAACAATAGGCCCCAGCATGTTTGACCACCACTACAGCTCCATCCTCACCCTTAGCACCAGTGTACCACAAGGATGGGTACTGAGTATCTTTCTCTATTCCCTATTCACCCACAACTGCAAACTTATACATGGTTCCAACACCATTGTCAAGTTTGCAAATGACACCACAATGATTGGACTCATCGAGGACAACGACGGGAGGGAGGAGGTGGCCCTGCTGCGTAACATCAAGAAGACCAAGGAACTTGGTGGACTTCAGGATGGAGGAAGGACACACACACACATTCATATCAATAGAGAAGTGGTGGACCATGTCACTTGCTTCAAATTCCTGGGGATCCACATCTCAGAGTATCGCTCTGATCACCAGTGCCTCTCCTTCCTGAGGGTTCTGAGAAGAACCATCTCTCTTCAGGCATCCTGGGAACTCCCACTGTTACACCATTGGGAACAAGCAGGCTCAGGATTGAATACCAATACTCTTTCTACCCCTCCTTACTTTGCACTGCTCATAACATACTACTATAGATAGTTATTTTAAATAGGATTGCTCTATTAATAATTGCTGCTCATAACTCACTTCTGTACATCTCCAGGAATGCACTATTCATAACTGTTACACATACTATACAAAATATAATAGCCTCCCTCATTCCACTCTCCATAACAATCTGTTATCGTTCCTTGCTCACTCGATAGGCTCCCTGCGTAGGCGGCCCCCCATCTGCAGGTGTTTGAAGGGGACGGGGATGCCAGGACAAGCTCTCCGGCGATTATTAACATTAACGGAGTTTAGCCCACAGCAAAGAGTCGTGCGGTGGATTATAGAGAGTGGCACGTGAGAAGGGCCCCAGAGACTTTAAATGTGTGATCGGAATGCTGCCCTTATGATCTCTGTAATGAAGAGAATGCAGGAAAGAACCCCTCAAGCTCCTGCGGCACCTTCACTCCAGTGCAGAGCCCGCCTTCGCATCCTCGCTGCTGAAGAGGAAATGGCTACTGAAAGGACTGTGAGGGCCCCTGATATCCAGGAGAGACTCCCATCTGTGGTCACACCCTGAGAGAGCTGGGGTGGTAGGTCTTGTGTCAGCGAGAAAGGTTGTTGTCATGGTAGTGTGCAGGAGCGCTTCCTCTGTGTGCTCCATTCTTCCACTCTGCCCACCGCTGCCTTTCTAGTCTAGTCTAGAAGCCCAAGAAACACACCAGACTGGTTAGTGATAAAGTTGTGGAAGTTTGAAGCAGGGTTAGGTTCTAAAAAATATATCAAGCTTTAAACATCCCACAGAGATATACCGAAAATCACCCGAAAATGGAAGTTATGGCACAACTGCAAACCTACCAAAAAATGGCTGTCCAACTAAACTGACAAGCTGGGCAAGGAGAGCATTAAGCAGAGAAGCAGCCATGAGACCCATGGTAACTCTGGAGGAGCTGCAGAAATCCACAGCTCAGGTAGGAAAATCTGTCCACAGGACTATTATTATTCATGAACTTTACAAATCTGGGCTTTATGGAAGAGTAGCAAGATAAAAGCCATTGTTGGAAAGAAAGCCATAAGAAGTCCCATTTACAGTTTGCAACAAGTCCAGTGCACTATAAACCCTGTAAATGTAATTAAACATATTGAGTAATGTTAACTTAAATAATTACAATTAGTTCAAATAAATAGATCTTGAAGAGAATTTAGAATTTTGGTGGTATTTAGGAGTTTGTAGAAATGACAATTATCAAGTTAAGTGATTTTCTGCAGCTTCTGTAAAAGCTACAGCTAAAAGAGCGGACTGAGTGGGGCCGGCTGGCTGCGACCCTAAAATGTGCCTCTCTGGATCCTGCAAAAACCGTTGTCTATGAGAGCCCAATCTGCCACATAGCTGTTACCATCGCTTGACTGACTCCCTTCCTTTCCTCCCTCTCTCCCTAAAATCCAAGCAAAATCAGGGGATTTCATATCAGAGCCCACTGAAATACATAAGCAGACAGTCAGCTTCTCCTAGAAGCTGTATAGCAGTGAGTGCTCAGGGTCACAAGCAGTAGAGCAGAGCTTTGTCAATAACTTACCCAAGCTTGCAGAGCATGCAGGCACAGAGAGCTTGCAGAGCTTCAGGAGGTTTCTTCGGGGCATGAAAGAGAAGGCACCAGGCAAAGATTCTGTAGATAGATCACTGTAGAATTATTCACTGTAGTCCTACTAGAAAGCAGGAAAGTTTGTAGGCTATTGTTGATACTGGGAAGTCCTGACCCTGTGTCAAAAATCTTACTGCCCTCAGGGGCACCATAGTGACTGGGACTGACTATGCAGGGCCCCTATGATTGGAGAGCCCTTTTAAGTTTGAAAAGAAAAGTGAGAGATATGGGTAAAAAAAGAATCCAATGGAATCCAATGCTTATACTGTATATAGGGCCCAGATTTCTATGCTATACAACTGCTGGTCTACATGGAGCCCCCTGGACAGCATGTAGGTGGTCTGACTGGTCCATAAGGTGGGTCCTATTTAATTTTTTGTTTGTGTGAATATGTCAAATGTCAATTGTGCCAGCGTGGCGGACAGTAACACTACAATATGTAGAACCTGAACCAAGCATGGCAAGGTGTGAGGAGAAGGTGTACAAAACGGCTTGGCATGTGCAACAGAGGCCTTGAGTGCATGTGCATTCAGAACCTATGCTGTTATCTTATTACTCAAGACCTTTCTGTAAAGTTGCCATCCCTGATTAAAATTACCCAAGTACTTAAATAAGATGCAACAGAAGTTATTAAAATGTTATTTAGCTACTTTGGTAGTGTCCTTGTTGCCATCCTAATTTATTAGTTTACCAATATAATGCAAGCTAATAGAGGATAAAAGGATTTCTGAGTAGAAAGTCTATAAACATTTGTCATAGTCAATGCTAACCCCAGCTAACAAATCTAACTAGAATTTAAAGCCTTAAAAAAACAAAAACCATCCACAATATTTACTGGCTATGCTAGCAGGCTAGCTAATGGGAACCTGTGAGGATATTTACATGATGTTTATAATTTATAATGTCTTGTTTTATAATGCTAATTGATAATGTTAGGTAACTACTCATAATCTAGCCTACTCTATAGTGCTAATCAGCTACCATTACAATAATCCAATGTGGTAAAAATTCTTAGAGGATTAGAATGAATGTTAGTTATCATTTTTTGTTCTAAATGCTACTATCTTAATCAGCCAGATAGCTAGCATAACCAGTAAGAAATGTTTGTGAGGAATTTAAAGTTATATTCACAAATATTATACTTTACTTATAATATTATTCTGCTAGATAACATGAGTAAAAAACCTACAAGTCTATCGTGACAGGATTTCTGAGAAGATAATTAGAGTCACATTCTAAAATGTGGGCTAAAACGAGCTAATCTACCAGGGTTTTAATTGATTTTTTAAAAATGATTTATGTAATTATGTAAATTAAGTAATCTCTTGCCAACTCAAAACGAGGTTTGCCAGCATTATAATAATCCAATGTGGTAAATTTCCTTTCAGAGGACATTTCTGAAAGAAATTTTTTGTTATATTTTTAAACCTTCACAAAGATTGCTGTTAATGCTAGGGCATGCACTTAGCTGAGCAACATTAGCTAAGATTATTGGATTTTTATGAAAGCAAAAAAAAAATATTTTACATAAAAACAACGGTAATTGACAATGTAGTTCACAAATTGTGTTAATTACAATGAAAATGGTTAAGATAAACGGTAAATTAACAAGCTGCATCATTGAATTTCACCATAAGCTTAATTTAACCACTAATAAACTTATTTAAAGAACTGTTTATCTTGGGTAATAAATCTACCCAATTTATTACTCAAGGGTAATAAATCTACCCAAGAGTATTGTTATCAGTCTGCAATAAAATGCATAGTAAAAAGTAGCCAAAAGTTATGATTAAACAAGCAAGCTGATTTCAACTAAATTGTATGTGTGCTTTTCTCCTCTGGTTTCTTGTACGTGTTGTACTTGTGTAGCATCTATTTAGTTGAATATGTTAAAAAGCTAGCTTCCATGGTTGTTTGTTAGAAAGTGACGTAAACAACATTAATTAAACGAAATAAAAAAATAAATATATTAGCAGCATCTATATCAATGCCACCACCACCATGGTGACATGGTCAAGTTTTATTAACTTTCAGTGGTGCACATGGGTAGGCACTGTGTGTTCTGAGTTTTGGTGGACTAGCCTTCACTCCCCATGCACATCAATGATCCTTGGGTGCTAATGATAGGTACCAACTGGGAACACTCCACAAGATTTTAAAGTTTCTCTGACTCAGTTGTCTAGACAGCACAACCTGTGCCATTTTAGAGTCACTCAGATCCTTACCCTTGCCCATTTTCTGCCTTCCAAAATAACAAAGTAACCGGGTGTGTTGCTACAATAACTGTAGTCCTTATCACACCTCATTGATATTATGATTATTATTATACAACTTTTTCCATTTAGTGCAAATAAAATACCATGTGACATCTACGTCAAATCTTTATCAGGGTGTGAATCAGCAAGTCAAAGCTAATTATTTCTTATGTGATACTGTACTCCTGTAATGCTGTATTCCGTTCTTTGCTGTCTTGCAGTTACAAGCATAAATAAAATGTTATTCGACTTTATGGTCTTTAGCTTAATCATTGACTAGAGAGCCTTTATCATATCTGACACCTCTAAAGAGCCCCATATTACAGTACAACTGGATACATATAGGTGTATCAGTATCTGTGTGCAGATTCCTAGAGTCCGTCGAGGTGCAACATGTTGTGGTCGGGGTTATCCGTTTTGCTCATTTTAACCCTGCTAACTAATAACAGGTAAGAACAAAAATAGCATCTGCATATTATTGGTGTAAGAATCAATCTGTCAAAGTATTACTCAGAATAAAAAATATATTGTGCACTGTAGAAGTCTGTAAGTTTGTCTTCCTTGTTAGCTACAGTACCTTTGAATCTAGAGAATGTTCCATTACGTGATGCTTGGTACAGTAGTAAAGACTGTGGAAACTATATTTTGAAATTATTTTGATTTTTACTCTAATGATGGTAAAAAATATACTTTTTTAATATACTCATTTATTTTGTTAAATTTGACCAAATATAATTCAGCAACAACACATAATTCTTTTTATATGTTTGAATGTTTCAGGGCAGTGGAGGGACTGGAGCAGCGGGCTTATGACTACACGAAATACCACACCATGGATGAGGTCATTTATTCATTTTTTTGTTTATTTATACATTCATTTAAACTCTTTAGATTATAACTTTGATTATAGAATTTACATTTATTTTGTTAAGTTGGTCTGATTTCAAATGAATTTGTAAATGTACTGTATTTATTATTATTTTTAATAAATGTAATTTGCGATAAAATTATATTTTATTATTTACCGAATATATTTATATTTTAAAATATTCTAATCTATCATAATTTAAAATAACTAGTTAATACTGATTGATTAATTAATTGATTTACTTCTTCCATAAACACATAGTCAATGAATAAGATACCTTACTTGTTTCATGATTGCGCTATTGTGCTTTGTGGTAGTAGGATGATATGTACCAGTCAATTTGTTTGTTTGCAGATTTTAGAGTGGATGAATATGATGCAGAATGATTATCCTGATGTAGTTACCAGCGTCACCTATGGGGAAACGTATGAAAAGAGAAACATCTCACTGCTTAAGGTGGTTTACTTGTGAAGCTGTGATCTATTGAAATGATGGTATTACCATGCTGTAGTAATCACTTACAAGTTTAAAACCATTATTGAACAAAAAATTGTGCAGTTATTATTCCTGTTATTCCTAAACGCTCGCAACTGATGAGTGTCTCTCTCTGTGTGATACAGATCGGTCAGAAGAGCAACGAGCCGAAGAAGATGATCTGGATGGACTGTGGGATCCACGCTCGAGAATGGATTGCTCCGGCTTTCTGCCAGCACTTTGTGAAGGAGGTGGGTGCTATTTTTGTTACATGCATACCATCATTACCATTACAGAAGGGATTTGTTTGAAATTATAATAATTGAAAATATGTAAACAGATCCTGGGCTCCTACAAAACAGACCAAAAGATTGGTGAGATGTTAAAACTTGTGGATTTCTACGTCACTCCAGTGTTGAACATGGATGGATATGTGTACTCATGGAAAGACAACACGGTAAATTGATTTCAGTGTTCATGGGGTCACACATCAGGGATAATGTAAACACAATACTGTATTGCAAGACCCATCCAGCATGATGAAACTGGCTCTCATGAAGACCATTCCAGGAAAGCAAGACCAAAACCTACCTCTGCTGCAGAGAAGAAGTTAATTAAGCGTTATTAGCCTCAGAAAACAGCAATTAACAAACTTCAGATTAGAGTAGAAAGAAATAAAAACCAGGAAAGACCATGGAATTGGAAGGGAGTGTCCAATCTTTGGACTGGTACGGTATATACTTATCAAATAGAGCAGGAAACAGGCATGACCCAGCATTAACACCCATAAAGTAATCCACACTGCTCTAAAAATCCTGTTACATAATAATTTTCTCACAGCCTGCACAAGTAATCAGCTACCTAATCTGATGCAAACTTATCTTCAAATATCAAAGCAGAAAATAACTGGGATTCCCATGTTTATGGTGTTGCACAATATTTAAGCCTTAAGACATAAAATGAATAATCAACAAACAGAAATAAATGTGTCATGAAAAATGTTCAAGATTATAAAGCATCATTAGAATTAATATTTAGAATTAATTTTTTAGAAAGCACTGCTAGCTAGTTTCTGTGCTGTGTTATTCAGACACGATTATGGAGGAAGACAAGGTCACCTGGTACTCCTGAATGCATGTGTAGTGGCACGGATCTCAACCGCAACTTCTACGCTAACTGGGGAAGTGAGTCATTTTTTTTTTTTTAAACAAAACTACTAGTAATTAATACTCAATATAACACCTCATAGACACTAATTCATAATTGCATTAGATGTAAAAAAAAAAAAAACTAGAAACTAGTACACGCACTGTAACTGACAAACACAGGCCACGCCTCCTTTATTACATCATGTCACTGTGTTTCGCGCAGTGGTGGGAATTTCCAGGGACTGCTGCTCAGAAATCTATAATGGAGCGTCACCTCTTTCGGAGAAAGAGGCCGTGGCAGTGACGAATTTCCTGAGCACCAATCGAGACAATATCCTCTGCTTCCTCACCATCCATTCGTATGGCCAGCTGATCCTGCTGCCTTATGGACACCCAAACATCTCTGCCCCCAATGAAGACGAGCTGGTGAGAGCCGTGATTTATCTTCTCACCATATGACATGGTGGTATTAAAGAAGTCTGATAAGACTCCTAAGATCTGACAGAATTCATTTACTTTGTGTGTATGTGTGTGTAGATGAAAGTGGGTCTGGCTGCAGCAGAGGCCATTAAAGCTGTTCATGGAGTGGCCTACACAGTTGGAACGCCTCCTAATGTGCTATGTGAGCTTCACCTCTTTACTTTTTTCCAAAACTTCAGCGTAACTTTGACTTGTTGGAATTCTTTCAAACATTTTAATATGATTTTTGTTGGGATTTTTATTCATTTATGCAGTTATTTCATTTTCTAATCCAATATTTTCCAATATTTTGTGTAAACGAAAATGAATATTTAGGCAGTTTGTTTTTAAATATGTTTTCTGGATTCGAGGCATGGTCACACCTATTTTTTAAGGTAAAAAGCTTTCTTTTTTATGAATAAACATTTTCTTTTCTTTTTTCAGTTTTTTATGTTAAAAAAAATAACTTTTTTTTTATTAATGGTTTATCAGATTTTCTTTATTTATAAATATATAATATATTTTCTATATCTATCTATCTATCTATCTATCTATCCATCCATCCATCCATCCATCCATCCATCCATCCATCTATCCATCCATCCATCCATCCATCCATCCATCCATCCATCCATCCATCCATCCAACACACCCACCCAGACACCCATAAACACACACACACA
>QMIH01000674.1:35660-74879 GCA_003987875.1 Clarias batrachus | reverse complement strand
ATATAATAAATATATTATTATTAAATATTAAATTATATATATATATATATATATTTTTTTTTTCAGTTTATGTTCAATTTGTAGTATTCCCTAAGGACAATTTATACCTTCCATAAAAATAAAAACTCTCTAAAAGGCATAAGAGATTTCAGGTGCAAAATGCGAATTTGGAACGTTTGATATCCAGACAGGCCAGTATTTCATCAAGCTACAACAATTCACTTAATTAAACATTGGATATATGCTGGACCTGTAGCTGAAGCAAGAATAAGTGCATTCTTGAACCATTAAACCAATTAGATATTGATGAAAACATTTAATGGGGACCATTAAGACAAATCTTATCAAGGCAATGTAGTATTTTGCAAAGCAGGAGTTTTAACTATTTCTCAAAATGTCACTAAGCTTTACGAGTACTTATTGTTAGCTGGAGAGGAAAAGGAAATTTCAACCCCACATGCACATCACAACCATAAGGGTGTGCAATATTTATTAAATAACCTTAAACACAATGGTCTTGTGTAAGATTCAACATCTTTATAATGTTTATAATTTCACGGATGATACACTGATTAGAAATGAGCACTCCACAAGGAGTAATGATCTACGTTTTTGAAGATAATGTTCTAAAAGCTTTGGGATTACATTGTGTTGAAGATTTTACGATAGTATAATTGCATGCCCCATTCTGTCTACTTCCAGTTTCCTGAGGTCTGTAACAGGAAACTCGTCCCCAGGAAACTTCACGTTGTCCTCAAGTGGGCAGCATTTAGTCTAAAATCATGAAAGAGTACACAGAGACACACTAGCTACAGTATACACACTCAAACACACAACAACTAGAGACCTTATTCCCACGTGATTATTAGAAAAGTAAAAGGAACTAAAAAGAACGAAGAGAAAAGAAAAAATAAAACCTTTTGAAAGGTTCAATTTAAAGTTCACATGTTCTCCCTGTGCTTGGTGGGTTTCCTCCATGGCCAGAGATATGTAGATTAGGCTCATTGGTGTTTCCAGATATATAGCATGTAAGTATGTGTGAATGTGTGTGAGTGTTGAACGGAGGTTCTGCCACATTCGTACAAAATGGGAAAGAATACAGTGGTCACCACTGTCCTCCACGACCCCGTATTGGACTACAGAGGTTCTAGAAGAATGGATGGATATATATGTTTGTGCAATGCGCAAAATATAAAAATAAATTCTAAATAATAAATAATAGTGTGTGTATATATATATATATATATATATATATATATAATACGAAAATATAATATTTTATATATTATAATAATATTATTATAATAATATTTTTATGTAATAAAAGGAAGAAAAAATGAATGAAAGAAAGAAAATCAAAGGAAAGTGGCTTAGTGGTTTGTGGGTTCACATCTCATCTCCTGTTGATGTGCATGGAGTTTATCTGTGCTTGGTGGAGATTCCTCCAACTATTCTGGTTTTCTCCCAGACAATCCAAAGACATATAGTGAAGGCTGACTAGCATTTCAAAATTCAAAAGTGTATGATTTGTGTAGTTGTACAGTTGCACAAGTTCCTTGAGATGGCCTCCAGGCACCTTGATAAGCAGTATAGATAATGGATAAATAGAAATATTTCAAATGTAATATTGTCATGACCTTCCCATATTTTTCTCCTGGTTTCTGTATTTTGTAACTTGTGTTTTAAGACTTTTATGTGGACATTCACCTCCGGACTGCCTTTCCCAGCATGCTCCTGTCCATCACATGCTTGTTATTGTGTTCACCTGCACCCGGTTGATGTAATTAGTCTATATAATTCTTGTTTGAGTTGGTTCCTTTGTCTTGTGTCTGTCCTGTTCAATCTGTTCCTGTCTCTTCTGTTGAGTTTACTGTTTTTTTATTTCACTGTTCATTTCTTGTGATGATTAGCATTAACCCCTAGTTTCTAGCCATAGTTCTTGTATTCAAGTTCATGTGTACATTGTGTTTTGTTTTTATAGTTGCTTTGGAGCATTTCTCGAATCAGTCTTAATATTTGCATAACACTTCTCAAAGCAATTAGTACAAACAGCACAACACATTGAATTTCTTGCAAAAGCATGTACTTTACTCAAAATCCTTAGGTATTCCCTCGAAAGTAAGTTTTTGTGTCAATGAAAATGTTATCACCATCAGAATGACAAGTCCTTTTGTCATTGTTAATATACGGTGAGGTCAAAATGTTTAGTCATGTTGTCAGAATGACATTGCATGGTTTCAGGATTTCCTGATATAAAATATGGTTTGGTTTACAGTAATTGACAATGCAAAAGGCTGAATTTATTTTGTATGGGATCTATGAAATTCAACAGCACAGATTTACCAAAGCAGTATCACGGCATTACGTGCAAAATTCACATCTATTTGATTCATGGGCACTGACTCAAATTGCGATTTTTTTCGTGTCAGTACAATTGTCAAACCAATTCAGTGCTATAGGAGTTGTCTTTTGATTTTCGCTATGTTTGATCAATTACAGTAAAATCTATATTATCAGCATGTTTCATCAATGCATTTTACAACATTAGATTTTATTGCGGATTTCTGTATGTATATTTAAATCTGTTTTATTTATCCGGAAGTGAAATGTTTTCAAAATCGTGTACTGGAACAAAAAAAAAACCCTCGAAATTTGTATCGGTGTGCACGAATCAAAGTTTACACAAAGTACATGACTATTGTATAAAATGCCGTGAGATTGTGGAATATTGATTGTAAATTGAGACCGAAATGGATTAACACTTTTTACTGTACTTTTACTAGTGGACTGGAAAAAAATCGATCATAGACCTTCCATCTCCATGATGAGTAAAACTCCTCAATTGGGTTAAAGAATGGGGAATATGTTGGAAGGAATTCCATCAACATTCTGTTATGGGTCAGAAACCAGTGCCTGATGGTGTTTGAGTGATGAAAACTCACATTTTCCCAAAGTATCACATATTTAACCGAATCACCTTGAAATGGATCCCTATCAGGGATGAGCGCCCTATAGAGGGTCTCTAGGACGGTGAGGAGATGCTGTGTTTTGTATGTGCCTATAAGGGGAATATGAGTTAGAACACCATGCTCTGAAATAGCAGCAGACATAGTGACATTTCCTCCCCGCTGGCCTGACAAGTCAACAGTAGCTCTGTGGCCGATGACATTTCCACCATGTCTTCTGCTTCTGATCAGACTGAAGCCTGCCTCATCCACGTATATGAAGGTGTAAGGTGGTTCACTTGACTCCAATTCCATTACAAGCTACAACACAGAAGATACCCAATTAGTTATGCATTTTCATTTCATTTCACAAGATACAGTTATATCAAATGTACACACATATTGTATTGTTTTCCTAAAGCTATAGCAAATGTACATAGGTCACACATACTGATATATATATATAAGAAGTTATATGTAAATTAGTTATTGTATGCACATACAGTATATGGTTTACATACTGGTTTACATACTGGTACCGCAGCTCCTTCCTTTCAAATGGTACACGGTACAGCTGGTTCATGGTCATGTGGTGTCTTTTCAATACCCTGTCAATAGTTGAGATGCTAACAGACTGGATGTTTATAAAAACACTGTTGTCCTCTACAATGGCCCTCTGGATTTCCCTTAACTAAATGGCATTGTTTGCTCTGACCATGGTGCAAATAGCCTCCTCCTGCTCAGGTGTGAAAAAAGGTCCTCTGCCACCCCTACGAGGTAACCTTTCAGTCCTGTGTGGAAAAAATACACTACGTAATACAATTCAGAAATACTTACACATATTTGTGTGTTAAAGAATGTATATACACTAAACAGCACAGTCCACACTGGTGGATTGCATACCTGTTGTCTCGACGAAATGTTTGAATAATTGAAGAAACCGTTGATCTCCAAATATTTGGCTGTACCCTCCGACCCTGTAAGACCATGATTGACAACATGGTCCACAATAGTGGCTCTAATGTCATCAGAAATATGTCGGCGTCTCTGGCCTCTTCTTTCTCTTCCTCTATTTTCCAGCATGCATACTTGTTCCTGGCCCTTGACCAAGTCCTGGTTGTTCATCCATTTTCAAAAATTGTAAATCTGTGTTTTGCTCTTTTTTTTTTTTTTTTTATAGAAACATGCCAATTTATAGGTTCACGAGATTCACCTGTTAGAACTAGTTGATCATTGGTTCTTCACGCCCCTTTATTAGTGACATTCAAATTTCATCTGCACAATATGTCAATTCAAGACATAAAACAGTTTTATTTATTTATTTTTTATTAGTTTTATTTTTTGGAGATTTTGACAACTGGATTAACTATTTTGCATTCAGTGACTTGTGCAATGAACTGATTCTGAAATGATTTGTTGGTTAAGATTATTTAGATGAAACTAGTATAATATATTTCGATCAACATGACATAAACTAGTGAAAACGTAGGAAACAGCAGATAATTGCAATTATTTGAATGTACAAAAGCATTTGCAATTTGATCAAAGCAATGAGAAACGTTCATGTGTTGTGCACAAGTGACAAATTACTAAATTAGGTGGCGGTTGAACATGTAATTTTGAGAATTCACTTGCTGATCGGAGAAATGATGTAAACTCCAGTTTAATAAACCAATGTCTATATGAACGCCTGTATAAATATATAATGTACATTGTCTGGCAAAAAAACAAAACCACTGTTTTGGAAGGGTTACTGGCCTCATCAAGCAAACTAACTGTCAACTTTGCGGAAGATATGTGGTCAGAAAATAAATCACAAAATCAATGATCTGAGATGAGTTTAAACAACAGTAGAAATGACAACTATATACCTGAATATGTATACCTGAGCCTCCAATAATGAAAGTGGACACTATATTAACTGTAACACCTTTCCCATGACACTGAACTTCTAGCTTCTGAACACTGGAGATTAAGCCATCCCTGCTGTCCATTATCACCAAAATGAGGATGGGTTCTCTGTTGAGTCTGGTTCCTCTTAAGGTTTCTTCTTATGGCCATCTCAGGGAGTTTTTCCTCGCCATCGTTGCCCTTGGCTTGTTCATCAGGGACAACCAGATAATTTTGATTTAATGACCATTGTTAATGACCAAATGACCATTGTTAAAAGTGCTATAAAAGTGACAGCACTATTTCCACACATGGTGTGAGGGAAATTCACAGGATTGAGACTAAACAGCTGTGTAAGAAAACCACTGGTCCATGAGTCTAATCAGAAAAAACGCTTCAATTTGCTAGGGAGTACAAAGATTGAGCTTTGAAGCAATGGAAAAAGCTCATGTGGTCTGATGAGTCCGGCTATTCCAGAGCGACAGACACATGTCCGTCCAGGACTAAAAGGAAAGAAGGAAGAAAGATGTGGATATGGGGATTAAAAAATGTCACTGTTTTAAAATAGAGACAAAAATAAATGTAAATAATAAAAAAAAAGTGAAAAAAAAAGATCTAGATAGATAGATAGACGGATAGATAGATAGATAGATAGATAGATAGATAGATAGATAGATAGATAGATAGATAGATAGTCAATGTGGAAAGATGACATCAAATAAAGAAACAAAGAAAGAAAGAAGTATACTAATAGTTGGGATCATTAAATAGTAAACCATTTAAAAGTATTTTACTTCTTATATATTACGGCATATTTTCATACACAAGTCTCAGACGATTCCAAAATTACATCACCTCAGGTTTGATTCCAGAGCAGCAAGGCTTTATTATCCATAATACACAGATGTAAGTGCGAGAGGTTGCGAATCCACATCACTGCCCGTAATGAAACACCCGCTAATGAGCTGATTTACTTATATATACACTTCTGCATGCGCATGACGCGCGCGTGTGATTTAGCAGTCTGAGGTAAAGACCGGCGCGCGCACTCGCTCACCTTTTGAGCCAATCAGTGCTCAGGAATTATAGCACGCGCTGCCAATACACAAACATTAGCCGTTTGTTCACACCGTGTGCGTGTGTGTGTGCGTGTGAAGTTGTTTGATCTTGAAGCAGACAGGATGATCACACTCAAACTCTCTGATGGAGGTTTACACTGAAAAAAGAAGGACAGAAAGAAACAGACAAATAAAACATGCAGTAAATTAATTAGAGCCTGACTTGTTCAGCTGTTCTAGCAGTTGCTTGCTCTTGTCTCACCAAACCTGGAGGTAAATTGCTTCCAAAAGCAAATTTGAACTTGTGATTAAAATTTAATTGAGCAGTCACTACTTTCATAAGGATGGGGCTGAGGGCTGCACCCCTTTATGAATTCTGTGGAAAAATAAAAGAAAATAGTATTCAGTGTGGCATTTAAACGATTTCACATGCATGCACATACACTATACACACTCACAGAAAATGAAGAACTTATGGATTCCATGCCAGCTCGCGTGCATGCTTGAATGCCTCTGCCTGTTTGAATGTAGTTGCTGACCCTGTGCATCCCTTCATGGTCCAGCACGATAATGCGCCATGTCATGAACTAAAAGCCGTCTGAAACTGGTTTCATGAACGTAACAATGAGTTCAGTGTTCTCCAGTAGCCTTCCCTGTCACCAGATCTGAACCTAATAGAGCACCTTTAGGATGTAATAGAATTGGAGCATGAAAGCACCCTTGAAAAACCTGCAGGAATTGTGTGAAGCAGTGATCTCAACATGTCGCCAAATCTAATTGTTAATTGTTTCCTAGGTCCTGGTGAATCCACGTCCAAAGACATTATGGTGTCTTAGGACAAGGAAAGGGTCTATCCAATATCAGGACAATGTTCCTAATCAAGTGCTCAGTGAGTGTAAGTCCATCTGTGCAACCACATACATACATATATACACTGAGTAAAAGTAAAGGAAAAAACAAACATACAATTAACTAAACAGAAAACACTTGGAAGAAAAGAAAGAAAAAAGAAAAAACCCAAAGGATTACAAATGAAAAGAAAAAAAATATACAAAATGGATAGAAAAATTGGACAGTTGATAAACACTGGACAAAAAGAAAGGTACATAATGGAAAAAAGAAAGAATAAAAATGAGAAAATAAGACAAACAACAGAAGGGAGAGATAGATAGATAGATAGATAGATAGATAGATAGATAGATAGATAGATAGATAGATAGATAGATAGATAGATAGATAGATAGATAGTCAAATGGGAAACTTAAAATAAAAGAAAGAAAGAAAGAAAGAAACAAGAAAAGGACAGATAAGGAACAAAGTGAGTAAGCAATATAATTCAAACAGGTAGAGCTAAACTGTCAACTTTGTGACAGAAAAAAAAATCACAAAATCAGTGATCGGAATTGACCTTGGTGACGTTGCATTGTACAAATTGGACAGTAGAAACCACATCTATGGGTTACTAGTGTACCTGAGTATGTGTACCTGAGGCTCCAATAATGAAAGCAGACACCACATCAGCTTAAACACCTTTCCTGTTACACTGAAGTTCCAGTTTCCGAACACAGAGTATAACCTGAGATCAATCCCTGCCATCTGTTATCACCCAAATGAGGATGGGTTCCCTTTTGAGTCTGGTTCCTCCTAAGGTCTCTTCCTATTTCTGTCTCAGGGAGTTTGACATGGCTTGCTCATAAGGACAATGACCAAATGGGCATTCACAAGATTGGGATTCAACAGCACTGTGTCCATAAGGAAACCACTTGTCCGTGAGACTAACTAGAAGAAAGACTTAAAAGGTTAGAAAGCATAAAGGTCGGGCTTTGGAGCAATGGAAAAAGGTCATGTGGTATGATGAGTACAACGTTTTCCCAAAACGATGGGCGCAAAATAGAAATCAAGATAAGTACATTGATTGATATATAGATATGTGGCTATATAGATAATCAGTGGAAAAAGTTAAAATCAAAGAAAGAAAGATTAAAAGAGAAAAGGACGAAGGAGGCAAAGTAGAAAATAAATGAACGAAATAGAAAATCAAATAAAGAAAGAATGAACAAACAGATAGATAGATAGATAGATAAACATGTTGCATTACACGTCGAATGAAAGTAAGAACCGAATAAACCCCGCCCATTTCAGAAATCAACGGGCGGGGTTTACGTCGATCCAGTGGGCGTGTCTCTGCGAGTGCCTCAGCGCGTATCAGACTCCGGCTCAGTTAAAAGCGCTCTCGCTAGGGCGGTGGTATGAGCTGCTCTGTACTACGGTGTGTTCCGCCAAAAAACGAAGATTTTCGGCACCGTTCCCGGTTTATACTGATCTGCTTTTTTACGATCGTGTCAGAATAAATCAGTTACTGCATTATTTATGACGCGGCAGAAGATGCTCTGAAAAGCAAATCGGACCAGCACCGGATTATTTACAGAATTATTTATAAAGAGGAAACAAACTGGATAAAGAAGCAAGAAGGGAATCTGTCGGAGTCTGTCATCTGTTTTTTTGTTTGTTTATTGATTATCTGAAATAATCCGACTTCAGCTCCTGATTTGGAGATTACACTTATTTATTGACTTGTCAGGTTGATAATCCCGGGATTGACTTGTAATCCCGTTTCACACCGTCATGGATCTGATGTGGAAAACTCTGCTCGCACTGTTTCTCGCCGTGTGCCGACTGAAACTCTCAGTGTCCACGGTTTTAGATTCCATTTACTGGAACACTTCAAACACAAAGTGAGTATTAATCCGGTTTAATTTCTGGGTCATAACAAATATATAATAAGAATATATCATTATATACCCAAAGTTAATCTGATTTTAGCATGGGGACAAGTTTATAATAATAATAATAATAATAATAATAATAATTCAGTCTTATAATATATATTAAGTAAGTGCAAATCGCAAAACTTTAGCAATAAAAATATTTGTCATATATTATTATTTGTACCAATGTACATGCATTAGGAATGCTCTCGGATGAACGATAATTATTCGTACGTGTATAACACCAGATATTCCTATCATGAGTACTTTAAAATATCTGATTGTTTTGTGTGTGTGTGTGTGGGTGGGTGGGTGGGTGGGTGGGGTATTATTTACTGGAATACCTTCAGCAATCAGGGATTTTGAATCCCTTTTTATATAGAACAATTCATAAAATGTCATCTACTGAGAAGAATATAAAGCCCTCAGTTAAAAATGTATAAACCTACAATGAAGTGATGGAGAGACTTTTCTTACAGTTAAATCACAAACATTCTGGTTTATGTCAACCTAAATCTCCAGTTCACTCCAGCTTTAAAAATGAATTAAGAATTGACAGTTGTAGTTTCATGAAATTTAGTATGGTGGTCGATAAATTGTTGTGAAGTTCAACATGCAGTGCATCGTTCTCATGGATGCTTGAAAATGTATTGGAATTTTTTTTTCTCTCACAAATGGCAGTTGAAGACACTAGTCAAGCATGAACCACATTTCTTTGGAAGGAATCTCTTATAATGCTTAATGGTACAAAATATTCATGAAATCATATGATGTTTTTTTTTTTTTTGACTCGCACCACCACGAAACTGCATCATATTGATTTACAATCACTAATCGCTAGTGTTATAAATAACTTTAAGACCACAAATGACACTTAATGGGTTGGCCAATATTTTATGAGTTGACAAGATATTCATATAACGGGTGCTCCTTAATATTGGCACTTTGTGCTTTCCATTTGGCTGCCTTGGTAGGCAGTGTCCAATTCGGAAGGCCACATAAGGACAGCTGTCTGCTCAGGTTCCTTCTTTTGGGCAAATTGGAAGGTGGCATGGCATGTGTCCTTCGTGGAGAAGGCAGTCCCATAATTCTAGCCATCTGTTTGCTCCATCAAGTGAAATATCCCTAGGTGTCGAGTGAAGAAAAATACTGCGACTGTTTCGTTTTTACGACACTTTTACGACGCGTCATTATGAGGCCAAATAAAGGTTTCAGTAGTTACTTTCTCCATTCTTCTGGCAAGGTTTGGTCACCGTGTAAAACCCTTGGAGGTGGCTTCAAGCGTTCCATTTGGGCCCCTAAACTGAATCCATATTTAAGTTCGGATTAAAATAAGCGTTTTTATTAGCCAGAGAAATCCTGCTGCGTAGATTTTTTGGATTAATTTATTTTCCGGTAATTAGGCTGTCAAAAAAAGTAAGGACGAAAGGGATGGGACTAACCCGGCTTAAGATCGGGATAAGATTTTGTTATTAAAGTAAACCCCCCGAAAATCCCTGCATTCTGTTTTCATGAGCTCCAGGAACTCTTTTGTCACGGGGCTTTGGAGACAAAAGCCTCTCAAGGTTCAGAGATCAATCCTTCCACCACCAACCCTCCCCCCCCCTTCTCCACATCGTCGGGTCTGTATAGCGCAGTTAGGATTAAAGCCGCAGGGGGGTGAAGGAGGGGCGCTAACGCTTCCTGACTTCCCAGGGACCCTCAGGAGAGAAAAACCAGCCAGTTTTTGTGTGCGTATGTGTTTCCAGCTCCTGATGGTTTTACGAGGATGCACGTGGGCCTTAAAAAGTGGAAGTCTGTCTGCCTTGTTTGTTTTATGGGCTCTTAAAATGCATAAAAAAATTGCTCATGACAGGTTTGGGATCTTTTTATTTTACACGTGTGCAGTAGGTTACAATTTAAACCATCCTACCCAATACACATATAAGACATATAAAACATAAATGACAGTACAGTACAATACACAAAATACAACCATACGACTCAAAATTACAAGTTTTTCATAATTTTCCAAAATGTACATACAGTAACATTGTCTTTGTTAAACAAGTTAAACAAAACTATATATTATTATAATTATCATGCATTAATATAATTTATATAATTATCACAATCATGTTCCAGTCATATTACTCACCCCTAGTCAATATTAAAGATATCCCTTTTTAAAGTGTATATATATTTTTATTTTAACCAATTTGTAAAAGAACAATCAACCCAATCAATAATAATAAAAAAAAACAAGAATCAAATTAGAGAAATATTATATATGATATTATTTGTGACACATCGCATGCACTGTTTGATTTTGGGCAAAAAATTTTTTTTTAAACTAAAACGCTTTCCTAAAGGGTTTTTACTTGTCTCTGACTTGAAACATTCAATTGTACAGTTATAGATGAAAACCAAACAAAACCCCCTTAAGGTTCTAAATATAGACTACCCCTAAAAAGAACACAAAGGGAACAGCAATATAATTGACATGCCAATGCAAACAATATCATGTGTTGATTAAAGTAGAAAGAACAGCCCAATCAATTAAAAACACATGACAGTATAAGCAAACACACTAGTGAAGTACATCTTGCGACCTCATTGCATAAAATCAAAACCAGGCTTTTGGGTTTGAATGTAGCCTATCGGTTTAAGCAGTAAGCGCCTGAATCACCCCGGCTGAATTAAGCTCGGAGCTAATCGTTCTCTTTAGTCTAGGAAATGCCATCAAAAAGGAAACAGATGTCTGCACGGCATATGGGTGCACTCTCGTGTCACGTTTGCTACATGGAAACGTTTAGGGTGCAATCCACACCTGCGAATCCGAGAAGAAAGGAATGTTAATGGGTTGCACGCTATTTAATAAGAGAATGAGAGAAAAGCAAAGGCGACCCCAAAGTATTTATAGGATTGCAAATTCACCCGTTTCTGAAGCTTTTCTACAATTGTTATACGACCACTTTCTAATTCGGTTTAGCACAAAAAGTCCGAATCAGAGGAGGGAAATTGCGTGGCATAATTTGCCGGCTGGTTTACAGCACAAGACTTCCTCCTGGAGTAAAACAAAAGCTGGCTTGCTTTGTTTGAAATCACTAGCTCGTAACAGCCTCGAGGGTCAGTGCCTTGAGTGGATTCGGGTTAAGCATTCTAATCAGAGTGTACCAAAGCTGCTCTTTAAAGCCCAGTGTTTGGACAGGACTACATTATTTAAACGTATTCACATTCCTGCTTAACTGATCTAATTGATCAGGTCTATTCTAATTGGAGTCAGATTTCTCAGGAGTGTTTTAGCAGTTCGATGATAAATGTAATGAAGTCTCCCAGATCTCTTAAGCTGCATGTCAGTATCAACTCTAGAGCTCACTCCTGTATTCCTGTTTACCTAGAACTTTGATTTATCCTCAGTTGGGATCCCTGTAGTTACACAGCTGATTTAGTTCAATCAGTTTGGTGGACTAGTAGAAAAAGGAAAGGAGATTTTTTTTTCTTCCACCTACACAGCTTTTTTAAGCTCAAGATGAAATTGTATACAGAAACTTGTTCCATCATTTTGGACCAAGCGAATCAGCTTTGCCTTAGTCACACCAGGGTTCTTGTTAATATTTGTTTTCCTATCTGCATCATCTTGTGTCGTTTCTAAGAGTTCCCTTACAGAAAAATGCAGGCACAAATTGTGGTTAGCGCTGACACAAATTATACGCAAGCTAACGTCACTTGTAGTTTGTCGTCTCGGTTTTTCCCTGGCAGTTGTTTAGTGCTTGGAGGAGATACAGACACATGGCGGGGAGGCCTGAATAAGAAAAATGGAGTGCTAATTGACCGATGCCAAATTTCGGTTCCAGAGAGAGTGAAATTTTCAGACGAGTGACTGTTTCCCAAGGGGGATGTACATTTGCAGCATTCATATTGGTAGCATTCTGAAATTACTGACGATTTCATCCAAGAGGTGATGGTCATTAACTTTAGAGCCTTTAACTTTGAGTGGTAAAATTTCTAGAAACAATGACCACCTACTAATTTTTAATAGCAAAGTGATGGAATCATGATGTTAAAACCTATTGTCATTTTCCAGGTTTGTGCCGGGGAAAGGCATCACCCTGTATCCTCAGATTGGGGACAAAATGGACATTGTGTGTCCCCGACTCAGGCCGGGTCAGAGCGCAAGCACCCATATGGAATATTTCCGTTTGCACCTGGTCTCACAGAGCCAGCTTGAGAGCTGCTGGGTGGCGAAGGGCAACGTGACGCTGCTGAACTGTGACAAGCCCGACCAAGACGTCAAGTTCACCTTTAAGTTCCAGGAGTTCAGCCCTAACTTATGGGGCCTCGAGTTCCTTAAAGGCGAAGACTACTATGTCATCTGTAAGTATTGTGTTATTTGCTGATTAGCCTAAAACATCAGTTCTAGCCTAAGATATTGACTTCAAGTTGGCGATTGCGAATGAGCTGTGATGTTTTGAGGTTGATATAGGTGGCTAACTGAATACAGGTTAGCTCAGTGTTTTACATGCTGATTTACTCCAGTTCAAGTGATGGATTTATTTTGTTGTAATAGTTGTGTCTATTAATTCTAATAAAACTTGGGCACGTTATAAGACTATTTATTACAATGATTACACACTGGGTCTACCAGTGAACCAAGCTTAAAAAATTTGAGGGAGCATGTGTGTGTGCCCCTTCAGTTTGAATGGGCATGGTGCTCCAGATGGCTTCATCCTGTGGTTCTGGCCCTGAGTGCACTTAGCAAAATAATCCAAGGCTCAGCCTGGTATTTCTGTTGAGCCCCAACCTGTGGGGCCTTGATTTCCTCCAAGCTGAAGACCACCACATCATCCATGCGTAACAAGCCAAATGTGCCTGATTAGACCTACGTCTAACAAATCTGATGATTTGAGATCAGCGTTTCTTTTGTATGGCAAGGTTTTTAGTCATCCAGACTGTTTTAAATGTCTAGTAGCAACACGACAAAATGATTGGATGTGTTCTTTAATCTTGGAGACGTTTCAGTGGCCATCTGCTATTCATCAGATAGTCATAGGTTCATCAGAAAACTCTCGGATGAGTGGAGAAGCATCTTCAAGGTTGTAACACAATTTAGGTTGATTCCCTAGATGTCTTGACTGTTTCTTTCTTGAAGAATGGCTTCATGCTGCATTTCTGGCTCTGTGCACACTTAGCAAAATAATCCGTGGCTCAGTCTGGAATTTTTGTTCAGCCCTGTGGGGCCTCAAGTTCCTACAAGGCGTAGACTATCACATCATCTGTTCGTAGCAAGCCAAACGCATCTGATTACGGGGTATGTGCGGCGTCTTACACAAGTCTTACATTTAATTGAATTAATTTAAGGCCCCAGAAAGTCTTAAATCTTTGTTTTCTCCCCTCGAGGTTTTAAATATGTTAGCCCTGTAATGCTGCATGCACCAGAGGTATTCATTTACATTGTTTCACTGACAAAAATAGTGATGTCTTTGGATTACCTGGAGAAGAGGTTACTGTCACGAAAAAGACATCTATATATATAGATACATGAATTAAAGAGTTAAATGATTTACCTCAGATTTGATTGATTTCAGGGACTGGACTTTTTATGTATTGCCTCTGGTTTACTTGCTTTCCTACCAGTTAAATTATCATCTCAAGTTTTCCCTTTTTTTCTTCTATCAATGTATTATTTTTTCCATAATTTTACTTTTTCTTTTTTATCAACTTTGTTAGATATTTTACCTCAAAATTCGTCACTTTCTTAGATAAAACACCTCAGCTTTCCTCAGTTTTTAGGTGGTTTATCCTAGCATTGCATACTTTGTTGGATATTTCACCAAAACTTCACAAATGTTGTTAGATTTTTTACCTCAGCTTTCCGCTTTACTCAGCAATGCTTCATTGGTTAGATGGTTTACCTCAGCTTAAAGCATGTTAGATTGTTAACTAATCTTTCCCGACTTTGTTATGTGGTATATTTTTTAGATTATTACCTCAACTTTACTCACCTTGTTAGATTTTTACCTCAGACTTTCTTAGCATTATGGATGTTTTATCTCATCTTTTCCCATTTTGCTTCTTTACTCCCCATTTTTATCTTTTGTCTGTGTACATAAAACCACTCTACTATATTTTCTTTATTATTAAGTAATTTATATTTTATTTTTAACCATTTTCCCCTGTGACAGAAGCCCCTTCATTACAGCCATTTTTTTTCCTTCAGAGACAACAACATTAGCGCCAGGCAATGATTGCTGTCCTAATGGCCTTAAATTACATTACATTAAAAGAGTAACAAAAAGAGGCTTCAATTTAATTTGCCCAAATCTGTACATTACACACCCACGCTAGCCTCTGCAGGCCAAAATACAAAAACTGCTTTAGGTCTGTGTCAGTTTGAATTGCAGTAGAAGGAAGTCATGGGTGACTTGTTTTTCAGTTCTTAACTGATAAACAACCGGCTTGAGGAGCATCATCAGGATCATAACATGCCACACCGCTCTTTCCCCACAGACTTCTCCAAGAAGGGGTTCATCATGTTTCTGGCTTTGAGTGCACTTAAATTAATCCCAGGCTTACCTTCTATTCCTGCATAAGGGAAGCCATTGACAAGCATGCTAATATTTATGTTAGCACGTGTGCAAGGCTCGAGCATCTCCTCTAAGCATGTTAATAATTGTCCCACCTTTTAATTCAGTTCAGCTCAATTCGATTTGGCGCATAACTAACATTTATGTTAGCAGGTATTCAAGGTTCGTCGTTCTTCCGTGAGCATGCTAACAATTTAGCCAATTCAGTCCAACGATGAATTCAGTCCAGGCTTGCCAAAGCTGCTTGGCTGCATTAAGCTTTTACAAAGAACAGCAATCAGGGTAATTATAATGATTATGATGATTAGCATAGTTATGGGAAACATCTGGGTGGCGGTGAAACGCATAGCATGGTGCATCAAAGAAGCTCCACATCACGATCACCGAGTAAACCTTCACCATAGTTTACGATATGGTCACGATTTTGACTGAAAAAAAAAAGTTTTGCCCGTTAAACATTTCAAACGTTGAGAAAGGCCACTTCTTCTTTTTCTTTTTTTTTTTTTCACTTCGCCGACGCTCCCTCCATTTTGGATCATGGATTTTGTTGATAGTTTTTTTTTTTTGCTGTTTGAGAAACAGCGCATGTCCACCCTGATGCTGTCTCACCACGAAAGGAAACATTTGCACGCTTGAGATCTCCAGGTCACTTTGACGAGATCTTTTTAGGCAGCTCAGCACTCCGCCTCAGGCCGGGGATATCTGACCTAAATGGTCCTGATGTGTGTGTGTGTGTGTGTGTGTGTGTGTGTGTGTGTGTGTGTGTGTGTGTGTGTGTGTGTGTGTGTGTGTGTGTGTGTGTGTGTGTGTGTGTGTGTGTGTGTGTGTGTGTGTGTGTGTGTGTGTGAGTGAGTGAAGTGATTCGGGGATGGGTGTGTGTGCGTGGATGTGCTAGATCCCTAGGTGGGAAATGTTCTTGGACAGCGTCAGCACACTCGAGTGTTTAGAAGCGCTTATGAATACAGTGAATTGTTCATAGATAAGAATGATAATTGTGCTAAAAGTTGTTCCTTCTTCATCTTTTCCTTCTTTTTTCTTTCTCTCCATTTCTTTTAGCTTGTCACTCTCTCTGTAAATTGCAGTAACTCTACAACTTTTTTCTTTCTTTCTTTCTGAAGTATGATATCTGACTACTGTGTGGTTTGTGGTGTCTGTCTGTGTGTGTGTGTGTGTGTGTGTGTGTGTGTGTGTGTGTGTTAAGGGGTCTGGGTACTTGAATGAGGTAAGGAGAGCGTGTATGGTCTATTGTCAAGTTGTCATGTTTTGTGCTTGCTTGTGTACAGGACGTGTGTGTGTGTGTGTGTGTGTGTGTGTGTGTGTGTGTGGCTGCAGTTTTGCGCTGGATGTTGCGGCTGCAATCATGGCTGCATGTGTTTAGTCTAAATGAGCCTTTACCTCTGGAATGTGTGACTAATTACACGTTTCCAAGTTGTGTGTGTATACGACAACACGTGCCTCTGACCGAGTGTGTGCTACAGGATGTGCGTACAGTGAGCGTGTGTATGTGTGTGTGTGTGTGTGAGTGATTCAGAATGAGTACATTAGTGTGCTTTGTGTGTTATCCTTTGAGTGTGTCCATGTGTGTGTGTGTGTGGCAGCTGCATTGCGCGCTCAGTGACTTTGCGGCTGACTGCACAGCCCGAGGCCCTCTGTGTGTGTGTGTGTGTGTGTGTGTGTGTGTGTGTGTGTGTTTGTGTGCGGGAGGGCCATCATTCAGGCGGAAGGGTCACATGAACACAAAAGTGAGATTGCTCATAGCAAAGTGGGGCATGTTGGGTGAGAACTCCTCTCTTCTCTTCTCTTCTCTTCTCTTCTCTTCTCTTCTCTTCTCTTCTCTTCTTTCATTTCTATTTTAATGTACTCCATATTTTTTTTCTTTTTCCCTTATTTATTAATATATCACTTAATTCTTTCTTTTCTTTTGACTGCTTTCTGATTCTGTCCCACTTTTCTTTTTTCTCTGTTCCTTGTCATTTTTCTTTCTTTTCTTGCAAATTAAATCTTTTATTTGTCTTCCTCCTGCATTTTTTCCTTGTTTTTATCTCCATTCTCTCTTTCTCTCTCACTCTCTCTCTCTCTCTCTCATTATTTTCTTTATTTTATTTCCTTTTTCTCACCATCTATTCTTTTTCTGTCTATTTCTATTTGCATGCTTACTCCGTTTCTCCCTGTTTTTTTTCATATCAGATGCTTTTGTTTGTTCCTTCATTTCTTTCTTTTTCTTTCTTACTTACTTTCTCTCTCTCTCTCCATTTCCCTTCCTCCAGTCATTTCCTCGTGTCTCTCTCACTGCCTTTCTTTCATTTTTTTCTATTCTTGGAATTCTTTCACCTCTCTCTCTCTCTCTCTCTCTCTCTCTCTAATCACAAGAAACAGCATGACAAACACAACAGTGAAACAGTTTTACACTTCATCAAACAACCTGATCACTGCTGTGTGGTGTGTGTGTGTGTGTGTGTGTGTGTGTGTGTGTGAGTGTGTGTGTGTGTGTGTGTGTTTAGCAGGTCTCTTTCCGGGTATGCTTTAATGATTTTTTTATAACACAAACACAGGCTCCTGAGAAGCTCCGGGGGAGTCTCTTCCCTGCCATGCCCTTCACACACACACACACACACACACACATACATACACACACGTGCGAGCGCACAGCAGTTTTAGAAAGCCTGCTGAGCAAAGCGAATTTGCTTTACTATACATCACCAAGCTCATTCCCAGTGCAGAACATGGCCACCAATTTAGCTTGCTCACACACACACACACACACACACACACACACACACACACACACACACACACACACACACACACACGCACTGGCTGCAGAGAACAGGGCGACCAGTTTGTCTTCCTGCTCTCCATCGTTTCTCATGTTATTTTTCTTTCCTTTTCTCCTCCAGCGACGTCGAACAGCACGTTAGAAGGTCTGGAGAACATGGAGGGCGGCGTGTGCAAGACCAAATCCATGAAGCTGGTGCTCCGAGTCGGACAAAGTGAGTGTCACCCGTCACGAAAGAGGAAAATTGATTATTTATCATAGAACGAAAGCAAAAAAAAGAGGAATGAGAGAGTGACGAGACCAGAAAGGGCAAAGAGAGAGAAAACAATACTTACACACTACAAATAAATGGAGGGAGACGACAGGACGGCGACGCAAAACAAGATGTAGACAAGGAACGAGAGTGAAGCCAAGGGTGAGAGAAAGAAAGAACATGAGTGGGAGAGGGTAATGAAAATAGGGGAAAGGAGGAGATAAAAAGAAAGGGCAGAAGGAAGGATTCGTGAGCGAGACGGAAATAAAGAAAGATTTCTGAGCCAATAAAAATATAAATATTTGTCATGTGAATAAAGCACCTTTTGAATCTTGAATCTTGAGAAACGAGAGGCTGATGAAGTGAAATCGAGAAACTAGGAGAAGGATCAGGGGACAGGATAAGGACCGAGAGGGCGAGACAGTGAGAAAACGAGACTGAAGCAACTAATGAAGAAAGAAACGACAACGAGTGAAAGATAGAAAAAGAGAGAGAAGCAGAACAGGGAGGGAAGCGAAACAGACACAAGAATGTAAAGAAAGACAAAGACGTGGAAATGCAGATAGACAAGTAGAGCTTTTTTGCGCAACAAGCCCCAGGGTATTTTGCGTTCAGGCCCGACACACACACACACACACACACACACACACAATTGTACAGTGCAGTTATGAAGTGGTGCATCACTGTGAACAATAGCTCATATTATTTCATAGTTCATCAGCGATCACCACGTCTGTCTCTTGTTCATGCACAGTGTGTGTATGTGTGTGTGTGTGTGTGTGTGTGTAACCCGCCTCTCAGCGTGTAATTGAAATGTCATGTGTAGTCGCCTCCTGTAGCTGCGCCGTCTGTCCTCTTCCTCCTCTTTTAGGCCAATTCATTACATCTCACCCCCTCGTCCTGGAACCTTCAGCTCCGCTCACTTCCAAAGCGCCGCAGAGAGAAATACCGCATGACTGACGTCTTTTATCCGTTTAGTGTTAGATTTAATGTTAGATCTTGTTCTCACTACAGCAGCTTTTGCAGCGTCCTTATTGAGGCAGTTTGTCATGTTCACACAAGTTTTAATCTGCGTGTTTGTGCTTTTTTTCCCCCTCAGGTCCTAGTGACACAGTCTCAGCGAAAGAACTTCCCAAATCATTCGACAACGACCACCAGAGCACCTCAAGCAAAGACAACGACGTGCTCAGCAAAGCCGGTACGTACGAACGTCTCCGAGTCTCCGTTCAGCTCCGTAACCCTGACCTCCTGCCCAGAGGACGCGGACGTAATAGCTACCGCGACGCGATATCGATTTTAAAACAACGATCAATACAAACAGTAATGACGGACATGAAAAACGCGGCGTCCCCGTGGACGTTTGTTTCACCCCAAGCCGACTGTTTGATATTAACGTACGTTTTTTAAAATGGTTTTGACGTCATCTTTTGAAGTTAATGGTCGAGAGTGGACAAAGAGAAGAGAGTGTCGGACGTAAAAATGAGAAGTGTAGCGAATGTAAGAAATCTAAAAGACAAGGCAGAAAGGGAAGGAGGGTGAATAGATAAGTAAAAAAAATGAGATGACGAGAAGTTGAAGATGTGAGGTTGAAGCGGAGAGAGATGAGAATGAGAAAAAAAATGGATAGAAACAGAGAAAGGAAAGCAGGAGAAAGAAAAAAAAGTAAGAGTTCACATGCACACTCCTGATTGGCTGTTGTATGTATGATTGACAGGGCACAGATCGTATGCCATCCCGCCCACCTCTTGGCCATCCCTCAGTCCACTGCTCTCGGATTTGCACTAGCGTTCTTCCGGGGATATTGCGAATGCTTTTTAGTTGCGTCACTCGAGAGCCCCGTATTACCCGCTCTAACTACAGAACTGGAAAATATGAACATAATGTGCAAAGTGTCATACTGGAAAAATGCCTAAGTGTATAAAAACAATCTTAAACAGAACATAAAGATTAAATGTCGAGTAAGCTGAGCTGTGGTATTACCCAGTAACAACCGAAAATCTTTCTACCACGAAAACCACAATCTATGATTTGTCCATAACAGTCCAAATAATGATTTATTTTATTTATCCGCGTGGCTGTATATTAACAAGCTACCTTTTCTTCCCCCAGAGCAAGACGGAAAAAACGGTGAGTCGATGGGCGTGTCCGGCTCTGAGGTCGCCCTGTTCACCGGTGTGGCCTCGGGAGCCTTCGTCTTGGTTGTTCTCGTCATCGTGGCGCTGGTGTTGCTGGCACGCCGGCGCCGCCGCAAGCACTCGGCGCAGTGCTCGGCCCCGCTTGCACTGCACCCCATCCCCAAACGCAGCAACAACAACAACGGGTCGGAGCGCAGCGACATCATCTTCCCGCTGCGAGCCTCCGACAGCTACTACTGCCCCCATTACGAGAAGGTGAGCGGCGATTACGGCCACCCGGTTTACATCGTTCAGGAGATGGAGCCCCAGAACCCGGCCAATGTTTATTACAAAGTCTGAAATAATCAGAACCTTTGAGCCTCATCCAAGACTAAAAAGAAGGTCTCAATTGAGAGCTTGATTGCTCAGAATAAATGATACAGAGATAAATGACTCATGGAACGAAGCCGAGAACCGTTCAGGAGCCCCCAAAAGCCCCAGAACGGGCCGAATCGACATCTGGGTCGGGGAATTACGGCTTCTAAAACACGGACGCCGTGTGATTTGTATCAGTCAGGGAGCAAAAGCTTTGAGGCTGAAAGTGTCGACTGAGAGCTCGTGCTCAAGTTTCAGCCTGGCTGCAGAAAAGAAACATGCTCCTGGCTCACACCAGCGAATCAGAGACAAATGACTCTTGGAACGAAGCGAGGACTTTCTCTCCGCTCTCAAGTCAGCGCTTTAATTCATTATGGCAGACGGAGGTGCTACAGTATCGATTCATGACGGCGTTTCGCTCAGGGGAAGAAAACGGAGCCAAACCCGCACTGACCTATAGACGTTTTCAAAGAATAATCCACGGATTTACATCCTAAAAAAAATAAAAATAAAATAAATAAATAACTGCTTCAGAGCAAAAAACTTTAAAGCCACATAATCATTACCTATTCATGGGAGGTTTAGGTTTAGTTTTCCAAAATTGTTCTCAGGGCAGAAAGAATTATGATTGGGCATCTGGAACAACCAATGAAATAGAGACAAGGCAGAATTTTTTTTTTTTTGTTAAAAACAATCTGTCCACACTGTTAGCTATGCAAGTGATTCTGCAGTTCTTACTTCTAGAGGTTTTAGGAGGATCCTCATTGGATCTTTTTTTTTTAGAAAGGAAATCCTCCGGAGGAGTAAATGGAAGAACTCTATAGAACGCTAAATACTTTTGTTTCTGAACAAAAACTGAACTAGGACATTTTTACCTTGCAAATTCCGGTCACGCAAACTATTCTCGCAATTTTTCATTCCACATGCATCGATCGTTACTCAACTCTAAACATCTTGTGATGTTTGGCTACATCCCGTGAAGAAAATGTCTTGTTTTTCCTTCCCCCGCCCTCGAGTTTAATTTCAAACAAGTTGAGCAAGCCACAAAGCTACCATTAGAGAAAATAAATCCACAGAATGACTGAATAAGTGAATGAATAAATAAAAGATCCCACCAGATGATCACCCAAAGGTTGAGACAACAAAATAGCTTTCTTATTTTGATAGTGTGTGTTAGGTTTTAACTTTTAAAAAATTGGTCTTTTTTCATTACAAGAAATTGAGCTATGCATGGGGAAAAATTCACCAGAAATAACAACAGTGATTTGGAAAAACGTTACAGAATTTAAGGATTTGACCTAACAACGGGAAATCTTGCTGAAGGTTCAAAGGAACAAACTGAAGAACCTTTTACGTAGCGAGTTGTCACCATTTTTTTTACACTCCCCCAAAAGTCTGATATTTATAAAAATTAGTTTGAGTTTTCCTTCCATCAGTAAAACAAAATCACTAGACCTGTTTTACATCACTTTACAAGATTTGACCAAACAATGACTAAGAAATGTTGCCTTAAACCCTTTCAGGGCTAAACATCAGGATCATGCTAAAATATTCCCTTTTTTGGAGAACTACTCTTGCTTTTCTGCCCTGAGAAAAGATTTTTCTCAATTAAACCTCCTTCAGGCTATTATCAACATCTCTTACCAGAACCAGAACCTTAAAACTTAGTTCTTCATGGGACAGTATTATATTTGACATGTGGAGAAGCGGAAGGTTATGGGAGCAGATCTTTTGGCGTGTACACCCACAACAATGCCTGAATGTTCAGGAAAAACGAGACCCTTTAAGTCTCATTGAATTTGCATCACCAGCCAGTTTGGTTGTCTGGTAAAGCAGCGTCAGCTGAAGATTGAGTCATAAATTTGGACGCAGGCAGAAGCATGTTGATGGTAAGGCTGCGGGTGAAATGTTTTCTACATCCCATAATGCATATCAGGTTCCTGCTGGTTCTCCTCCATATGTTGTTTCGGCATCAGGGTGTCTGACACATTTAGCACGATTCTCAAGACTGCATGTGGTTCTGGATCTCGCTGCCTCCGGCGTCTTGTCATGTTCTTAACCAGTCCAGAAAAGACATGTCTTCTCTGTTTACCCAGAAATGTAAATACTACCTAAAGGGTTTCTCTCTCTCTCTCTTTTTTTTTTTTTGTAATAAATTATGTCTTAAGTTATGTTTTTTCTATAGATCCATAAAAAGGATTGTTTCTTATTTCCATCCCAGACCTGGGGTGTTGATGTCACTGATTTATGAAAGTTCGGAATTTTTCATGTCCCGATGTCATTTCATTGCTCACGCACTGAGAGAATGTTCCACTGCAGCTGAATGAATTATGATTGTTCGATTGAATGGATTTATGACGGTGCTGCTTCTAAAAGGAGCTTTGTTTAAAACAAAAAAAAATAAGATGAGATAATGAAATAAAGCCGATGGCACAGTCGTTTGGGTTAAAATATTATAATAATGTGTGTGTGTTTTATCATTCGCTAATTTACACCCTTTCACTTTTAATGAATTATGCCATTAAAATGTAAATCAATTACATACTATACCTTACATCACATTTGCCTAGCATTGACGGTCATTAATTCTCTAATACTAATGCTGTTAATAATTAATACTAAAATAATTCGGCTAAAATTCTAGAATTTCACTTAAATTTACCTCAGGTAATCTGTTTATTTAAATGCTACTTTAAGAGATATGCTAGTTCCTGTGTTGGACTACTAAACTGATTTAGAATTATGCACGTTTCTTTATTTGTGAAATAAAAATAACAAAAAGTTTATAAATTAGCATGCTTACAATGATGCTAACTCTTAGCTTACTATGCGTACTGTAATGCTAATATACAGAAGGCATTCACGCTAATGAAACTTTTAGCTAATTCTTGACTTTATTGCTAGGTTATCGCTTTGTATAGTGATAGTTTTATAGTGACGGCAAAAACAAAGGCTAGTTTATGAGTCACCTTGGTCAAGCTGATGCTAGTTCATGGTTTACTAATGCTAGTTTAAGTTTTTTTGTTTGTTTAATGTAATGTAATTCTTTTTTATTTTATTTTATTTTACTTGTGCTATTCTGAAGATGGTGTCTAATGCTAGCTTTTGGATGCTATTATGGGTTTTAATATAATACCTCAGTCGTTGTACTAGGTGGTTGACTATAATGCTAATTCATGGAAATGTCTTTTTGCTGTAATGCTATTCATAGGTTAGATTCCTTGTAGCTTAATAGTTTTTCATTTTTGCAGAGCAATTTCATTAGCTTTTTCTGATTAGTGGAGACTTCAAAAATAGGATTCGCCATTTGGTCTACAGAAGGTGATATCGAGATGTCTCATTCCTGCGCCAACATGTTGAGGTGTCACAAACAAAGCCATCACACCTCCTGACCTCCAACACATTTCGCTGTCCCTGCTGTCGCTGCTGTCACACCTTCACAAGCACCGAAGCTTCACAGGGACAAATTGTGTACACACCCAAACTATTCCCAACAGTCCCGCCATTAGATATACTCCTCTGACTTCTAGAGTCAGGTTAAGGTTTAAAGTTAGTGATAAGAAGAGAGCTAATTATAAGTTTGAAGTAAAGGTTTCAGGATACAATATGTGCTCGACTGTATAGATAGATGGCTGTGCAAAAGACAAAGCGCCCAAAATCTAAAACAGTCTCAGGGTGCGGTTTATTTTGGCCAAGTGCAGTCATTGATGTTTGGCATATGGGTTATTATTTAAGGACACCATTGTTTATGCTCATCCATCTCTATGCCGAAGTCTGGAAGTGGCTCAAGTGGGTCCATGCTAATGGCTTTCAAAAACAACAAAGTAAGCAAGGACAAAAAAAGGTGATTTTAATATCCTACCTGTGGTGAAGCCAGTTAGGAATGTAGCAATATATTGTCATGTCAAGGGAGATGGAAGTATCGTTACGACGCAAGCATGCTTTATCATCAATTATATTCATACTACGATATAAACATGACATTTTAATATAAACTGTTACGATCGATCATAACAGTAACACTACATTAACATTGATTATCAATTATATAGCAGTAGACCCGTGACAGGATCATGGGCACCCAAGGCTCGTTTATGTTCGTGGAGATCAAAGGCCAGCCTGTTTGGTCTGATTCCATAGAAAAGCTGATGCAGCACAACTCGCTGAAAAAACGTCAACACAATACTGGGCTTAATGTTTTGCACTGTTCATCAGTGTACAGTATATTTAAAGAACTATAGAGTGTGACTATGCATGTTACCCATTAGTATGATGTAATATGTTTAGTATGACTATAACACGTATTTAGGCTTTGCCTGATTAAGTGTAATTCTTAAAAAAAAAATTTTTTTTTTACTTTTCTGACAAGATTTTTCTAATTGAACATGATAACCGACCTCGAGGTACTTCTTTTCCTCCTTACCATTTCACGGCAGCACTCACTGTCCGGGGACCGCAAATGCCAGACTTAAAGTCCCAGAATACAATGTTCCTATATGAGCTAGCTAACAAACTGTTGACAGCAGAATTAGTATGAAAGCTGAAGCGCTGGAAGCTGATCTGTTTCAGCAGAGGAGGTGAGAGAGCTGGACAGGCTGACGTACTATACTAAAGCCCCACTGCGTTGCTGTATTTCGGCGGACATGACATGAGGGTTAAATGCTGCTGCTGCATTTATCATGATCAGACGGTAGACGAATGGGATTGTGGGTAATGCAATGTAGGTGATTTTGATGAAGGATGTACACATTGATTTCAATTATTATTAGACGCATTATTATTGAAGTTTTCAGCTAAAATAAGGCTACAGCGTTTTCTCTTTAAAAAAAAAAAAACGGCCTTTAACATGGCAAAGTCAGAACAGGACATATATGAGGCCTAGACTACAACATCCGCTTCCGTAAAAAAGAATTCAAAATCCACGATGATATTGCTCCCCGTTTCTCATTCCCACTATGTGCTCAGGTGCTACGTCTGTCTTATTTTTTTTCTTTTCTCGTGAACGCTGCTCCTTCGGCAGGACCAGGCAGGAAAGGCAGTGTTTGTGTTACTCAGGGCAGAACAATGGAGCAAAAAGTGTAAAAATGTTCAGCTCCAGCCGGCTGCCAAGAGAAACATTTCTGTCACTGCGGAGAGCCACGTCCTGTCCGCTCTTTGTTTGCTTTCATTTCAGCTCTCTTTTATTGCATTAACGAGACTTTTTTTTTTTCTTCCTCAATATGCTCGGACATGATCCTAAACCGAAATGCCATCGGAATGAGGCGAAGTGGAGCAAAATGTGGCAGTGTTGATTTTGGAGTTGTGACACGGTGGAATATGCAGCACATGATGAGAAAAAGCCTGGATCAGGTTACATGCTCTTCCTGATTACAGGGCCTTGCTTGAACCTCTTTTGGACACACACACACACACACACATTCACACACACATTCTTGAAGCTGTAGATGTAACACCAAATTATGTGGAAGAGGGTAATGTGTGAAAAGAAGCAAGAACTTGACATGAAAGGAAATGTTAAACCGCAGCTTGCAGGTGAGTACGTATGAGCCATTAAACAGAGACAGGTCTCTCGGTTCTCTTGGTAACGTTTAGCTAATGTCTCTAGGGGTAATACCTTCAGTTACCACCCAAAAAGTGACTGTTTTCCTATAGCACCTCCGAAACGGTTTCATTCTTTTTTTTATTTTTGTTTAAGTTACATTTTAGCACTGCCGCCTTGCACCCCCAGGATTCGGGTTCAATTCCCTCCTCGAGTCTGTGTGCATGGAGTTTGTTTGTTCTCCCCGTACATTACCAAAGTGTGAATGAGCGTGTGAGTGTGATTGCGTGCCCTGCGATGGATTGGCAGGATGCACCCCGCCTTGTGCCCAAAGTCTCTTAATAGGCATTAAGTCTATTAAGGTGGAATATACTATATGCAACATGTTACGAACATTGATTTCCTCACCAGTCATCACGTCTTCACTTACTTGATGTTATTAATAAAAATAATAGGGCCTCCGAGTGGCGCAGTGGTAAAAGCGCTCGCCCTATCATCCGGAGATCGCTAGTTCGAATCCCGGGTGATGCTGTAACCTCTCGCAGCCGGAGGTCTAGAGACAGCTGATTGGCCGAGCTCTCTCAGAGGGGAGGGAGGGATGAGCGGTACTTGGTGCTCTCCCACGTTAATCACGGCTCTGCAGCCGGTCAGGGGCGTCTGTGAGCTCGCGCAACGGAGGGAGCGGATAGCGCTGTCCTCCGAGTGTGTTACGCCGCCCCCAACGGTGCGCGAGCGAGCAGTTTGAAAAGATGCGGTCGGCTGGCGTCACATGGTTTGGAGGAAACACGTGATAGTCTTCGGCCCTCCCGGCTGAGTGGTAGTAGTAGCCTTAATGTGGGAGCGCCCCCTAGTGRYDGGGAGGAATTGGACACGACTAAATTAGGGAGAAAAATCTGGGAAAAAGAAAAATAAATAAATAAAGAAAGAAAGAAAAATAAATAAATAATAATAAAAAAAAACACAAATCGAAAAACTCCTGTTTAGTCAAGGGCTTCCTGTGTGGAACAGCTTATACAGTAGCTTTACCTTTTACAAAGTGCTGGCAGTGGAGATTCCGTATTTTTATGCTTTATAATTATTCATACAAGTTTCTATAGATAATGCATAAGAACTTAATTTCAAATTAAGAAACACCTTGTTTACAGTGATAATAACTAGCCAGTAAAGCAGCTGTTGTACTTGGCTATGTGGCTTCAGCCGCTCCATTAACAATCCTTCAGTGTTAAGCTACAACAATAGTTGATCCATTATAAAAACAATCTATATTTTTGTTTTGCTAATATATTCTAGCAATCATACGCACATTGTAAGTTAAAAAAAWTTTTTATTAAAAGATTTAAGGACGACAGACAGGGGCAAGACGACCTTTAATTTCTTTGAATATTACACTCTGAATGATTTCTTCCCCCCCAGAGGATTTTTTTTCTTCTTCTACTTTCCGTAATATATAATGAACACAAGCCTTGTTTATAATAACAGTGAAACTCAAAGTGAAATTGTTCAACTTCCTCCTTTTTTAAACCCCTCAAGGACTACGCAATACATACTGCTCTTCGCAGGAGTGTAAATTTGTTCCAGATTACTTCTAAGTGGAGCTTTTCACCAGGTTGCTGAATTTAAGGCGAAAGTCAGAACCTGAGCTCAGAATGACATCATGGAGATGTTAAAAATCTCTGCGCGTAAACACAGCCGTAGAAAGTACGTCATATATTTATGGCGCACTTTAAAAGAAACATTGCAGGATATCGCGCTGGAAATATCAGGGGACGTGTTCCTTCTCCGTGCAGCTTAGAGATTTACAGTAGACCGCAGGGAACTCGGCTACACTCGATACGTTTCGGCGGACGGTTATTGCTCTTTCTTTAAATCGGTGTGACTCAGAGCTCACAGGAAATGGCAACCTTTTGGGGAAAATCGAGACATTATCGTGGCGTTTCCTCTCGGCTGAGGCCCGAAGACTGATATACGGGACCATCGGGGGGGGGGAAGGGGGGGGATGGTGAAAAGAGAAAGAAAAGAGGGGGAGGGGATGGGCTATCCATCAACAGGGTGGAGAAAGAAAAGGGGAGGAAGGGTTCGGAGGGCGAGAGTGTTTTTTCTCAGAGGGAGAGCCATATATCATTCCCGAAAAGCTGTCACAGAAGAGTCTGTTAAAATATACTAGAGGACAGAGCGCAGGATTCCTCAAAAGGCCGAGCATAACTCAAACGAAATCACCAGCTACACCTCGACCCACCCTGAACTTTTTTTTTTTTTTTTTATATATATAACAGTTTAAAACATGGCTCTGTGTTCAGGAAGGGACCATAAAGAAGACAAATGTCCTAAAAGGGAAAGTCAGATCCATGAGAAGGGGGAGTTCTGGCTTGTTCCTCACACAAAGCACTGTGGGATATCAGTGAAATCCCTGATGGCGAAAAGTTCTAATGCCCCTTACCCTTGTGCCCTTGAGCAAAGAACTTCTGTTTGGCCTCGTGATTTTTTTCCCCCTCGGCTTTTCTGTACCCAACCACAATGATGTGGAACCACAAAGAGTGGATAAGAATGAAATGCTTATCGCTGATCACTATCTATATTTCATTTTAATGCCATAATATAATCATTAAATTATGGTGCTACTGTTAACATTTTGCTGTATGAATAATAACTTCGCAAATAAATCATGAAAAAATAGTGAAATGCATCAGCCAGGATGTGACTAAGAAGTGATTTGCATGGTCATATACTGTAACGCTGATTCATTTTCATTTCTACAAGCACAAAATTGATGTAACTGTCTTTTGAGAACTGGGTTTCACTCCTGTGTTCAGATAATCTGCAGCCAAATGAAACCAAGATAACGTCCAAACAATAGTCTTGACATCAGAAAAAGACATTCAACAGGAATAGAAAAAAAAAAAAAAAAGCAGTTTTTGGCAGCTGTTATCTCGCTATTATCTTGTTTACGCGACAGATCCTACGCAGTCTTTAAACAAACGGTGGCTTTGCGTATGCTTATCTCACTAAAACAGCAGCTCTCTTGGTATTTTATTGAGCGAATGTTCTACTTCATCATATCGCTTGTCTTTCCTTTTGTCACGTAGTTGGTCGGTAGCAAAATACAAATACAGGCTCTATGTAAAGCACGGATTATTGTTGTCCTTCCATTCTATAGCATCCACAGTAATAGGTAAATAAAGTTGTAAAATTAATTATGTTATAGAAGGTTTGGTATCTAACAATTATAAACCAACTTCATGACCAATGCGGAAAGGAGCTAGCAACAAACTAGCGACCCATGATGCTAACGTCACAACGTGTATTACGTTTGTTTGAATTTTAAGTGACCAATCACTGATCACCATTGCTCCCAAAGGCAATAAAACATAATAATAATAATAATAATCTTCTTTGTTTTTTCGGCTGTTCCCTTTCAGGGGTCACCACAGCGAATCATCTGCCTCTATCTAACTCTATCCTCTGCATTTTCTTCTTTCACACCAACTAACTTTATGTCCTCTCTCACTGCATCCATAAATCTCCTCTTTGCTCTCCCTCTAGACCTCAGCATCCTTCTACCGATATCTTCACAATCTCTCCTCAGAACACGTCCAAACCACCTCTCTGACTTTATCTCCAAAACATCTAGCATGGGTTGTCCCTCTGACGGACTCATTCTTGATCCTATCCATCCTTGTTACTCCCAAAGAGAACCTCAACATCTTCATCTCCGCTACCTCCAGCTCCGCCTCCTGTCTTTACTTCAGTGCCACCGTCTCTAAGCCGTAGAGACGGTGGTCTTTCATCCTTTCATTCCCGCTGATACCCTTTTACCCTTGACACAGCACACCTGACGCTTTTCTCCACCCATTCCAACCGGCTTGCACACGCCTCTTCACCCCCTTTCCACACTCTCCGGTGTTCTGGATCATTGACCGTAAGTACTTAAAGTCCTGCACCTTCTTTACCTCTGCTCCCTGTAGCCTCACCGTTCCACTTATGTTCCTCTCATTCACTCACATGTATTCTGGCTTGCTACGGCTAACCTTCATTCCTCTGCTTTCCAGAGCGTACCTCCACCTCTCTAGATTTTCCTTCTCCTGTTCCCTGCTCTCGCTACAAAGCACAATATCATCTAGCATGTAATAATAATAATAATAATAATAATAATAATAATAATAATAAAATTTATTATTTTAATTTTTATTGTTTGGTAGAAACAGACCATTGTTCCCATTTGTCCATCATTGATCATCAACATTTCCAAACACCAATGTTCCACATAACCACGGATCACCAATATTCCCAAATGACCAATCAATCATCAGCCTTGTTTCCAATTATCAATCAATGATCACCACTGTTTCCAATGACCCATCAATAATCACCATGCCTAGTGATCAATCAATCAATCAATCAATCAATCAATCAATCAATCAATCAATCAATCAATCAATCAATCAATCAATCAATCAATCACCACTGTTTGCAATGACCCATCAATAATCACCATGCCTAGTGATCAATCAATCAATCAATCAATCAATCAATCAATCAATCAATCAATCAATCAATCAATCACCACTGTTCGCAATGACTTATTATTGATCACCATTGCACTCAAAAAGTGATTAGTGCTGTAATAGCCAATCATTGATCATTGATTTTAACCATTGTTTTTCAAATTTCTAATTACTATTCTTTACACAAACCAGTACTATTTGTCCCGCAGCCTTATGTTTTGCCCTTCTTTTTAAACTCAGTTCTTGGTTTAATAATTTGGATAATTTAAAGTAATAAAGCAAGCTAGTCTATCCGCAACTGTTTCATATTTGCTTATTTCCTGTCTGCTCCCTCCACTGCTTCTTTTCATCTGCGTTCTTAATAGATATGACAGGATTTTGTAAACACATGAATAATAAATGTTGATCTATTTATTTTAAAACACTTTGTGGTGCAGTGACCAAACTGAGCTATCTGACTGTACTAAGTTTCTTGTTCCTGCAGCTTATTTTTTAATATGTAACTGATCTTGATGATTCCATGAATGTTCATTATAGTCTGTGATGCCGTCTCAAGACTTCTTGGGCACGCCACAGCTACGTTTCCCTGAAACGAGTTGGTAAAACTGTAATAGACCATTTCCTGAGAATCACGAGCCAGCATTTTTCATGCTGGTGGTATAGAAATGAAAGAAAGTGATGAAGCACTTTAGTGTCTTGGAAAAAAAAAGGCACAAAAAAAAAAAAAAAGCGTTTGGATTCAGGCATGTCAATTTTCCCCAATCAGACTGAATTCAAAATTCAAGTTTTTAGGAATTATTTATATATATATATATTTAAAAAGAAAAAAACCCAGCATGACCCTTTTAAAAGAAAAAAATATATATATTTGACTTGTCTTATAATGGCATTTCCAATATGTGTTTTGATATACACGGTGCAAGATGCAATATCCTGAACGTATTATGGGATACTGTAATGACTTGCAAAGGAAACCTAGCCAAAAGGCAAAATGCTCTCTCTCTGTCTCTCTCTCTCTCTCTCACTCACACACTCACATACACACAAGCTGGCTTTGGCTGCAGTCTTCAAAGCTCCCTCCTCCCCATACACTCCTTCTTCTTCTTTTTTTCAGCACGTCTCTCAGTGCCGTATATCACCCTGATCATGGAGAAGTGACAGCGAAAGTGGAGGAAAGATTAAGGGCTTGCGCACCCAGGAATGTTAAGTGTGGTCTGAGCATGTGAGCCGAGTATGGACTCGGGCACCGTCAAGGCCGAACAGTTTGGAAACAATTAAAGTAATGGAAGAGAGGGGGAAAAAAAAAAGGGGAGAACAGCGCTGTTCCACCCCCACCTTCGCAAAAGTACCCCCTAAAACCTCCAGACAAGTGACTTATAGCCCCTTGGAGCACCATCCTCACCTTCTACTGCTGCTAGTACATCTGATCCCTCACTACAGGTCTACAATGTAGTCTGGCTTGTTTCTTGGCACAGTTGGGGAAATGAAGCAATCCCAGTTCTTATAAAAGCGAAAAAAGAAAAGAAAAAAAAAAAAAACTGTGACCTTCCACAGCACCGGGGTTAAAAGCATGATTAAATCCTCCCTGTCATGGTTACGCCTTCAGGCCTAGTGCTATAACGCAAAGCAAGTTGTCGTATACTAAGTGAACTCGCAAACATATGTTAGTCACCAGATGTGCCGTTGGTTGTCTGCGTCTGCCGTGGCAGCACAGAGCCTTCTGCTCCAGGCTAAGGACTTTCCCTTTTTCCTTCCTCCCCCTGCTAAGCCGAAATGACATGACGTCTCAGTCTTTCAGGTTTTTCAAGATAGATGTGGCTCCTATAGGCCATGTCTGCAATTTAGTCTATTGTGCTGGGATGTTACACATAGAAATCGTGACGGAGTGAAAGCAGTCATTTAAGAGGGTTTAAGTCTCGTTCTAAAGAAACAATTAAGGGTTCCGAGCCCGAAAAAAGCTTGACTGAGCTGAACTTTGACCCTCGGGTCGAGGCACAAAACAGGGATTAGTAACCATCTGATTGCTTTTTGTTAGAGAACGGTATACGGAGTGATTGGAGTGAAAGAGATGAATTTCTAAACGGGGGAAAGGACACAGAGGACAAAAATAACCCAAGGATCCTAAAGAGAAAAGAGTATAAAAGAAATAGACTCAATAGCAAACAGATTTGCATTTAATACGCTCTATTTTTATGCCGTGCTTGCCATGTTTATTTATGTATTTTTTAAAAACATAACACCTGTATGACAAGCCACAGGAATGAACGAAGCCTAGACAAACAATAAAGCAAAATATGACAGCAATGTTTCAGACTTCAGACATTGCTTTTGAGGCCTGAAGTTGCAGGAAGGTGGTTGTAGACCTAAGCTCCAGCCTCGAGTCTCCTCAAACCTCCTTCTTCTCCTTCTTTCTTTTTTTTTTTCTTTTTCCAAGCCAGCTGGCCGTCTGGCCTCACTAGCTCTATAAATCTTTAAATCGCTTTTCTCTAGGTGGCAGATTTCGCACGTTGCTAATTGGCATTAAAAAAAAAAAAAAACGAAGGCAAGAAAAAAAAAATCTGCCAATTTCAAACATTTGCTTTTCCAAACACTTTGACCTTTTGCTTGCTATGCATTGTTAATTAAATGAGGGGTGTGAAAATGAGACAAATCTTGTCAAGGAACACAAAGAGACATCAAGACATCTGTTGCAAATGATAGCTGTAAAAAAAAAAAAAAAAAAAAACCTGGGGTTTTTTTTTTTTTTTTTTTTTTTTTACAACTTTGTATGTGGGGTGAAGAAAGTTGATGGTTCTGTGTTGTGACAGGATGTCGGGGAGGAATGCAGGCAGAGAACTGAAGGGAATTCATAACGTCCCACATACAGCCATATATATATATGGTATTGTGTTGTTTTATGTCTATCTACATGCATTCAGATCTGACGATGAAATCCATGTAGATTAAACGTCCATCCAGATTTAAATCGGATTACCTAACAGTTACAGTTATGTTACAACAAGGGTCGACTCTTTCTGTTACCTTCTTAATAAGAAACGTAAAAATGTGACTCACAACTATGTTAGCTTTTAAGGAATTGTTTGTGTAAAAAAATAAAATAGAATAAAACAAAAACATCATTAATGAAGCATTTGAAAAGCAGCAAGCATTTACATTAACTTGGATAAAAGGGTAAAAGACGTATTCATAGAGTTCATAAGGTTTACATGATTCTAATGAAATTGATATTTATGAAATGGAGAAATCTCATAATATTTGAACTCTAAAACTCTACTCAAGTAAACTCATTAACATATTCACAATACATATTATTTAAAATCAAATACGTAAAAAGAATCCCATATGGAAATAAATTGTAAAAGAAAAAAGGTCAAATGAAAAATTAATTGGAGGGGGAAAAAAGGAAAATGTTAGGTAAAAGTCAAAGGGTGGTGACAAATTCATTATTAAATTGTGACTTTGAAAGACAAAAATCACCCAAATTAAGAGTCTCATCACCGGACTGTGCTTGAAGTTTTCTGTAAAATATCAATCACCAGTAATCACCAGAAATTCCCGGTCCCGGTTTGGCTTGAACACTCCTCGCATTTTATCATAATTAATTATTTCCATGAAATCCTGAGGGAAAAAGGTTTAAAAAGAGCTTTCTTTCTTTCTTTTTTTCTTTTTTTTTTTGGTAAAGTATGTAAAAACGTCCTTAACGTCAGGGAGCTAACGCTGACTCGCTGGAGGCCGTCGTTGATTATCAACAGGCTGATGGATGAGGAAAGTGCTCTTCTGGGTGAAGATCAAATCCTCCATCCTAATCACATTTTCCCCTGACATTCAAGACGGGTCGTGGGTTAACTAGCATACAGGGGCGGCTTGATTTTAATGGCCTTCTACTTCAAATGAACGTCCTGTCCCGGACAAAGTGGCTGCTTCCTCTTTTGAATCTTCTTCTTTTTCTTCTAGAGTTCCTCGCTCTCAATCATCATCAGACCTTGTGTAGACATGATTTAAGCAATGACCTGATTATTCGTTTCTCTGAGAAATTGGAGAAATCTGAGTAACCGATGGAGTTTCTTCAGTCAAACCGGCTTCCATCAGATGGTAAAAGGTTCCAGGACAAATGTGGTTGAGTTTAAAGATCAGTTATGGCGCTGGTTCATGAATTGTGGTTTAAAACCTGAACATTTTAACACTTTGCAAAGTCCTGTGTGCAGTTAACCATATCTAATGTGCGTTCTGCGTTATTGATTTTTTTACTTACAGTGAAACAAACCAGAGACGGAATCCAAACCAAGCATACAGGCAAGCAGTTCAGGGTTAAGCGTCTCGCTCAAGCGCTCAACAATTCTGAGAAATGAGACATGACACTGACCAATGAACTAGCGCTATTCACTTTAGTCCAGTCCTCATCCATATAGACCCTGTTTTTCCTTGACAATTGTTTGACTATTGACACAACAGGACATTGTCACGTTAAACAGGTTGTACAACAGAGAGAGAAAAAATGGAAGTGTGTAAGGAAGAATGAATACTGGAAAAAGGAATCAAATTAACTGAGTAGGAGAGAGAAAGGAAAAAAGGAGAGGAAAAAATATGAAATGCATTTAAAGTTTAACACAAGAAATAAATGATGAACAAGGGACAAAAGGAATAATTTAAATTTAAGGAAAAGGAATAAAGAATAGGCAAGGGAATGAATTATAAATGTGAAACAGTAAAGATGGAAGAATAAAGAGATTAATGAAGGTAAAAGAAAGAAAGGCAGAAGGAAAAAAAGTAAGAATGGATGGAAATAAAAACAGTAGATAGGTAATAAAAGGAGAAAGAAAGAAAGAAAGAATTTCTTAAAAAGCATATAATAAAAAAATTAATTAATTAATGTAAAGAAGAAAGGATCTCATACCATAAACAGAAATAAACAAACAAATAAAGAAAAAAATATATTAAAAAGCATAAAATGAACATCGTCAAATGTAAAGAGAAAAATAAACTTTTGTTAAATACTTTTGTTGAAAGTATTTAACAAAATAAATGAAAGAAAGAAAAAAAAAAACAGGATTAAAGGACTTAAAGAAATGATAAAGTAATTCATTAAAGAATGAGTGAAAACACTCACTCACTCAGTCATCGTCTATACCGCCTTGGGTTGCGGGGGGCCTGGAGTCCCTCGAGACTTAGGACACAAGGCGGGGTATACCCTGGACAGCCTGCCAATCCACTGCAGTGGGTGAAAACAACAACCATTTAATAGTTTAAGGGGGAAAAAAGAAAGAAAGAAAGAATGAACGAAAGGAAGTAAAAAAAAGTTGTTTTTTTAAAAATCTGATGCGATAACTAAAAGCTTAAGATATATAAACAAAATAAGAAGTAAAACTGGAGGAATTTAAAAAAAGATGTATTAAAGAAATAAAAAAATATTAAAGAATAAGAGCAATAAATAAATAAAAAACTACAAATACAAATCTAAGAATTAATAAAAAAACAAACCAATAAAACATGAACAAGGATATAAAGAATATAAATATAGGAGGAATGAATACATTCCTCTGAAACTTGGAAATTAGCTTCTTAATTATCTGACTATGGTGTTATGTCCGGCATCTTATAATCGCTTGATGAAGATTTTCAGCGTTGTCTGTGTCTCCAACCTCAACATCCTTATAAACGACCTCACACTTTGTTCTCCACCTCCTCCTCCTTCTCCACCTCCTCCTCCTCAAGGCAGCCGTTGTTTTCTCGGGCCAACGTGCGAGATCTACCGCAGAAGTGGCGCTCCAGTAGGCTGGAGGCCATATGGGCACCCTGTTGCAACAAGCATGCAATTAATCCTGAATTAGTTCAGCCAATCTGCCACACACAGCAATCTGATGCAGCCTCCGTGTGAAGCTGAGCGTGCGAATGAGTCTTCCAGGACACGTCAGTGCATCCATGCTACATCCGTTTGACACCAGGGTTGAGAATTTCCGTCCACTCGACTCTCTGGAGACACACAGTGACCCGGCGACAGAAAATACTGCAAGGACATTATTTGGTAGCTTCTGGAATATGGAGCATCAATGATAAAAACAATCAGATCAGTAAAATTTTTAGAACCATAATAATTCATGACCCTTCTCAAGCTAGTCAAGTCCTAATCATAAATATTTATAATATGCACAACATAAGCTAAACTGACTGGATTTCTTAGAGGTTTTCAGGTGTTGTCTTAACTGCTAATGCTAGCTAGCCGTAACTATAGTGCTGGTGTTAACCTGATATGATTTCGAACGGGTTTTTAACTCATAGTTATACCATTGTTATCAATTATAGCTAATATGCTGTCAAATAAATTGACAGGCTTTCTGTTAACTAATATAAGCTTACCTTCTGGCCGATACAAATTAAGCTGACAAGTCATAGCCATAAACATTTACAATCATTAGCACCAATTGCTGGCTAACTGTTCAACATTTCAGACATGAATGTTCATCGACTGCTACTATTTACTGCTACTGTTACTAATGCTATCTGGACATATAGAGTGCTAGTGTTAAGCTCATTTTCTGACAGGATTTTAATTTGAATTGTTACAAATTGGTATAATCTTTACCACTTAAACTATGTAATGGGTTTGACACACAGGTGGCACCACAGACACATGGACATGAGGCGAGGCCTTACAGGAAAAGGGACATTTTATTTGGAAAAAATGGGGGAGGAAAGGGTTTAAAGAGGGAGGACAGAAAAAGGGGAGGGAAAGTTGCGAAGGTGTGCATGTGCGGGTCTGGAGGTAGTGATCAGCTGGCATGGGCAGAGTGGCAGAGTGGCCAGACTAGGCAGTGGCTCCTGCATGCTTCCTCGAGTGGCTTCTCTCACCGCCTGACCAACCGACCCCTCCCAGCTCTCCTTGGGTGCGTCCACAGACGGGGGTCCATCGTGATGTCCGGTAGCTGGGCGTCTTTCCTGGATGGAAACGGGGATCTTAACATGAAGCACACAGCAGCCTTTTCCTCTTTGGCAGCAGAATCACGAAAACCGGCTCTGTGCAAGAGTGACGGTGCTACTTATTTTACTGAATCAGTACAAAGTGATATTCTTAATGTTAACTGTTAATCCTAATTATCATAAGCTATAAATGTAAATAAACCTTCATCCTTTACTGGGCTATAAAGTGTAGTTTCTCTGGATAAGTGCATCTGCTTTTATACTAGCTATTTAGCTAAGATAAGCATGCACTCACCTGAAAGGATTTTAGAGTTGATGGTACCATGGTAAACAAACCATAGCTTTCTCGTGGTACTTTAGACATTACCACTGTAGACACTATAAGACTTTATAGAAAACAAGGGAAGGTATTATGGTACTTCAGTGAGAACCATACTGTAGTAGTACTATGGTACTTAATGGCTCCAGAATGAGTACCAAAATTTAGCAGGTATCTAACATTGTATGTTTGTACATACTATAACATATTAGATCTGTTAGTACTGTATATGCAGTATATACTTCTTCAATGGTATTGTTTTTGACTGGCAGCGCTGTATTTGATACATGCTAAACCTATTGTGGAACTACTGAAAGTAAGTACCATGGTATTCACTAAAATATTGTGCATTAATCTTTAGAGGGGACCTTATTAGACGAAATGGCAATGCAGTGGTTACTATATGAATATGAACGTTATGGTACATAAGCATGAATAACATTTTATTATTATTATTATTATTATTATTATTATTATTATGTTTTTATTATATTATTTTTTTTTACAAAATCCTGGTACATGTTCTATAGTACAGTACCATATTCCAGAACAGGGTATCATACTATCATTTCAGAACCTATAGTACATGTACAGTTGAACCAAGTGTGTACGATTGTAGAACCATATTAGCAACTAGGTACCATACATGGTATAGATGGACCATCGGGCTACCATGGCATCTATACTAGTAACAGTACTTGGCTAGCTGGCCAGAAAAAGTCTAATAAACTGTATTTAAAATACAGGCTTATTAGCTTAGACAAAGACTTCACTGGTACCGCTAACCTGATTTCTGAAAAGGGTTTTTAAGCCTTTGTTAAACTATTTATTATCATTTATCTATCATTACTGAATTTTACCTGTAAAAAAAAAAAAAAGAAAGAAAAAACACTGCCAAACAAAAGGTTTACATTCTTTTCTGTTTTTTCTCCTCCCCAGATTTTTGGTATTGACCAAAGTCAATTAGAATTCCCTCATAATATGACATCATATAAGGAAAGCCCCCTCTCCCTCTCCCCCTTTGGATGGGCGTGGCTCAGTAAAAGCTCATTTAAGTAGATACAGAAGCAATTTGTTTGGAAAAGAAGTTAAAAAGAGGGTGATATCTGAGGGGTATTTCAGCTGGAGCATTAACACACACACACACACACACACACACACACAAGCACACACACACACACACACACACACACACACAC